>CM064488.1:17135073-17230073 GCA_032716605.1 Paralithodes platypus | reverse complement strand
TCCTAAGCTGAATAAAATTGTCTAATAGTTGCAAAAATATAACAGAAAGGATGTTACCGGTACTGAACGGGTTAATGTGTTACTCTTTGTATTTGACTGTATCTATGCGAGGATGGTCTTTTAAAATTGCTCTAGTTTCGCCTTATGAGTTTGGCGATTTTAAGAAGTTCCGTTCTGTTCAAGTGTCGATTATTTATTGGCGAGCGATAGTGAGTTTCTAGCAATACATTTTGTGTTAGTAATATCATAAACTGTTATGGTCCCACAATAACCACTTCATATGCAGTTTACGAAGGACCTCTTGCAATCTAAGGGGTCAAAACCAACTCAACTATGCCTCTTGACTCCCGCAGATCCTCCCTAAGCTGAATAAAATCGTCTAATGATAGCCAAAATATACTGCTAAAACGTGTCGTATTCCTCTAGGGGCTGAAAATATGGGTAATTTTTAGATAGTCGGATTTTGTTTTATTATTCTCCAAAGACCAAGTAGAGATATTATTATGTTCCCTCCACCAACCGACTTTACTCCTTTAACTCAATTAATGAAATCAACAAATACATGTGGCAGTCCAGGGATTCGAACCTAGGATGCTCACACCGAAATTCAGTGCATTTATCCATGTAGCGAACAAATGACTGGGATTCGCTATTTATGGAGATTTTTTCTGGACTTCTTTCTCCCTCGTGTTTAGCCCCATTAGTTTTGAGATTTCAAGACGTGCGCTCCATTAGCTTGGCGAGTTTGAGACCTTTCGCCCCATTTCTTTGTCAATATTCAGACCTTTCGTGCCACTCAGATGTCGATTTTTCCTGGCGAGAGATAGCGAGCCTGTAATTTCGGAAGCCAGTACATTTTTCTACTGAGAATGTAAACATTTGTCTTGGAAGGGGGTCTAGGGGGCGTTTGTTAATGTTTGATGGAGGTCTAGGGAGGAAACTGGAAAATATATAAATAAGTAAATAGACACTCAAATAACCACTATCCCCTTAAACTGTAAATAGGTGTGAAAATGTACAGCAGCCAGAATATTGTCCCCGGATATCCCTGTGTTACGAGAGGCTTGGGGTTACAATTTATAGACTCATCATACTACACACATTATAAGACCACAAGAGACCCATTTTATATTATCAAATTATATGTATTTATGCAGTTACATATTCCGGGATTTTATTTTATTGTTATTATTATAATTATTGTTGTTATTATTATTATTATTATTATTATTAGTAGTAGTAGTAGTAGTAGTAGTAGTAGTAGTAGTATAATTAAAAAATGTATCAAGCAAGACGCAACAGGTGAAACAGGAAGAATGCAAGCACTCTACTGTAGGTTGATTTCTAGCATCCCCTATCCTACTTATACCGCCGAATAAAGAAATATACAAAAAAATAATAGTCCAGGATAGAAAATGAGACAAACGAAAAACTCAGAAGCAGAAAGATTCGGAATTGGAGGGAATAAATATAACGTTCAGATCCGCATCAACAGTCAACCTGTGTATAGAGTGATGGAACAACGATACAAGATGAGATACGTGACTATGGCAGCCTTGCTGAGTCCACCCCTACGATTTTGCCCAAAACAAAACGCAGACTTAAAAGTAATGACATGGTACTATAAAGTCAACATGCCATAGCCCAAATCTGGATTTTGGCTATTTTGTTCGAGGTATGCCACTCTAGATCCGCCTAACTCTGCAGAAACAGGTTCACCTCGGGTAGGTGTTAGGACGGTCTGGGAAATCTGTATGAGGCCAAGTTACTTTCTGACATTCAGATTTCCCTGGGATATGAGGTCCAGTTAAGAAGATAGGGTATACCCAACACCTTGAAAAGTACTACCTCTATACAGCCCTTGAACCCAAATAATATAATACGTACTAAATCATGGACAGGAATTCTGGACACATTTTGGACACAGCTATGATTCACTGGTGAACCATTTTGATAAACTACTTAATATTTATGGTTATATATACTGAGTTTCACTAGGGAATGATAACTATTTTGTTTTTATCAATAGGAAGTATTCAAGTATTTCTGTCCACGGTTGTATCTTGAATCTAACTCATGAGAAGAGAGACTAAGTACACTCGGGTGCCATAGTTTCTAGCCCACTCATAAGAATTCATGGACCTCTTAATTTTGTATTTATGCAAATATAACTTTCTAGATTATTATTTTTTTGGACAGAGCTTTCTTTTCAATAAATAGTATATGAAGTTTGTTTGTACTTTATGTATAGAAATATATATTCACATATTCGTTTCCAGATATATGCTTCCATTAAGGGGGGTGACCTGTTTTTGTTCTGTCCTTTTCTATCTTTCTCTGGCTTGTATCCATTTGGCCCCATTCAGCCTACTGTTTCAAGACGTTTATCTCCATCCAGGTGTCAATTTCTTACTGGTGAGCGGTAGCGAGCCAGCATATTTTTTATTTTTGTTTGACAGCAGGTTAAATTTGTACATTTTTCGATAGAAAAATGTCTCCGGCGAAGCCGGATTTCTTCATATAATGCTGGCTCGCTATCGCTCGCCAGGAAGAAATCGACACCTAGATGGGGATAAACGTCTTAAAATAGTTGGCTGAATGGGGCCGAATGGATACAAGCCAGAGAAAGAGAGAAAAGGACAGAAATAACAAACAGCAGGTCACGCCCCTTAATAGAAACAGGTGAAGTCCACGAATATTAATGAGTGTGCTAAAGACTATGGCATCCGTGTACAGAAGTCCACGAATATTAATGAGTGGACTAGAGACTATGGCATCCGAGTACAGAAGCCCACGAATATTAATGAGTGGACTAGAGACTATGGCATCCGAGTACAGAAGCCCACGAATATTAATGAGTGGACTAGAGACTATGGCATCCGAGTACAGAAGTCCACGAATATTAATGAGTGGACTAGAGACTATGGCATCCGTGTACAGAAGTCCACGAATATTAATGAGTGTGCTAAAGACTATGGCATCCGAGTACAGAAGCCCACGAATATTAATGAGTGTGCTAAAGACTATGGCATCCGAGTACAGAAGCCCACGAATATTAATGAGTGGACTAGAGACTATGGCATCCGAGTACAGAACCCCACGAATATTAATGAGTGGACTAGAGACTATGGCATCTGAGTGTACAGTACAGGCAATCATATTCACCGTGGCGTGAATATACAATAGGAAAACTAACATCTCGTATAGGACTTCAGAGGCTATTAACTCTTCTGGATTATTAAACCAGCACACTGTAAATCAAGAATCGCCTCAGGACTGGAGCCCCTTTTCGAGAACTCCAGTCCCTTTAACACCTATAAAGGAAAGAGTATTGCAAACACGGCAGTTTCATAAGAACATAAGAAAATGGGAGTCTGCAGAAAGCCGATTGGCCTAAGCAAGGCAGATCCCTGACTCATGTTGAGCCTTGAATATGGAGATTTCCACCTGGAGAGATTTATTTTCTGGACCCCTTTATCCCTCATGTTTAGCCCCATTGCATTTAAGATTTTAAAATTTTCGCATCATTAGTTTGGCGATTTCAAGAACGTTCGCCCCATTTCTGTCAATTTTAAGATCTTTCGCGCCATTTAGGTGTCGATTTTTTCCTGGCGAGCGATAGCGAGCCTGTAAATTAAGATGAATCGGCCTTCGGCCGAAAAATGTACAAATTTATCTTGAAAGGGGGTCAAGGGGGTATAATTTTCAGCTTGATGAAGGTCTAGGGAACAAACTAAAAACCTCCCCTTAAAGAAGGCTTCCATCAAGATGAGCCGAAGCTGTTGTGTCTTTACAGTAAATACTCTTTTCAATATGTGGGTTTAGTTTCCCAAGAGATGGCATTGTTTATTAGGTGTACTTTTATAATTAATCCAGCGAAGTACTGTTTGAAACGATGGCTGCTACATGGTTAAAGATTTGTCAGTCTCTGTATTCTAGAAGAGACAGAATACTACTATCTCCTCACCACTCAGCCACTTCGCTCATAAGCCAATTCTGTTCTTATACCAGTCTTTTCGTTCACACATTTTGTAGTTAGGTTACGATAAAATCAATTATGATCTTTAGATTAGGTTAGGTTATTATTACAATAAGGATGGGTGAGGTTAAGTTAGTTATGGATGTATTTATCCTATGTGTATGCAGGAAACAAAAGGCAAGTTGCCTGTAACGACTGGCTCCCCCAGAGCCAAAAGAATGACAGAGCCAAATTCAAGGGACATTGCCTGGACACACGAAGTTTAAAGCAGTATAAGTCATAAGATTAAGAAAGGATTGAGGGATGGAGAAAGTTCCAGAGTTTACTAGTTGTGTAGAAGAACGACTGAGGATATTTGCCAATGCTTGGATTGGAGAGTTGGACAGAATAGGAGTGGGACTGTGTTGAAAGGCGGGTGCCTTGCCCTCGCCGAAAGGGAATGGGGTATGCACTGAGAGAGCTATGAAGAACACTGATTGTTGTAATAGCGATAGAAGAGTGGAAGAGATGCAACATTGCGACGTGTAGAAAGATATTGTAGGGTATTTGACTCGATTATTTCCAGAAGTGCTGTATGGTTGGAACCTCCCAACACATGCTAACAATACTCGATACACGGCTTAGACTAAAGCTTGAGATGGCTTGGTTATTGGATGGGTTGGGACAAGATTTGTTATGATTAAATTAGACTTAGTTATGCTAAGTTAGTTAGGCTAAGTTAAGGTTAGGTTAAATTGAAGTTAGCTTAGGTTTGAATCGATAAAGCTTTGGATTGATTTGGTTTCAATAGCCTAATTAGTTTAAATGAGGTTATGTGATAATTAGTAGGTGCGAGCGAAACGTCTGAATGTAAGCGAAGTGACTGTGAACGAATGGACCGAACACATTCTTCTCTTGTTCCCTTGACCGGTGACCCCCCTTTCTACTTAGCTCCCAAATATTACTCTCCATTTATCGGCTTCCATTTTTTCATTTATATAATTATACAGTGTATATATATATATATATATATATATATATATATATATATATATATATATATTATATACTGTATATGGATATCTCTCTAATCGTTGTTTCCTAGATGCCGACTTCCTAATGTCTAGCGTGGAATGAGAAGAAAAGAATCGTAACTTGATATTATAACTTGTGACAGTCTAGTGTTTTTAACTTGATATTTTTATTTATGAAATATACTGTATAGTCTATTCGTTACAGTTTTCACAATAATTCATAAACAACTTGAATAATCGAGCTAACAACCTTAATATTTTAGAAGGATAAGCCAGGGAATCGGTGTGAAAATTTACAGCCCATTCGCTCTAGCCCTATTTGAGATACATAAGTTAGGGGTTATGATTTCTGGCCCACATATAATTAATAGACTATACAGTATAGCTTTCCTGAATATGAGCAAGTTATGATGTCTTGGGCAAGGAGTAAGCTATTAGTTCATATATATATATATATATATTTTTTTTTTTTTTTTTTTTTTTTTTTCTCTCTCTCAATCTCACCGTAAGTTATGGCACCTTTCCGTATGCAAGTCCTGGCCATTCAATGACTCGCTATGCTCTGTATGAAATAAAAATGGACTGCGATATGATTTTATCTTTGCAACTATATTCGGGCGGCATAGAAGGATGTTACCGATGAATAAGGTCACGGGCAGTCACTTAGCCAGGAGGTCAGGTCAAATACCGAGGGTCAAATATGGTATGATTATCACTTCACGCCGCACAGCTCTCTCGGGGGGAAGCACACACGCAGGATAAGATCATGCCTTATATTACCTTTCCATTTGAGAACTAATTGTGTTGAAGATGAGTCGACTGCGCACGGTTAACTGATTACTGTATTTATCATAAAAGTCTACTATTGTTATTATTGTTTTTGTTGTTGTAGTGGTTGTCCCTGAACCAGCTTAATTTACACGTTAAGCCATAAGCATGGTGATTTCCGAATCCTCCAACTGCTTAGATGAACAAACGGAATGCAAATACTAGATAGATAATTAATGAGATGATTAGATTCCGTTCGGGATAGCTTCGAAATATTATGGTCACGATTCATGTCGCATTGCGTACAGTAACGGTCATTAATACTGGTTATAATATTCGAAGTTATCTTGGGCTGCAAGGGACTGGGGTTCTCGAAAAGGGGCTCTAGCCCTGAAATCATACTTGACTTACAGTGTGCTGGCTTAATAATCCAGAAGGGTTGATAGCCTCTGAAGTCCTATTTTAACTAACTAACTAACTTGGGCTGAATGGAGTCCCCTTATTATTATTTATTCATCTTGTATTTACATTTCAGATGTTCACTCGCCTGCAATGTACACTCAGATGCCATAGTTTCTAACCCACTCATAAATAATCGTGGACTTAACCTAAATATATCATTCTCTGTAAGCAAATTTATGAATATAAGGTTGTTGTTGTTGTTGTTGTTGTTCCTCAAGCTGCCTGGCCGAACAGCCCCAAGGCCCCGAATAAGACCAAGGCCATAATCGAGCGCCCCCAAAGAACCCTCCCTGCCGACCACAATAAAGCCTGGGTGACCGAAGCCACTCCATGGCGGGGAGCTAAGGAGGGTGCGGAAACGCCCGGGAAACCAAAGCCCCACCCAGGGCCCTGTGTCCCTCAGCAATTATGAAGAGAAAGTTGAGGGGCAAAGGAAAAATGTGACGCTTTGGCTTCCAATCATGGTAGATTGGGAGGTCAATCCACGGAAGAGATGACGTCACTTGAGATCTAGAAAATATATAAATAAAAGGAACAGTCAGAGTAAGCTATGGGTATGGCAGAGATCGCTCAGTTCTCACTCTGATAGACCAGCCCATCACCACATGACTAGAACCCAATCCTCTCAGCATCAGCTAGGAAAGGCCCTAGAAAGCCGCCTTAGGCGAGGGGATAGCTCCCCTATTTCAACCCCTTTCGGGGTTGGGCACCCGCCCAACCCCGAAAGGTTGTTGTTGTTGTTGTTGTTGTTCCCCAAGCTGCCTGGCCGAACATCCCGAAGGCCCCGAGCAAGGCCAAGGCCATAACTGTGTGCCCCCACAGAACCCTCACTGCCAACCACAATAAAGCCTGGGTGACCGAAGCCACTCCATGGCGGGGAGCTAAGGAGGGTGCAGAAACGCCCGGAAACCAAAGCCCCACCCAGGGCCCTGTGCCCCTCAGCAATTATGAAGAGAAAGTTGAATATAAGGTTCTATGCATCAGCTAGAAAACTATATATATACTATTTATTGAAAGGAAGTTCTATCCAAAATTCAAGTCAAGAATAGCGTCAGAATTAGAGCTCCTTTTCGAGAAATCTAGTCCCTTGAAAAGAAAAACAAAACATAGGCAGTACACGTATTCTTATGAGTGGACTAACTTGCTCATATTCAGGAAAACTAGTCTAATTTTCATTATCAGAAAGCCAGAAATCATAACCCTAACATCTGTATCTCAAAAAGGGCTAGAGCGAATGAGCTGTAAATCCGATTGTACTGTGCATGGTATATACTCACTATGACTTATGACTGGGCATTCAGTTAGTTAGTTAAAATAGGACTTCAGAGGCAATCAACCCTTCTGGATTATTAAGCCAGCACACTGCAAGTCAAGTACATTTTCAGGACTGGAGCCCCTTTTCGAGAACCCCAGTCCCTTGGATGACAAGGCGTTCAGGTAAGTCATTTTCTCCACCTTTGCGGTATTGTATATGCCAGGTATTCTTACCACGTACTGGCTATCAGGGATGTAAATGTGTGTGTGAACATTGTGCTTCAAGCTATGGATAGAACAGTAGGCAAATAATAAGCAGAATACTAGACAGTCAAGTCGGTCAAATGCAAAGTGGGTCGGAAGATAAGTTGGCTGTCTATTATCTTATCTATATTATGAAGTAGCTCAGTGGTAGTTATAATATGCAAAATTATATCAGCACTGTCGGATTTTTAAAGTTAATCAAGGTAGCTTTTAAGTCCTTGGTTTCTGTAATTACGACATATCACCTAATATCTGCAAAAAATAAAAGAAAAAAAGTACATCAGCTTTAAGTAAAAGTCTTACATATTATAAGCACGAAATCTGTAATCTCAGATTATTATAATATCTATAGTAATATCAATAACAATATATACTGTACAGTATATACTGTATATATATATATATATTATATATATATATATATATATATATACATATATATATATATATACTGTTTATATATATAAAGCTTCTCTCACTCCCAATTCAAAATTCATCTTTCCCTCCACCTTTCAACCACTTCCACCATGACCTACCTCTGCCCCCCCCCGCCCCCCCCCTTATTGATACCTTTGTTACCTGCCTGTCATCACTCATTCTCCCCAGGTGTCCATACCACTTTAGCACCCATCTCTCTCTCTCTCTCTCCAACAGCCCTTCTCCCCTTTCAACACTCTTCGAAAAGTGGATACGAGGTGCCGCTGTAAAGGCTTATCCCTCAATACCTTCATCTGCCCTACTGACCTACAATCTAATCGCTTAGTTTCTTTACTTCGCCTCTGTTCTTGAAGGGACTGGAGTTTCCGAAAAGGGGCTCCAGTCCTGACGCTATTCTTGACTTACAGTGTAAGTCAAGACTTACAGGCTTAATAATCCAAAAGTGTTGATATCCTCTGAAGTCCTATTCTAACTAACTAACTCAGTTCTTGGGTTCCTCTCGCTGTCAAAGCAATGTAGACTCGGCAAGATATCCACCTGGCCCAGTGTTATTATTGTATTTATGCTACTATAGATATCCACCTGGCCCAGTGTTATTATTGTATGTATGCTACTATAGATATCCACCTGGCCCAGTGCTATTATTGTATGTATGCTACTATAGATATCCACCTGGCCCAGTGTTATTATTGTATGTATGCTACTATAGATATCCACCTGGCCCAGTGCTATTATTGTATTTATGCTACTATAGATATCCACCTGGCCCAGTGTTATTATTGTATGTATGCTACTATAGATATCCACCTGGCCCAGTGTTATTATTGTATGTATGCTACTATAGATATCCACCTGGCCCAGTGTTATTATTGTATGTATGCTACTATAGATATCCACCTGGCCCAGTGTTATTGTATGTATGCTACTATAGATATCCACCTGGCCCAGTGCTATTATTGTATTTATGCTACTATAGATATCCACCTGGCCCAGTGTTATTATTGTATGTATGCTACTATAGATATCCACCTGGCCCAGTGTTATTATTGTATGTATGCTACTATAGATATCCACCTGGCCCAGTGTTATTATTGTATGTATGCTACTATAGATATCCACCTGGCCCAGTGTTATTATTGTATGTATGCTACTATAGATATCCACCTGGCCCAGTGTTATTATTGTATGTATGCTACTATAGATATCCACCTGGCCCAGTGTTATTATTGTATGTATGCTACTATAGATATCCACCTGGCCCAGTGTTTTATTATTGTATGTATGCTACTATAGATATCCACCTGGCCCAGTGTTATTATTGTATGTATGCTACTATAGATATCCACCTGGCCCAGTGTTATTATTGTATGTATGCTACTATAGATATCCACCTGGCCCAGTGTTATTATTGTATGTATGCTACTATAGATATCCACCTGGCCAGTGTTATTATTGTATGTATGCTACTATAGATATCCACCTGGCCCAGTGTTATTATTGTATGTATGCTACTATAGATATCCACCTGGCCCAGTGTTATTATTGTATGTATGCTACTATAGATATCCACCTGGCCCAGTGTTATTATTGTATGTATGCTACTATAGATATCCACCTGGCCCAGTGCTATTATTGTATTTATGCTACTACTATAGATATCCACCTGGCCCAGTGTTATTATTGTATGTATGCTACTATAGATATCCACCTGGCCCAGTGTTATTATTGTATGTATGCTACTATAGATATCCACCTGGCCCAGTGTTATTATTGTATGTATGCTACTATAGATATCCACCTGGCCCAGTGTTATTATTGTATGTATGCTACTATAGATATCCACCTGGCCCAGTGTTATTATTGTATGTATGCTACTATAGATATCCACCTGGCCCAGTGCTATTATTGTATTTATGCTACTATAGATATCCACCTGGCCCAGTGCTATTATTGTATTTATGCTACTATAGATATCCACCTGGCCCAGTGCTATTATTGTATTTATGCTACTATAGATATCCACCTGGCCCAGTGTTATTATTGTATTTATGCTACTATAGATATCCACCTGGCCCAGTGTTATTATTGTATTTATGCTACTATAGATATCCACCTGGCCCAGTGCTATTATTGTATTTATGCTACAATAGAGTAATAAGGTAGAGTAATGGGAAATAAGCTATACATACTTAAGGGGAGATTTCCACTTGAACGATATTTTTTTCTGGATCACTTTCTCACTCATGTTTCGCCCCATTGTTTTTTTTAGATTTTAAGACGTTTGCCTCATTAGTGTGGCGATTTTAAGAACTTTCGCCCTATTTCTGTCAAATTTATGTCCTTTCGTGCTATTTAGGTGTCGGTTTTTTCCTGGCGAGCTATAGCGAGCCTTTCGCTCGCCAGTAATTCAAGAGGAACCGGCCATTGGCTGGGACGATTTCTACCGAAAGATGTACAACTTTATCTTGAAAGGGTCTCAAGGGGGTAGTAATAATAATAATATAATAGTTCTTAAAGCTAGCGCATGCTAAGCCAGCTGAGGATAGCCCAATAAGGCCGATTAGGCGTATTTCCATTGGGGTCCTGTACTACTATCCCATCCCCTTGCTCATGAGGGACGGTAACGACTCGGTGCTTGTGAAAAACCTTTAATTAATGCGCCGAGCGTGGGCGCGACCTGGGACTTTCTGGGTGGAAGTCCAAGACGCTAGTCACTACACCAGCTTCCTCCCTAGACCTCCATCAAGCTTTAACCAAACAAAAAAATAATAACACCCACCAAAACCCTCCTTCAAGATAATTTTGTAAATTTTTCGGTAGAAAAATATCCCAGCCGAAGGCCAGTTTCTCTTAAATTACAGGCTCACTATCGCTCGCCAGGAAAAAAACGACACCTACTGTATATGACAAATGTCTAAATATTGACTACGCAATGGTGCGAAAATTCTTAAAATCGCCAAACTAATGGGCCGAACGTCATCAAATCTGGAAACTAATAGGGCTAAACATGAGGAAAAAGGTGGACCAGAAAAACGACTCATCTCCCCTTAAACCATCAGATAGACGAGTATAAAAAAAATAGATGATTGTTCTTTGGGGAATGTATTTTATGTTAGCGATAATGGAGCTAATGATGAAATAATTGTACCAAAAAAAATCCTTTGTTGGAACACGAGCTCAACTTGTTTAAATTACGTTGCCCATGTTTGGAGAGAGAGAGAGAGAGAGAGAGAGAGAGAGAGAGAGAGAGAGAGAGAGAGAGAGAGAGAGAGAGAGAGAGTGAGTACGAGAGAGAAAGAGTGAGAATGAATCACATTTCACTCGGTTTCCCATTTTCTCTTTTGTCCTATTTTACTCTCTGTTTCCCATTTTTTATTATGCCTTATTTTACTCTTTGTTTCCTATTTTATATATTGTCATATTTTATTATGTTTCCCATTTTCTATTAAGTCCTATTTTACTCTGTTTCCCATTTTCTACTATGTCCTATTTTACTCTCTTTCCAAATTTCTATTATGTCCTATTTTAATGTTTCCCATTTTCTACTATGTCCTATTTTACTCTGTTTCACATTTTTTATTATGTCCTATTTTACTATCTGTTTCCCATTTTTTATTATGTCCTATTTTACTTTCTGTTTTCCATTTTCCATTTTTATCCATTCATGGACATGTCCCCAGATCTCACACATACTGAATGTATGTGTGAGCTCTGGGGATATGACCGTGAATGATCAAAATGGTAAATGAGAAACAGAGAGTATAATAGGACGGAATAGAAAATGAGAAACAGAGAGTAAATTAGGAAGAAATAGAAAATGAGAAACAGAGTAAAATAGGAAAAAACAAATTGGAAATATAGAATAAAATAGGTAGCGTGGATGTCAGGTGTGTATTTTATCAGCCATATTTTTTGTTTACCAACTGTATGTTAAGGTCAAGAATTAAACCTATATTTATTTTCCCTTTGTCTTTCTATCAATGTGTCCATTTAGCTATGGTACACACAAAACTCTGGCACATGTACGTTCGCTTACATACACACACACACACACATATACATACACTTACACACACACTACATACAATCACATACTAACACACACACACACACACACACACACACACTGACATCTACACACACACCGGAAAGGCTAAAGAGAATACGACACTTATCCCAGATTTAAGAAAAGCCAATTATGGTGGATTAAGAAGAGCCTTAAGAGTCGATCCTATGGTTAAACTATTAAGTGGACCCAGGTGCGCTAATGAACATACTCTCTCTCAGATACCTGTCTTAACTCAGGATAATTTGACAGCTACATATAATCATTTTATTTCTTCACTCCACAATGCGCAAAATAAATATATCCCCAAAAGAAAATTTAGATCAACACAGAACCAACCCAAATGGATGAATAATAGACTATTAGACCTTCTAGGAAAAAAGAGAGGAATATATAGGAAAATTAAGAAAGGCGAAATTCACCTACTTGCTTACCATCAGAATCTATCAAGAGAGGTTAAAAAAGGTATAAGGACAGACAAAAGAAATTATGAAATCAGGATAGACAATGACTCAAAAAATAACCCTAAGGCTTTTTACAAGCTATATAAATCTAAAGTTAGAGATAAAATAGGCCCCCTTAAAACTTCGATAGGAGAAATGACAGCAAATTATTTAGAAATGTGCAGTACATTAAATAGTCAGTTTCTATCCGTTTTCACTAATGAAAATTTGGCACAGATTCCAGAAGTCCGTAAGGTATATAGCGATAGTATAGAAAATAGGTTAAGTACGGTTACTATAAGTAGAAATTATGTGCTTAAGGAAATTGATAGACTGAAACCTCGGAAATCGCCTGGTCCCGATGAGGTATATGCTAGAGTATTAAAAGAATGCAGAGATGAGTTAAGTTACCCATTAACATTTCTTTTTAACAATTCATTAGAAACAGGCATAGTTCCAGAAGCTTGGAAGCTTGCAAATGTAGTTCCGATTTTCAAAAAAGGTGATAAATCAATAGCATCCAATTACCGTCCCATTAGTCTCACTTCAATCATAGGAAAGCTACTAGAGTCAATTATTGCTAGGAAAATGAGAAACCACTTAGAAACATTTAACTTAATCAATTCTTCTCAGCATGGATTCACTCAGGGACGTTCTTGCCTTACTAATTTGCTTAGTTTTTTTCTCAGATGTATATGAAGCAGTAGATAATGACAAGTCATATGATATTATATATTTAGATTTCAGTAAAGCTTTCGACAGAGTCCCTCATGAGAGATTGATGAGCAAGGTTGAGGCACATGGAATAGGTGGGGCGTTGTTAGGATGGATTAGGTCATGGCTAATTGGTAGGAAGCAGAGAGTCAGCATAAATGGTACGAAGTCAGAATGGGGATCAGTCAAGAGTGGTGTCCCCCAGGGATCTGTATTAGGTCCTCTGTTGTTTATTATATACATAAATTACCTTGATTTAGGTATAACTAGTAGGATAAGTAAATTTGCAGACGATACCAAAATGGGGAGAAAAATTGATTCAGTTAGAGATATAGAGTGTCTGCAAAGGGATCTAGATACCTTACACTAATGGTCAGTAAAATGGCAGATGAAGTTTAACATTGACAAATGCAAGGTATTAAAGATAGGGAAGATGCATACAAATTTTAAATATAAACTAGCTAATATGGAATTAGAAAACTCAGACTGTGAGAAAGATCTAGGTGTTTGTTAGCAATGATTTGAAGCCTAGAAAACAGTGTATAAGCGTTCGTAACAAGGCAAACAGGATTCTCGGGTTCATATCTAGGAGTGTGAGTAACAGAACTGCTGATGTTATCTTAAAACTTTACTTGTCAAGAGTGAGACCCCATATGGATTATGCTGTTCAATTTTGGTGTCCTTATTACAGAATGGACATAGATTCATTGGAGAGAGTACAACGTAGAATGACAAAAATGATCCATAATATTAGAAATCTTCCGTATGAAGAAAGGTTGAAGAAATTAGGCTTACATTCGTTAGAGAGACGCAGAGTTAGAGGTGACATGATAGAGGTATTCAAGTGGGTTAGTGGAATTAATAAAGGAGACATGAAAAATGTACTAAAGCTCAGTGATAGCGAAATAACTCGTACAAATGGTTTCAAATTAGACAAATTTCGTTTCAGAAAAGATATAGGCAAATATTGGTTTGGTAACAGAGTTGTACAAAGGAGTACAAAGGAAATCAAGCAACAACAGATCTAGTGACCCTTCTAGGTTGCTTGTCCTCCAAAACACTGAGTAACAGAGTTGTAGATGGGTGGAATAGGCTACCAAGTGATATAGTGGGATCAAGAACGATAGGGAGCTTTAAGATAAAATTAGATAGGCATATGGACGAGATGGGTTGGGTGTGAGGGGGATCTACCAGGTGTGGGCCAATCGGCGCTTAGCAGACCCCCGTAATCTTGTGTTAATCTCTGACCGTTTTGGTGGGGTCAGTTCTCAAGGTATTAGTGAGATGGGTCTATAATTGGGGTTGGGTGTGACAGGGATCTGACTTGTATGGGCCGATCGGCTTTTTGCAGACTCCCATTTTCTTATGTTCTTATGTTCTTATGTACACACTGACAGCTACACACACACACACACACACACACTGGCATTAATACATACACACACTGACATCTACACACACTGTCACACACACACACACACACTGACAGCTACACACACACTGGCATTAATACATACACACACTGACATCAACACACACACACACACACACATACTGATATCTACACACACACACACACATACTGACATCTACACACACACATACTGACATCTACACACACACACACACACACTGGCATTAATACATACAAACACTGAAATCAATACACACACACACAGACAAGCACACACACAACACATACACACTGACATCAACACACACACACCCAAACAATACACACACACACACACACACAGACAAACAAGCACACCAAACACACACACACACACGGGAATTACCACCGTCCAACCCCAACATGTGATTAAGATCCACCCACCTCAAAGAAAATTTCATCATCCCCTCTCTCTCTCTCTCTCTCTCTCTCTCTCTCTTTCAAAACCATCACAACCCACAAACCTCTAAGGTCTTTAAACATACACTGTATATTTCCTTTCATTTTCTTCGAACATAAATATATAGTATTCAAGGTTATGATTTGATTTTAATATAATTATATATTTATTATTATACATTGACGTACATAATTTATCCCATCCACATCTTCTCAAGCCATATAAAACACTTGGTTGTAGCTAAAAACAATATCCAATATTCTGAGTAACACTAGACAATAATATTATCTCGATTCACTTTCTGACTCTCACAATCTCTTCCTAAGCTGAATCAAATTGACTAACTATAGCGACATTATAAGGACGAAAAGCGTTATCGTATACCCCGATAGGTTAACCAGGGCGAACTGGTTAACTAGCGAACTGAAAAAGAGTATTCCATGATATTGATTTCATTATTTTGCTTAGATTAGGAAGAAACTCTAGGAATTGAAGAGGTAAAGTCTCTAATCAATTAACCCCTTGATCCCACAGACCCTTTTTTAGTTGAATAACATAAATATACTCTATTAATTGCCAAAATAAAATTAACCCTTTCCGTACCGGCGACGTATATTTTTGTTTGATATTAGCTACATTTAGACGATTTTATTCAGCTTAGGAAGGATATATGGTAGCTCTAAGGATTCATTGAGATAGTCTGTATAGTCTTTTTAATAGGTAGACGTCTTTCCTAAGCTGAATAAAATCGTCTAATAATATCGTCCAGAATATATTGAAAAGGACGTCACCGGTTCTGAACGGGGGAGATGGGTTGTTTTTCTAGACCCACTTTTCCCTCATGTTTAGCCCCAGTAGTTTTCAGATTTTAAAATATTTGCCCCATTAGTTTGTCGATTTAAGACCTTTCCCCCATTTCTTTGTCTATTAAGGCCTTTCGTGCTATTTAGGTGTCGATTTTTTTTTCCTGGCGAACAATAGTGAGCCGTTATATTGGAAGAACCGGCCAACCGAACAATTTACAAATTAATCTACAAAGGGGATCTAATGAATGTTTTTTTGTTTAAGTTTGATGGAGGTCTAGGGAGGAAACTAGAAAAATAATGAATAAATGAAAAGAAAAAAAAACAATCGACCAAAAAGTCTGGTGTAGACGATCCACAAAATCCTTTATACCATTGTTAATAATTATTTCAGTGCCATTACATTTTTCAAGATAAGTATGTGTAGGCTGGCGATTATTATTTCATGTTTATCTCAACCCATGCACCCCCACCTTTAAGACCTTTCGATCTATTTCTTAGTCAATATAATAACCTATCGTGTCATTTAAGTGTCAATATAATGACCTTTCGTGTCATTTAAGTGTAAAAAAAAATCCTGACGAGCGATAGCAAGCCAGTAGTTCTAAGATGAACCGGCCTTCGGCCAGACATTTGCTGCCGAAAAAATTACAATTTATTTTGAAGGGGGTCTCAGGGGTGTTTTGTTAAAGCTTGATGGAGGTCTAGCGATGAAACTATAAAATTAATACATAAATAAATAGACCAAAAAGGAACAACTGCCCCCTTCAGGTCAGGTGAAGGGATCGATGGATAAGCCTTTACAACGGCTCCTCGTTGTTACTTTCTACTTTTCCTATTTTCTGAAGAGTGTAGAGAGGGGAGAAGGGGTGTTGGAGAGAGCAGAAGATGTTGGAGTGGCTTTGTTATGTGTGTTATTAGTCTGTATACGTCGTCAAGGTGTCCCCCAACTGGGTGCAAGCATGTGAAACACGATAGGACGTACTACCACACCCACTATGTGTCCGCCTTGGCTGGAATTGAACCCAGGTCAAGCAGATTCACACGTGAGTGTGTACAGTACGTTACGCTGCATACACTCACACACTCACTCACTTTCACTCTCACACACTCAATCTCACTCACTCACTCCCACTCTCACTTATTATCTCTCACCACTCTCACACACACTCTCTCACTCACTCACTCTCTCTTTCTCTCTTAGGAGACTTGGGGATGGGGGGGTTGGAGGGTGTTAAAAACTGCTCACTGGAAGCTAAGGATATAATAAAATAAAATAAAAATCAATGTGCATGGCTCGCTATCGTTCGCCGGAATCAAACAAACAAACACAAAGGAATACAAGCAGCAACAGATTCACCGATAAAAAATAGTTTGATTGGTGATGGTTAAGGGCTTTGTCTGGATCCCCTTCTCCCTCGTGTTTAACCCCACTAATTTTGAGATTATAAGACGTTCGCACCATTAGTTTGGTCATTTTAAGACCTCTCGACCCGTTTCACTGTCAATACTAAGAGCTTTCGTGCCATTTAGGTGTCGAGTGTTTCCTGGTAAGCGATAGCAAGCATGTAATTTAGGAGCAACCGGCATTATTCTACCAGAAAAGTAAACATTTCTCTCAAAGGGGCCTTGGGGGTATTTTTTTAAGGGGCCCATCTCGCTTTGTTCTCTTTCTCTCCCTCTCTATTTGGCATGTATCCATTCGGCCCCATTCAGCCTACTGTTTTAAGATGTTTACACCCATCCAGGTGTCAATATTTTCTTGGCGAGCGGTAGCGAGCCAGCATATATATATTTTTGCTTTGACAGCAAGCTAAATTTGTACATTTTTCGATAGAAAAATTTCTCCGGCGAAGCCGGATTTCTCCATACAATGCTGGCTCGCTATCGCTCGCCAGGAAGAAATCGACACCTGTATGGGGATAAACGTCTTAAAACGGTTGGCTGAATGGGGCCGAATGGATACAAGCCAGGGAAAGAGAGAAAAGGAGATAAAGATAAAACAAAAAGCCGGTGAGAGAGTTTGATAGAGGTCTAGGGAGGAAACTAAAGTTATATTAACCCATGCAGTACCGGTGACGTCCTTTTTCATCATATTCCGGCAACTATTAGATGATTTTATTCAGCTTAGGAAGGACCTCTAACCATAAAAAGGCTATGTACCATCTCAATTCATCATTTGAGCTACCACAGATCCTTCCTAAGCTGATTATAATCGTCTATTAGTGGCCAGAATATGATGAAAAGGACGTCAGCGGTACTGAAAGGGTTAATTAATATTAAATATATATATATATAAAACTAAAAAGCTCCCCTTTAGAGGGTACTGTTTGTTTTCTGATGTATATATTTGTATATTTATATATTTTTGAGTTTCCTCGCTAGACCTCCATCAAGCTGGAACGAACGTCTTAAAGTCTCAAAAACTAATATGCTAAATACGAGGGAGAAGGGGGTCCATAAAAAGCGAGCAGTACCCCCTTAATGAATAGACTATAATGGAGTGTGTATGATCGTGCGTGCTGGGGAAATAGATCACGTACTGTACTAGTCACGAGGGGCTGGCTTCATTGATTATACCTCGCTCGCTCTCTCTCTCTCTCTCTCTCTCTCTCTCTCTCTCTCTCTCTCTCTCTCTCACACACACACACACACACAAACACACAGATTAATAGACAAGACAAACCCTGGAGACACAATGGCTAACCCGGCAGAAATGATCAAACAATGACTATACGCTCTTCGTCGCCCACCATTTGTTTTCACTACGACAGAATCCTATGATGGGGGAGAAACGAATATTCTCAAACTTGATTGCATATTAGGAGAAAAAGCTTTAAAAATGCACAATGATGTTAAACCGTCAGCATGGATGATAACATACGATGATTTTCTTGCGTTCGGTGTAGGCCCCGAAGATATACAAATTGTAAATACTCATCCACTTCTGCCCGCTCGTTCGCAATTTGTTCTAAAGAAAACTCTACCCACTGATATTATAAACGAATCTGTTTATCTCAAAATATTTGAGACGTGCTGTTTACCCATATACGTCGATCACATTTTGGCATGCAACTTCGTAATTCTCGCTTGGGGATACAAAAAACAATTTGACAGCTGCATTACGAAGTCAGACAAAATATCAGATGTCGTTCTTTATATTCTGATTTTGGACCGCAGTAAGCTTCGATGTAACAAGTCCACTAGGAGGTATCTCGGTAATTATTACATTTTGTATTACGAAACTGTTCTGTGTACTGCAGTGATAAGTGGTAGACAAAATTATTGAACCATTCTTACTCGCTGATTAAATATTCTGAAAAATTATCATTAAAACAGGCCCGAGTGAGTGCTTTCCACCATTCAACGTTCACTGTTTCTCGTTTAACATTTGCCCCTTTCAAAATCAGATTACGCATTTTGTGTTTCTGTTTTTCAGGCTATAATTAGACGATTGTATTAAGAATAGGAAGGGTATATGGAAGTCAGAGGGTAAATGGAGATATTGTTAACCCATACAATTCCCACAGATCTTTCCTAAGCTGTATAAACTCGTCTAATGATAGCCATAACAAACTATTAATATGCGTCGTGATACTCAAGGGGTTAATAGTGTGGCAGCTACTTGTACAGGCGACTGTACAATGCAATAGAACTATGGGGATGATCATTACCTTCGATTATCAAGGGTCTAGCCCCCCCCCCCCCTATACACACATACACACACACCCTCTGCAATCAGTGTCTGCCATTGTGCGAGACAACTTGAACAGTCACACACGCCTGTCCCACTCCTGAGTCCACAGAAAAGAAGAAGGAGGCCTACCTGCCACACTTGACAGCACCAAAAGGGACTGGAGTTCACGAAAAGAGGCTCCAGTCCTGACGCTATTGTTGACTTACAGTGTGCTGGCTTAATAATCTAGAAGGGTCGATAGCCTCTGAAGTCCTATTTTAACCAACTAACTGACAGCACCTTCTATATTTATGCAAAGTCTAAACACCAAATCAATAATCGCAGCCGGTATCCCAAGGAGTCAGATAAGTTACCACAGTGTCTTGTAATGCACGGTACGCAGGGTAAAGAGTGTGGACATGTATAATAGCGGTCTTTAAGGGGACAGTGGGGAGTTTTGGGGGTCTATTTATTCATATATTCATTTATTTTTTAGTTTCCTCACTAGACCTCCATCAAGCTTCAATAAACACTCCGTAGACCCTCCTTTAAAATAAATTTGTAATTTTTCAATAGGCAGGTTTCTCTTAAAATTATAGGCTCGCCAGGCAAAAATCGACACCTAAATGGCACGAAAGGTCTTGATATTGACATGGAAATAGGACGAAAGGTTTTTAAAATCGACACACTAATGTTCCGAACGTTGTTAAATCTGAAAACTATTGGGGTTAAACAGAAAAAGGACCCATCTCCCCTTAAGAACAGTAGGGCACTTCGCATATAATAGCCTCCTTGTTATTACTAATGTATGGAATATGTAGGCTGATGCGGGATAATATAAAACAAAAAAAAAAATAAAAAATCGTTGTAAGTAGACGAGAAATCATGACCTCTATCCTCTGTGACTAACAAACGACTAGAGTAATCGAGCTAATATTTCTACCAGGTGGGAAGAGTCAGTCAAGGAATAGATATGGATATTTACAGCCAATTTGCTCTAGCCCTTTTTGAGTTACAGAGGATAGAGTTAATGATTTCTCGCCTACTTACAGCGAATAGACTACAGTATATACGTATTGACCCCTGCTGTAGCACGCCTTTTTTTACTGTATTCTTGTAATATTTACACGATTTTGAGCAGTTTAATCAGGATCTAAGGTAGTAAAATGGGTTAAGTGAGAGAGTCCGAAGCCTGTTCATTGCTGGAGGCCCTTTTTAAACTGAATAAAAACGTCTAATAGTTACCCAAATATAACGAAAAGTACGTCACCGGTACAGTAGGGGTTAAAATGTGACAGATATCTAATTAAACAGGATTGTATGATAATAGTAATTAACCCCTTGAAGCTCTGATGCGTCTTAGCAGTTTAATTTTGGGTATCATTAGACGATTTTATGCAGATTAGGAAGGATCTGTGGGTATTAAAAGGGTATAGACTATCTCAATCAACCCTCTGACTTCCATATACTCTTTCTAATCTGCATCAAATCGTCTAATCATAGCCAAAACACAAAAAAGAAGTGCGTCATCGATCCTAAAAGGGTTAAGAACAATGTGGTATTACGTATATAACAGTCTCCGTCATACCTTAAGGGGAGATTTCCACTCGAGGGATTTTTCTCTGGACCCCTTTCTCTCTCATTTTAGATTTTAAGACGTTGGGCCCATTAGTTTGGCGATTTTAAGACTAAGCGCCCCATTTCTTTGTTAATATTAACACCTTTCGTGCTATTTAGGTGTCAATTTTTTTCCTGCGAGCAATAGCGAGCCTGTAAACTAAAGAGTAATCGGACATTTTTCTACCGAAAAAATTTACAAATTTATCTTGAAGGCGGGTCTATTTTTTATTTTATTTTATTTGTTTTACAGGTTGATGGAGGTCTAGGGAGGAAACTAAAATATAATATAAACTAAAACAATAATTAAATAAATACACCCATCTCCCCTTATACTGTATGCTAGTAATAATTAAGAACAGTTTGGCAACATGTATATAACAGTGTGGCAACATGTATATAACAGTGTGGCAACATGTATATAACAGTGTGGCAACATGTATATAACAGTGTGGCAACATGTATATAACAGTGTGGCAACATGTATATAACAGTGTGGCAACATGTATATAACAGTGTGGCAACATGTATATAACAGTGTGGCAACATGTATATAACAGTCTCCGTTTTACCTTAAGGGAACTTGTAGGCGAAATTGTTTAAGGCAATAGTATCATTTACACAATAACTCAAAAGCTGTAAAAATAGTAACAATAATTAAGAAGAGTGTGGCAATTTGCATATAACAGCCTCAGTTTTGCCATTAACTATAATATGTAGGCAAAATTTGTTGCAGGATTTTCTTTCTATAAGTATGAAGGAGACAAAGGGCAGGTTGTCAGTAACGAGTGTCTCCCCCAAAGCCAAAACAGTGACAGAGCCAAATTCAAGGCGACATTGGGATCAAAATGCCTGGACACACGAAGTTTAAAGCAGTTTAAGCGTAGTCAATAACTCAAAATCCGTAATTATAGTAGCCATAATGAAGAGGAGTGTGGCAAGTCGCTTATAACAGCCTCCTTGTTGCCGTGAACTAGTTAGTGAGGCGCATCTGCATAAGTGAGGCAGGGAAGGATGCGCCGGCCAGACCTTCACCTGGTAAGACAAATGAAGCCGGCGTTGCGTCACGGCCTGTTGAGAATTTGACTGCAGGGTAGCTAAGAAGGAAGGAAGGAGAGAGAGTGTGTGTGTGTGTGAAAGAAAGAAGAGAGAGAGAGAAGTTACAAGGAATAGTTAGTATGTCAGAGACCTTGCGGTCCATTCCGAGGAGATACTCGAAGTGGAAGGAGAGAGACTATTTAGTGCACTGCACTCATTACAGAGTGTGCAAAATACTATCTACTCTCTTGAACTGCTCTACTGAAGAATTGTTTACAACTTCGGAGGGCAGTTTGTTCCAGGTAGAACAGATCGATCTTATATGTGAACAAGTTTTCGCGCGAGAGAGAGAAAAGGGGGCATAATATGAGGGAAGGCAAGGAGAAAAGCAGAACAAACGTTACAGTTCACAGAAGGCCTCCTTCGAATGTTGTCAATCGCCCAGTCGCTCAAAACCCTTTTCATGGAGAGAAATGTTTTAAAATCGCCAAACTAGTGGATCGAACTTCCCAAGATCTGAAAAATAATGGGGCTAAACACGAGGGACCAGAAAAATCAGCCCTCCCCTTAAATACCATAAATAAAGAAGGCCTGGACTAGCTGGAATTATTGCTGACAGTCAGACAGTACGGTCGCGCTAATAAGTCATGTCCCAGCTGTCATTACGTTTGGCTTGCTCTGTGCTGTATTAATGTCTGTCAGATGTTGAATAGGGTGGGTAAGTGTAGGAACATGTATGTATATTTCACTCGATATGAACAAATGAAGCTTAGGTATGGCTGATACCAATTGTTGATCAAAATATACTTGGTGCCGAGACATCACTTATTAGCGCGATTGTACAGTCACTCATACAATTTCGTGGACCTCCTGTGTTTTCTTTTATGCAATTATATCTAGCTGCATTGAGTTTTGGGTGGAACTTGCTTTTCAATCAATAGTATATATAATTATGTAGTTCATGTATAGGAAATTTATATCCATCAATTCGTTCCCAGGGAGATATATACCTCCATAATTATAAATAAGTGAGGTCTATGAATATTTATGAGTGACCGTACTTCCCCAGCCAAGCAAGCACTGTTTTACCGAGGTCAAGGTGAAGAAGAAGAAGCAATATTTTCAGATTCATTTCCGGAGACAACATAGCTATTGGGGCGAAGTGCACAGCTCTCTCTCTCTCTCTTTCTCTACACACACACACACACACACACATATATATATATATATATATACCGGTATATATATACTGTATATATATATATATATATATATATTATAGCCTATATATATATTTTTGTTCTATGTGAGTGAGGGAGACAAAAGGCAGAACTGCCTGTAGCGAATGCCTCTCCCCGAGTTGAAAGTGACAGGGCCAAAATCAAGGGACGTTCGAGCCAAAATGCCTGGAGACACTGAGTTTGAAGCAATTTAGGTCATAGGAAGAGGGAAAGACTGATTCTGGGAGAGAGTTCCAGAGCTCAGCAGTTGAATAGAAGAAAGACGGAATAACGTTTCACGCTTTGGTTGGAGAGTTGCACAGAGTAGGGGTGGGATTGTGTTGCAAGACGGGTAGGACTACCACGTGCAATACGTAGAGGAGGTGCATAAAATCGTCTAAATGTAGCTAAAATATAATGTTACAGACGTCGCTGGTACTCAAAGGGTTAAAGACCGCTTCTTCCACACAGAGTGCATGTATACTCTTATTTTTTTCCAGCTGATGGTAGTTTGAAACCCTTAGTAGCTAATTTCTCGATAATTAATGGAAATATATGAAATTATACGAAATCGACCTTATAGCTGAGTAACAAAGATAGAAACATGATTATTTACCCTCAGCTGGAAAAAAATAGACTATAGTGTAATTCAGTACTTTTGCTATTGTACAGTACCATACAGTTTTGCCACAACACTTCCCCATCATGTTATCAATGTTTTGTATCTTGAACCAAAATCTGTGGACAAAGTCTCGTTGAAATCCATCCTTTCATTCTCGAAATATTGTGGGCACATGACGTGACATACACGCATACAGAGAGACACACTGACAGTATACCCATTACAAAAGTTAAGGGAGCCCACCTCGCTTGTTATCTCTTTCTCTCCCTCTCTCTTTGGCTTGTATCCATTCGGCCCCATTCAGCCTACTGCTTTAAGACTTTTACCCCTATCCAGGTGTCAATATTTTCCTGGCAACCGGGAGCGAGCCAGCATATATATAATTTTGTTTTACAGCTAGCTAAATTTGTACATTTTTCGATAGAAAAAATTCTCCGGCGAAGCCGGATTTCTCCATACAGTGCTGGCTCGCTATCACTCGCCAGGAAGAAATCGACACCTGGATGGGGATAAACGTCTTAAAGCAGTTGGCTGAATGGGACCGAATGGATACAAGCCAGAGAAAAAGAGAAAATGAGAGAAAGATAAAAAAAGCGGGTGACCCCCCTTAATGAGGCCAAGGAGTATAGGCATCACAACAGGTGTTATCCCGTGCAATAACTATTAAGGGGGTAGTGTTTGGTTTTTGCTCTATATATTTATTTATATATTTATTTTTGAGTTTCCTCGCTAGACCTCTATCAAGCTTAGAAAAACGCCCTCTAGATAAATTTGTAAATTTTTCGGTAGAAAAATGTCCCGACACCTAAAGTCAACGAAAAGTCTTATTGACAACATATTACGGCGAAAGGTCTCAAAATCGCCAAACTAACGGAACGAACGTCTTAAAACCTCAAAACTAACATGCTAAACATGAGGGAGAAGGGGGTCCAGAAAAAGCGAGTAGTACCCTTAAGATAATTGCATATGTATGGGGTTCTAGTGCCCCCCCCCCCCCCACCACCACCACCACCACACACACACACACACACACACAGAGTGCGATTTAATTCAATCCTTTTGCTGCAGTAGAGTACAATAAAGTCTTGCCACAACACTGCCCCATTATGTCATCACTGTGACTAATGTTGGTATAGCGTTAACAGTGCCTCAGCAAGACTCTAAGAATGTCCCCCAGTAGTAATTGCACCTGCAGTATCCGTACCACATCAGCCTTAACCGTGCTACAAGGCAGTAACAAGAAATTACTGTAACTGCTACAGTAGTGCACCACCAAAGTGGCGGGCGATGGGGTCGCCTCATCCCTACACCAGAGAGAGAAAGACCGACTTGTGCCAGTGGGCTGTGAGAGTGAGACAGTTGGGAACCATGGGGCACACCATTATGGTCCCACTGCCTTCACCACTCTCGGAAAAAGAGATAGAAACAAGAATGATGATAAAGGTAAAGTCAGAACTGGCTATGGGAAGTAGAGGACACCAACCCTCACTCTGATAGATCCAGCCCACCACTCTACCAGATGAAGGTACTAATCATGCAAGTCCAGTCGAAATCCAATTATTTATCCTCGATACAATTCTGTGAAAAGATAGATATACAGACACACGCACAGACATACTCATATACAGACATACTAACACACGCAGACAAACACATACACAGACATACGCGGACCTACACATAGACACACGCACAGACATACACATATACAGACACATGCAGACATACACATATACAGACACACGAACAGACATACACACGCACATACATGCACACATACAGACACGCACAGACATACACAGGCGCACACGTAGCCTACAAGTGGCTCCATTAATCCTTTTGCTGCGGCTATGTTTGGGCTATTTAGGGCATATTCAGGCACTCCTGAATGATAAATCAAGCATCTGCATTAAATGAAGTGTATTCTGCCGAAAACTAGACGAAAATAGCTTCAAAATGAGACCAGAACAGGCCCCGTACGTGGTCTGGTTCACCCGCAGTGGTGCCAGTGAAACACGGGAAACCCACTATTTGGTAGCACACGCTCGCTTGGCTACACTGCTGTGAGACACAGAGAGAGACCCGCGCGAGACACAGTGTACCTCAGTGAGCCGCTCGCTGCTCTGAGGGTCGGAGGTGGGCCCCTCACGCTCACTGACGCCCACTGACACTCGATTTTTACGTTTTTTACAGGCTTTTAAAGCCTGGAAATTGCTGTAACTTGCCAGGACGTTCCAGAACATCACCCGCAACGAAAGGGTTAATGTGTATATACTCCCTGATTTAAGTATGGCAGTACAAAATAGTGTGGTTGACTTACAGGGCAAATTTTAAGTATGGCAGTGCAAAATAGTGTGGTTGACTTACAGGGCAAATTTGTTATACAACTCTACATTGATCATATGAATTAACTACTACATAAGGAACTACACTCCTAATTCGGTCATACTATTTTTCCTTCCATACACATCAGGGAGTGTATGCAAATTAATGTGGCAAACTTTACCTTGCGTTTCACACCTACGACAACGCTCAGGGTAATTGATATTATCACCAACCCGCCAATTAACTTATAAATAAACCTAATTTATTAAATCAATTAAACTAATGAATAGGTCTACGATCATGTGGTAGTCCAAGGATTCGAACCTAGGATACTCACACCGAAATTCCGCGCACTAACCATTGGGCTATCAATCTATATTTTATTAATTTCACCACAACACCAAACACCTCCAATTAAATTAATGAAAGCATATATGTTAATTTACAGTTAATTAATAAGACGAAGAGCAGAGCACATTCCCTCTCAGTACACATTACAAGAGCACCATTGTCTGTGCTCGTGGGTTGGGGTCATAAGGGAGCAGAGAAACACAGCTGCACGTATTGGGTACGGTGGAGTGGCCCTGGGAGGGGATATACTATACACTGTTCGTCATAGGTAGGCAAAAAATCACGACCTAGTACTAACCTACTCAATTAGTTTTCCTGAACGCCCAAGCCAGCAATCCCTCAAAGACAAACGTAATGAAGCCATGCATTTTATCTTCTGATCTAACTACTATTTCCAATTGGGGCAGAGAAAACCTTTTTGCCTTTAATGCTTCCAAAACCCAATTTCTTCATCTTACTACCCGTTCAGAACTCCCCGAGGACTATCCCTTACAATTCAACAATACAAAAATCAATCCTTCATCTTCTCTCAATATTCTTGGTGTCTCTTTTTTCTTCTGCTCTCACTTGGAAGGACCATATTACCAGTCTTGCTAAGGCAGCCTCCCAGAATCTGGGTGTGCTCAACCGCCTCAAGGGGTTCTTTACCGCTGCACAGCTTCTTGCTCTGTACAGGGGAACAGTGCGTCCTTGTATTGAGTATTGTTCACATGTGTGGGGAGGATCCTCTCACACCGCACTCCTAGACAAAGTAGAAAGGAAAGCCTTTCGTTTCATTAACTCCCGCCCACTCGCCCACTCACCAACTCTCTCTCTTCGCCGCAATGTTGCATCTCTCTCGCTATTCTATCGCTACTATAATAATCAATGTTCCTCAGAGCTTTCCCAGTGTATACCACATCCTCTACGTAGGGTACGTAGTACCCGTCTTGCAACACAATCCCACCCCTACTCTGTGTAACTCTCCAACCCTTTAAGAGTGAAACGATTTTCTCAGACTTTCTTCTATTCAACTGCTGAGCTCTGGAACTCTCTCCCAGTGTAAAGTCAGTAAAAATAGGTTAGCCCAAACTGAACAAAATGCGGAAATAACTTGAGCCGACTAGGCCAAGTACGATATCTTTCTTGGTCTAACTGGCAGAGTGCTTGCCTCATAACCCAAGGGTCCCGAGTTCAATTCTAGGCCAGGGCATATTTTCGGGAGGCTATTTCAGCATCTAACGAAGTTTAGGTGGGTTGGTAAAATTGTTAATAGGGTTGAGAGTAAGATCGGAGCTCCATAAATCCTCTTTTTGGGTATGGTGTAAAAGCTATTCCTACACCAGAATCAGTCTTTCCCTCTTATATGACTTAAATTACTTCAAACTCTGTGTGTCCAGGCATTTTGGCTCGAATGTCCCTTGATTTTGGCCCTGTCACTCTTTCAACTCTGGGGGAGGCATTCTATACAGGCAGTCCTGCCTCCCTCACTCACATAGAAAAACAAAAACAAAAACAAATATATAAATCATACCCAAATAGAATAATCAAGCTATTATTTATACCGTTTGAGAAGTGAAGCCGAAGGGTTAAATAAATACGATCTCAAACTTTCTAAATAACATAGGTACGCCTTCTTAAACTGCACAAAATCGTCTTATGTTAGCCATAATAAAAGAGGTTATCATATTTGTATACATATTGTTGAGCAACCAGGATGTTCTATCACTTTTTCGCCAGCAAGGGGGGGGGGGGGTATTTGGGTATTTGAAGGTAGTTGGGGGAGAGAGGGGGTGTTTTATTAGTTAGTTGGGGAAAGAGGGGGGGGGAGGGGGTTTTATTAGTTAGTTGGGGGAGAGAGGGGGTGTTTTATTAGTTAGTTGGGGGAGAGAGAAGGGGTGTTTTATTAGTTAGTTGGGGGAGAGAGAAGGGGTGCTTTATTAGTTAGTTGGGGGAGAGAGAGGGTGTTTTATTAGTTAGTTGGGGGAGATAGGGTGTTTTATTAGTTAGATGGGGAGAGAGAGGGGGTGTTTTATTAGTTAGTTGGGAGAGGGGGGTTTTATTAGTTAGTTGGGAAGAGAGGGGGTGTTTTATTAGTGTGTGGGGGATAGAGGGTGTTATATTAGTTGGGGTGAGAGAGGGGGTGTTTTATTAGTTAGTTGGGGAGAGATGGGGTGTTTTATTAGTTAGTTGGGGAGAGAGGGGGTGTTTTATTAGTTAGTTGGGGAGATAAGGTGTTTTATTAGTTAGTTGGGGAGAGAGAGGGGGTGTTTTATTAGTTAGTTGGGGAGAGAGGGGTGTTTTATTAGTTAGTTGGGGAGAGAGGGGGTGTTTTATTAGTTAGATGGGGAGAGAGGGGCAGTTTTATTAGTTAGTTGGGGAGAGAGGGGGTGTTTTATTAGTTAGTTGGGGAGAGAGGGGGTGTTTTATTAGTTAGGGGGAGAGGGGGTGTTTTATTAGTTGAGGAGAGAGGGGGTGTTTTATTAGTTAGTTGGAGAGAGAGGGGGTGTTTTATTAGTTAGTTGGAGAGAGAGAGAGGGGGTGTTTTATTAGTTAGTTGGGGAGAGAGAGGGGTGTTTCATTAGTTAGTTGGGGAGAGAGGGGGGGGGGGGGGGTTATTAGTTAGTTGGGGAGAGAGGGGGTGTTTTATTATTATATAGCCAGTCCTAAAACTGAGTCCCATGTTTTTAGTCATTATTAGTGAATATACAGTTAAAATATCACACATTACAGTTCTTATCCTATCTTCGTAAAAGATAGAATGTCCAAAGCAATACAATTTCATGTCATTGTTTAATGTTTTCTTTCTTAAATTCCTTTCAGACTTAAAATCAAATTGTCCCGGCTCGACACCCTGGGCAGCGTCGATTGAGCATTTTTTCCAGCGATTTTGCTAGCCCATATTGGATTATGGCTTGTGATTCTTGGATAAGAACACCAACCAAAGTCAGTCACACAGATCGATTAGTTCACTCTAGTATTAAGTATATATCTGGAGTTGATGAAAATAATACATCAGATAACTAAATGCAAAATTAACAAGTGATGAAAATTGGTAACCAGAATCAGCTACATTCTAGGAAAAACAAAAAATGCAGTTCGTCTATCGCCGCCTTCAAACCAACACAATCCATGTAGCCTACGTCCCATGTCATCCTCCTCCCCCCCCCCCCCCCCCCCTTACACATTCCACCAAATCACTGACATCTTCCTTGGTGTAGCCTACCACTCCCTCTTCCATCACAAAGGAAACTGCATAGACTTTTGTAGAATGTACTGATGCATACCATTGACCTGATACACTCAACCCTCCTATTCCCGGACTATGAGGGGGGTCGCCCGGTCCGGGAACCCCAAAAGTCCGGGAGGTGTAGCCATTCCCGGACTTTATCTGGGAAAGTCCGGCGATTTCCAACATTGTATGGCAATAGCGTACAGTAACGTACTGAAGCAGAAACATATAAATATAAATGCAGTACTGTATGGAAAAAGAAACTACAGTACTGTACAGTATGATTAAGAATATTAACTCCCAAAAAGCGGGCATGCTTGTTTACATGACCGTATTGCTGGGCGGGCATATTTACCGAAAACGAGCTTCATTCCATGCTCTTTTTCATGTGTAAGCAAGAGCCAGAGCGTAATACAATTATATATCAGTGAAAGGGCGATAATAGAGCTTTCCAATGACATCTGAATCATCCTTGTACGACCACGGGTTATCTGTTAACGATCGTGTAACCGGAGGTGAAAATGCCCTAAAGTAAGGTATTTTTCCCATTTTGTTCCTTGTTGCGCAAGGTAGGAATGAGACATAGTACTTGTTGGCGGTGGCAAGTGGTCCGAGGCCAGCTATTGTCCCCCCAACGTGCGGTCTCTCTCTCATAGCTCATAACTTCCTAAAAATGCCACCCGTCATATGAAGGGCACCGCAGGGGTGGCCAATATTTTCTCTCCCGTCATATGACGGTCACCGTCGGTTGATGGTTAAATATATTTTACAGTACTTACTGAAACTGTGTAAATGTTGGTGTGTAATTTTTGCTGTGATCGTATAGTGGGACCCTGAATTACTTGTTATTCAGAGTCTGAGGTGTCACCAAGGACAGCAGAGGGTCACTTGGTGGCACAATGCACTGGGGCCAGGTTTAGGTGACTCGGGTGCAGCTGCCGGTCGAGGTGACCGAGGTGCAGTAGAACGTTGAGGTGACTCGGGACGCCTGGCAGCCGGTGCGAAGAAGCAGGAGAGATTTTGGAGTGTTGCTCCTGAATAACTAAACCACGCAGTAACCGAATCTGGTCGTAATACACTTGAACTCTTGGGTTGTCTGAGGTGGTACTATATTGTTGAATCTTATTTATGGCATCCCATACCACAGACAATTTAGGCTTGGAGGGTATCGTCTTACCTTCGTCCTCTCGTCACTGCTCGTACTCTGACTCTGATGGTCAGCAACGTAAGCTACAATCTCCTCGTCTGTCAACACCTGGTGCCCCGGTGTTGCATCGTTTGCATCTATCCAGTGGTGGACGTCGTCGATGGTGACACTTTGATCCTCAGCTTTCAGTAGCTTGCTGTGGAAATCAGCATCCTCAAATCCCTCGAAGTCATTGTCAGGCTCAATGTCCAAGAGTAGCTTTTTCCACGCATGGGTGAAGGTGGTGATCTTCATACTCTTCCAAGCGTCTCCCATATTGTAGATGGCAGACCTGATGTTGTAGGTTTTAATATTTTGAAAAGTCCTCAGGTCAGGGGTGTCTTCCTCCTTGTCAGACTCATCCTCAAGAACCACCAAAACTTCATCCACATATTTTTGGGGGTAGCGTTTCTTGAAGGCACTTATGACACCCTGGACCATTGGCTGGATCAGTGATGTCGTGTTAGGTGGAAAAACATGGCACGGGTGTGTCCATCCTTGCTGGCCAGATCAGCAGGATGTGCATTGTCCATGAGAATGAGTGCCTTAACGTCGCTGTGTTGGATTTTAAGCACCTCTTGGAAATTTTGAGTTTTAGGAACAAGGTGATTGTGGAAGTAGTCATGGATAAGGAAGGAGGTAAACCAGGCATTCTGAGAGCTGTAGTAGTAGACTGGAAGTCCTTGTGGTTGATGTCCTTTAGGGCACGTGGCTCGGCAGATTTTCCGACGATGATAAGTTTCAAACAGCGAGATCCTGTAGCATTAACCTTGCACATGAAAGAGCCTTTCTTTGTTTATTTTCTTGCCTGGCACCCTGTGTTCATCCTTACGAGCTTGCGTGGTATTTGGTAGAGATCGCCACATGATACCCCTTTCATCAATGTTGTAAAATTGAGACCAAGTCAGGCTTTCCTCATCAATTAGGGCATTAAGTTTAGGGCATTAAGTTTAAAACGGAAAGGTTCAACACTACTACTGTCTGCACTTTCCGCCTCACCTTGCAGTTTCACATTATGAATTCCATGGCGGCTTTGGAACCGCCACAGCCAACCATCACTGGCCTTGAAATCCGCAAACCCCATATGTGCAGCTAACGCGGCACCCACTGCAAGTTCACAGCCACGGACAGGCACCCCACATGAACGCTGCTGAACGTACCATTTATAAACAGCCGCGTCTAAGTCCACATTTCTACTAACTTTCATGTTTTCTAGCTTTCGTATCACCATCTTGCGTTATGCTTTCAACAAAAAACTTCACAGCACTTGCAGCACCTGCACCTGCAGTATCTGCAAACCACATCGGCCTCAACAATGCTATGCCGTAGCATAGTCAGTAGAGCATCAGCTGCTCATCAAAGGGTTGGCGGATCGCATCCTCACTGTCAAAATGTTATTGGTAGAGGTCAAGCCCGGGGAACTTGACCTAGCAATTCGTGACAAATGCCTAATGTTCATGGCCACCCCTTCTCTGGAATTATGACGTCTTGCGGGGGAAAAAAAAAAAAAAAAAAAAAAAAAAATAGCTTTTCCTTGGCATGACGAATATCCAACACAGATTGTTTCTTCACACCGTATTCGTCACAAACACTTGCCACACTTCTACCCGCTTCTAGTTTTTAAATTAATTCTAGTTTCTGGTGCACAGTAAGGTGTACTGATTTTCCAGTACGTTTTGGCTGCTTGGGTGGCACTACGAGAAGCATTGTGGCGATATTAATACTGGAGCGTAAACGGAGGATGTGTTGACAATGGCGTCGATACTAAGACAATGACTCTGCTCGCTTGACAGGTGGTCAATAGACCTATCTGCCCACCCTGACCCCTAGTGGTGGCATCCCACCTCTCCACGCGGGAAATTTCAATGCCATACTTTCCTTAATTTCCCAGACTATGGCGGATATATGTCCGGCAATGTCAAACATTGTCCGGGGGGCGGACAATGACCGGTAAATCCGAAATCCAGTGATAGGAGGTCCGGGAATAGCCTATGGAGGGTTGGGTGTACATCAAATTGGCTTACACATTAACCCATTCAGGTCCGGGGGTTGCCGTTTAGTATTCATAAATAGAATACTCTTTATTTCATAATTACCTCTCCAAAATTAGTTATCTGGCCACAACTCACTCAAAGACAACTGGAGAGATTGAAGTAATTAAACTAAAAGTTTCTGAACACCCCTGATGGTCACAGAGTATTAAAGAATCCCTATAAGGACACAACCGCGTCTCCGCGTCTGCAGTGCGCGAAAGGGTTAAGATAAAGTAGTAGTCTTTTTATTTAGACAACTGAACTACATCCCTAGATAGCAGAGGTAGGCTACACGTTGGTGCCCCTCTTACTTAAAATTCCCTACAATTTCTCTCTACACGACACAATGTTGCATCTCTCATTATTCTACCAATATAACAATAATCAATGTTCTTCAGAGCTTTCTCAGTGTATACTTCCTCCCTTACAGAAAGTGGGGTGCATCCGCCTTTGAACACACTCCCACCCCTATTCTGTCCAACTCTCCTCTCCTGGAGGCACTGTCTAGAGTTTTTAGAGGCGGACTCCCGTTGGAACAGTTTTATGCAGACGACTTAGTCCTAATAGCTGATAGTATGCAAGATGCTGAGGCCAAATTCAGAGAATGGAGAGAGGGCATGGCGAGCAAGGGCTTAAGAGTCAATATTAACAAAACCAAGATTATGCATTATAGATTGAGATGAGGCAATGTGGAAAAGAGCGGTGCATACCCATGTGCAGTGTGTGGAAAGGGCGTGGGCGATAACGCGATTCAATGTAGCATCTGTCGACGCTGGGTGCACCATGGGAATAAGCACTGTAGTAGAATAAAGGGACCCCTGCTGAAGGATAAGTCAGAAATAGAGAAATTTGAGTGCGTAGTGTGCAAAGGCGAGCTTGTGTTAAGTGATGATCCTGTGGCTGTGAATTTTGGAAATGAGTCATTGGAGCTGGTGAACCTATGAGCCTATGAACCTTGTTACCTATGAGATACCATGTCTGCCGGTGGCGGGGCCGAGGCTGCCACTGTTGCTAGAATTAGATGTGGCTGGGGGAAGTTCAGAGAACTGCTGCCAATCCTGACCATGAAAAGAATGCCTCTCCCCCTGAAGGGAAAGGTGTATGCCTCATGTGTTAGAAGTGCAATGACGTATGCCTCAGAAACATGGGCCGTTAAAGTAGAGGATGTCAACAGAATGGAAAGTAATGAGATGAGAATGGTGAGATGGATGTGTGGGGCCAGGCTACAGGATAGAATAACAAATGTTGAGCTGAGGAGACGTTTAGGTATAAAGAGTATTAGCGAGGTGATGCGTACAAGTAGACTGGGATGGTATGGACATGTGGAGAGAATGGATGAACAAAATTGGGTGAAAAACTGCAGGTCTGTGATTGTGGAGGGAGCTGCACCAAGGGGTGGACCGAGGAAGACCTGGGATCGGACTATATGTGCCGATCTCAAATCCAAGAACTTGACAAGTGAAGCAAGCAGCCCTTAATAGGGTTGCCTGGAACGCCGCCATTAGGACAAGAGACTGAAACTGCACGTATGTGTGGAACAGTCAGTCTTAAAATTTTATGTATGTATGTATGTATAGTGAACCGATTTTCCGAGTCTTTCTTCTCCTCAACAAGTAAGCATTGAAACTCTCTCCCTCAATCTGTGTCCCTCATACTATAACTTGCAATGCTTCAAGCTCCATGTGTCCGGACATTTTGATTCTAACGTACCTTGAATTTGGCTATCTTGTCACGCTTTCAACTTTGGAGGAGACACTTGATGCAGGCAGTTTTGCCTTTTGTCTCCTTCATTCACATAGAAAAAAAACATTACTGCACACTATCATAGTACAGGCATTGTAACATCCAAATTCATGAGTTTTGATACTATCTTATTGAAATGAAGAAAATGTGAGAATATATATACTGTACTGTAGCCTACATACAAACAATGGTTTACCGTCTTTTTCCACTACATAGTGTAACGGCTCAGATGGGGTTCCATTTCCGCAGTTGGAATGCAATACAATAAAGTCCCGCCACAACACTGCCCCATCATGCCAGCATCAGCCACTGATGCTGGCATAGTGCTAACCGTGCCTCAGCAAGACTCAACGAAATCCCATTGCAGCACCTGCACCTGCAGTATTTATTAGTGGCCCCTTCATGATTGACGATATGCCTATTATATACATACATTATACATACAATGGTTTAACGTCATTTTTCCATTACATGAATTGTAACGGCTCAGACAGGGTTGCCTTTCAGTAGTTGGAGTGTACTGTAGTACAATAAAGTCCTGCCACAGCACTGCCCCACCAAGTGATCACTGTGGCTGATGTTGGTATAATGCTAACCATGCCTCAGCAAGACTCAGTCTCCCTGCAGCACTTGCACCTGCAGTATCTGCCACCACACCAGCCTTAACAGTGTTACAAAAAGACAGCACCATAACAAGACTACTGTATATTAGGCAATTGGATTATAGAACAATAAAGTCCTGCCCCACTGTTGCTGACACAGGTGTGGTGTGTGACGCACCCCAGTGCTGGGCAACGCAACCTGATTGTACTCCTTGGTACTCCACTGTACCGCCCGTGATCTGGCTACCGTCAGCCGCTATGTATATTGAGTGTGACAACTTATAACTATGTTCTTTGTATCTCTGCAAAGGTCTCGTCATGTGCTAACCAGTGGTGGGTTTTGTTTTAAGCCATGTCGAGACCTTCATATAGGTCATATAGAATAGCCTTAACCTGACAAGCGCGATATAGACCTAGGTGCTAGGGTAGTTATTTGTGCATTTCTAGCCCTGGATTCTGACAGAATTTGTTATATTTACAATATAAAGCATTATTTGTTTTCGGTATGCTTTTATTTTACATATATGATATATATATGAACCTTCAAGAGTGCTAAAATAAGTGGGAAAAGCATTTGGGTGGTGAAAAACGAAGATATTGGCCACCCGGTCATAATCTCAGGCGAGAGAGAGCCACAGGCAGCCCTCCCCTCTCGCTGTCTGGGAGTCAACTGAGACGAGCGGGGCGGTGTGTGCCGGTGTCTGGGTGTTGCATAACGATCTTTTATGCAACCCACTTGTGCTACATTATCGCGGGAGAGAAAAATAACCGATAAATGATGATAATAAGAGGAAAAATAGGTGATAATTGAGGAGGGGGGGGAGGGGGGAATAAGGTGGGGAAGGAGGGGAGGGGGAGGGGTGAGAAACACATGGATGAGTACTAGAGGGGAATTATCTCACCTAGAGACAAAATCCTTTGTTTTGATAGGCCCTTTTTTTTTTTGGAAGGCTTTTTTTATGGTCTTGCTTCCGTGAGGCCTATCGCGTTCCCTATAGGAAGCCTTCCGTGAGGCCTATCGCGCTTGCCGGGTTAATGGAGGCTGTTCGTGCATGCCAGGACTTGAGGGTGTACATAGTCAAGAAGTTACCGGAGGACATTGGTCGCCGGGCAACACTTTCCCCTGTCTTAACTGGAACATTACTTAACATAGACACTTGGAGGGCAGTATTCAATATGGTAGATAGCTTGAAGACGAGTACCTCCCAGCTGAAGAAGGAGTATTTCAAGAAACCATACTCCAAACCAAAGGGTGGAGGTAAGTCTCAATCTACCGGTGCTAAACAGTCCTTTCGGGACCCCAAATCTCCTCAACAGCAGGGAGGTACTCAGCACAAGCATAAACAGGGTAAACCATCAGGCAAGTGGGATAACAAAAGTAAGTCACAACACAAGCCTCATCAGGGAACGACATCTGCCAAACCTAGTCAGCCGTCTACCTCTGCCCCAACACCACCAAAAAACTAGTCAGTCAAACTTTCTCTCTCCCGGGGCCTACCGAAGGCGAGTTGGATTCGAGAATAGTACTGACGGGCAAGCCCAGTCAAACGACTGGGTCATTCCAGGCATGTCGCTGGGCCTGGCCCCGGCGGACTTGGGCACGGACAGTGGTAAGCAAGGGAATCACCTGACGGTGGCTCCGGCGACCTCGTTTACGTCAAACTCGAGAATTCAATCATGTTTCTTTAGAGGTGGAGTCACTAGTCCAGGAAATGATTACCAAGCATGTCATGGTCCCGGTCGATCCAAATTGCCATGTTTTCACTTCCAAACTTTTCCTAGTGCCAAAGAGGGACAATATGCAGATGCGACCAGTAGTAGATTTCTCGTGTCTGAACACACACATTCACAGCTTACCATTCAGGATGCTCACAGTGAATCAAATTAGGCTCACACTCCCACCGCAAGGCTGGATGTGCTCACTAGACCTGAAAGATGCCTACTGGCATGTCCCCATAAACAAAAGGTTCCAAAAATTCCTCGCCTTGACGATCAGGCAAGAGACTTATGTCTTTCAGAGATTGCCATTCGGTTTGAACCTGGCACCGAGAATATTTACAAAATTAGTCCGGCAGGCCCTTATGCCAATGTTAGCTCAGGGGATCAAGGTGTTGTGGTACCTAGACGACTGGCTAGTAGTGACAGAGTCAGAGAATTTATGTCACATCCATGCCAAACAAGTGATAAATCATGTAAAAACCCTAGGGTTCAAGGTCAACCTGGCAAAGTCGAACCTTGTTCCCACACGGGTGATTCAGTGGATAGGGCTGGTCTGGGACACAGCCAATCTTACTCTCAGTCAGAGTGTGGACAACCGCAACAGATTTTGCAGGAAATTGTTCCGATTTCTCCATAGTCTGAACACGACGAGAAGGACGTGGGAGTCCCTGGTCGGTTCTCTCAACTGGATTTAACTAACTGTGAAGTTGGGCCGGTTGAAAGTGAAGAGATTAATCTTGGAAGGCAACAAATTTTTCCCACTCTTGCCGGAGGGGAAATTATGGCCCATTCCTCCATTAATTCACAACTTACTGTCGGTCTGGGCAAAAAAGGAAACATTGCACTCAATAATGATGTGGGTTTCTCCCCCACCTACGGTATGGGTAGACACAGATGCTTCAGGGACAATAGGCTGGGGATATCAGTCAAACCTAGGCCACCAGGGTCAAGGTCTGTGGTCCCAAGACGAGAACTTTCATATCAACAAACAAGAACTTCTAGTCCCTTTGTTTTTCCTCCAAACTCACGGCTCTTCTTTACAGGGGAAATTAATAGCATTTTGGATAGACAATTTGAACGCGGTTCACTGCATTCAAAAGCAAGGGTCAACGAGGTCTCGAAAGTTGCTAGAATTGTTAGAACAGATTTTTGCTCTAGCCGAAAAGCTGAGCATTCATCTTTATGCATCTTACCTTCCGGGCGTGGCGAACGTCTGGGCAGACGCTCTGTCCCGGAGACAAAGCACACAAGTAGAATGAGCAATCAAGCAAAACGTCTTCAACAAGATGATTGCAGAGCCATACCATCCACAAGTGGATCTATTTGCATCCGAGGGAAACCACAGACTACCTCTCTTCCTAACCCGCTGGTAGTTAACCCCGGCGGGGGTCCAGACGCATTGACGGAGGACTGGAACAAATGGAATTCAATCTATCTTTTTCCGCCTCCAGACGCTTCACTCATGTGTCAAGTAGTTCACAAACTACGGGGTTACCGGGGCTTAGTCTCGATGATCGCGCCACTTTGGCCGGCTCAGGTGTGGTACCACCAATTAATAAAGTGGTGCGAGAAGCCGGTGTCACTCCCGGTCTCATACTTCCACTTGGAGACAATTGGCAACCTAGAGACCTCGCTGACTTTTGCCTTATGGACATTCAGAATGCCAAATGGTTAACTTAGTATGGGGAGAGTGTTACAAATAAATTTCTTAATCAGTATACTATGTCTACCAGGAGACAATACCAATCTCATTGGAAAACGTTCACAACCTGGATAGTAGAAACGGCGCAAACAGACTCATCAGTACCCTTAATCTTTAAATACTTAGACTATTTGTTTGAACAAAAGCCCTTTTCTGTAGTAACTCTGAAAAACCACTTGTCTGCCATTAGAAACCCCTTTTACAACCTAACTGGTCTATCCATACCACAGGCAGAGGAGAAAGGGTTCATGAGGGCATGTTTCAAACTACTCCCACCACCACATCAGCTCATGCCTACCTGGTTGCTGTACAAAGCTTTATCTTTGCTTCACTCGCGCAAGTATAATCGTGCGCCGGACTTTGAATCATTATTAAAGAAGGCTGTGTTCCTTATGGCTTTGGCAACAGGAAACAGAGTATCTGAGCTGGCGGCGATGAGCAACGAACCTAATTGCCTCAGGTTTGGGAGACTGAATGAACACTTACAAATCGCTCCGTCTCCCACATTCATAGCAAAGAATGAACATTGTAATCATGTATTCTCAGAATTTACAGTACCGACACTCAAACGCGGATATCCGCATCATATTTTGTGCCTAGTGCAGACCTTAATCAAATTTACAAGGGTGGCACAACCTCAACAACCAGGCTTTTTATGGGTCAACAGCACAGGTACTCGCGTCACGAGAAGGAAATTAGCTTCTTTACTCGTAGACGTCATTAGGGAAAGTAATCCCGGTGTAGTGGGCAGGGCCCATGACATAAGAAAGTGAGCTGTCTCTCTTAGATTTTTACAAAAAAATTCAATTGATGACATAGCTAACACAAACTTGTGGGCTTCTAATCATACTTTCTTGACACGATACCTGTCTGTGGCTCTGGATAAGCCAAAACTAACCTGTGTGGCGTTACGGCAGCGGGTCTAGTTAGTTCATGTGCTATTATTAATTAAGTTTAATCTTAAAGGGAAAAAGGAGGGGGGGGGGGCACAGGTAAGCCCAAAAGACCCCTAGAGCCCCTCCGCCGGATAATGTGATAAGATAACGAGCTGTGATACTTAATAAGCCGAGCTGGTTCTACAGCTCTAAAATATTTTTTTTATTTTTGAAGATATATATCATAGTTACAACTATACAGTATGAATAAAGTGTACAAATTATATTGAATGTACAAATAAGTTTTAAGGAAAGAAGATATAATCTAAGGATATATGTGTCTGTATGAGTTGAACAGGAATACAAATAGGCTCCTAGTCAACAATATGTTATGGATCTCAATGTGAGATCTTATCATATGTACCTAATCGGTCAAATATAAGCAGATATTCTTTGAAGTAACGCACTGCTTTCTTTTCCATTTTTTTACTTTTATTGTATGTAAGCAATAAAGACTTAAATTGTTATATGATTCTTTGTCTCTACCTATGGTATTTGTTAGTGGCTTGATATTGTCATGAATGTCCCCCTCCAGTCTTAGATATCAGGCATATCGTCAATGATGGAGGGGCCACTAATAAATTATAGGCTTGAGTCCCGGAGGGAAGAATGAAAACCTAATATTTAGTAGTGGCCCCGAAATCATTGACGATGTAGGGCCCTCCCTTCCATCCCCTTCCCATTCGTTTGATGTCTTGAGTTTAGTCTTAATATGTCATTGAAGGGAGAATGGCATCTCAGAGAGCAGCGTAAGGGATACAATCCACGCAAGAAATCCACCGAGATGGAAAGCATTTAGTGTATATAACAAGTTTTAAGTTACTTTTTCTTTTTGATTTTTTACGAAAGTTTTTTCGTAGTGAGTACTCCAATCATAAGACGATTCCATAAGCGAATTAGCGTTGCACTTATGATGTAGGATTCTTTCTCTCCGCGGCGGTCGTTTCAAACTGGCTACCCGCGGGTGCTTGAAAGGGGACTATTATACTAATAGGCATATCGTCAATGATTTCGGGGCCACTACTAAATATTAGGTTTTCATACTTCCCTCCGGGACTCAAACCTATATTCTCTTCCGGTAGCCGCTGCCGTTGGCGTCCCTAAAGCATTGCTGGCATTTTTAACCGCACCAAAATTGTCATTGTGGGAGGTTCAGGAGCCCTTTTCTACCCCTCCCCCAGCTCGATTAGACAAAGATTTTAAATTACGTCGGAAAGCCTTACGACTGGTGTCACAATTTCTGTCGTCAAGGCAGATTGCACAGTCTCTCGTTAGAACGGCGCAGGCGGTCACGGACTCAGATGCCAAGACGGCAGTTAATTTGTCCCGCCGGTTAATGTTACAAAATTCCATTCAGTCACTAGGTGACGTCCGGGTAGCCTTCTTAGAAGCAGTCCGTGCACGTCAGGATCTTAGGGTCCACTTAGTAAAGAAGATACCGGAAGACATAGGTTGCCGGGTAATTTTGTCCCCTGTGCTCACTCCCACTCTAGTCTGTCCTACTACATGGAGTACGGTGTTCAAGTTAGTAGATGATGCCACACCAACTGCTTCCCCTGCATGGAAAGAGTATCACAAATTCGCTAAGCCTTATGCAAAACCCAAAGTTAAGCGCGGTTCCCATACCTCCGTTTGGGACGGACTTACGTCATCGATGGCATAGGTCCGTTTGGCCGTGTGTGCTCTCCCAGGAGTTAAAACTTCACGTGTGTGAAATCCAATGTTGCCACACTACCTCTTAGCTCGCCGAGTTGGGCTTACTTTAAGTATAAAAGGCAAAATATTCGTCTTTGTATTAGTGCTTGACACAATTTATCGTGATATGCACTATGTAAACAGTCAAAATATGGGAGAGTATTTAAAAAGCCTGAAATCCAAGTTAAATTAACGGGCATTAGCATCAAAAGAGGCAATGTACTTCAAGCCTAAATTTGTTGATTTCAAAATAAATATTACACAATATCCATAATTGGTCGTCGTGACAACATGCACAGCTATCAAATTACACTTTCTATACAACTCTGGCTTCACAAAATGTTAAGTATGAGACTATTTTAAAATGTGGGCTACCTTTTCGCCTTGCTCCTGGGCTATAAACATTGGCAATATTTCAGAACTCACCCAACATTTGTCCGTGGCGGAGAGGGCGAGTGTTTTTCTTGTTTACGTTATAAATACGCACTATACGTGTATGCTGTGTGTGTATTCATAGGTTATAGGGTATGTACTATTCATTGGTGACCAGTACATGCCAATATAATATATCATGGGCACCATAAATATACGTAATCGTCTTTCGACGTCCATCCAAAGTTAAATCCAAGTCAACTTTTTCGAGACAGGATCCGGGGTTGGAAGCGCACGAAATGGAGAACAAAAGACCCCGGTTCCCGCTCGCCGGAGCCCATGCGTGAATGGACCTACATCATCGATGACGTAGGTCCGTCCCAAACGGAGGTCAAAACGGAGATATGGGAACCGCGCTTTAGTCAGAAGGCACACTTCAGTGGTGGAGCCAAGTTCTTTCAGGCCCTCAAAGCTCCTCCAACACCGGGAAGCAGTCCGGCCGGGAACAAACAAGGGAATAGCTCAAGTAAGTGGTTTAAGGGGAAACCTAAGTATAAACCAGGTCAGGGATCAACGACTGCCAAGTCTAGCCAGCCGTCTACCTCTACCACACCACACTAAAAAAACTAATCACATTAGAAACTCTCTCACTCCCGGGGCCTATCGTGGGCGAGTTGGATCAGAGTGTAGTTCTGCCGGACAAGCCCAGTCAGCGAACTGGGTCATTCCGGACGTGTCACCGGGCTTGGCCTCGGCGGACTTGGGCTCGGACAGTGGTACGCAAGGGCATAACCTGGCGGTGGCTCCGACGACCTCACTTACGTCAACCACTAGAAATCAATCATGTTTCATTGGAGGTGGAGTCACTAGTCTAGGAAATGATCACCAAGCATATCATTGTCCCGGTCAATGCAACTTGCCCAGTTTACACGTCCAAACTTTTTCTCGTACCAAAAAGGGACAGTGTTCAGATGAGACCAGTCGTAGACCTGTCTCGTCTGAACCAATGCATTCACAACGCATTGTTCAGGATGCTCACTGTGAATCAAATCAGGCTAACACTTCTGCCGCAAGGTTGGATGTGTTCAATAGACCTGACAGAAGCTTATTGGCATGTCTCGGTAAACAAAAGGTTCAAAAAATTCCTCGCTTTGAGGATCGAGCATCAGACTTACGTCTTTCAAAGGATGCCCTTTGGGTTGAACCTAGCACCGAAAATATTCACCAAATTAGTCCGAGAAGCTTTACTACCACTTTTGAATCAAGGAATCAAGGTACTGTGGTACCTACACGACTGGCTTGTAGTGGCAGGCTCAAAGATACAATGCCTCAACCATGTAACACAAATCATAGACCATGTCAAATCCCTAGGGTTCAATATCAACTTGGCAAAGTCGAATCTTGTCCCAACAAGGGTAATTCAGTGGATAGGTCTGGTTTGGGACACAACATATCTAACTCTCAGTCAGAGTGTGGACAATCTGAACAGATTTCGCAGGAAATTGTTTTGTTTTCTCCACAGCCTGACTACAACGAGAAAGATGTGGGAGTCCCTAGTCGGCTCTTTCAACTGGATTCAACTTACTGTAAAGTTGGGCCGGTTGAAAGTCAAGAGGTTAATCTTGGAGGGAAACAAACATTTTCCGCTGATGCCGGTGGGAAAGTAATGGCAAATCCCAACATTAATCCACAACTTACTAGCGGTCTGGGCGAGGCCGGAAACATTGCATTCAGTCATGACATGGACGTCTCCTCCACCTACGGTTTGGGTAGATACGGATGCTTCAGGGACAATAGGCTGGGGTTATCAGTCAAGCCTCGGTCATCAGGGTCAAGGGCTATGGTCCCAATCCAAGGAGTTCCACATAAATGCACAAGAATTACTAGTTCCCTTAATATTCCTTCAGGCTCACGGTTACACTTTACAGGGGAATTCAATAGCCTTTCGAATGGACAATCTGAATGCAGTTTCATGCATCCAGAAGCAAGGGTCAACGAGGTCTCGAACATTGCTAGAGTTGTCGGAAAAGATTTTTGTTCTAGCCGACAAGCTGAACATTCATCTTCACGCATCATATCTGCCGGGCGTGGCCAATGTCTGGGCAGACGCTCTGTCCCGGAGACAGGGCACAATTGTAGAATGGTCGCTCAAGCAAAAAAATCGTCAACCCGATGATTGCAGAGCCTTACCGTCCACAAGTGGACTTATTCGCATCCGAGGGAAATCACAAACTCCCTCTCTACCTAACCCACCGGGGGATGACTCTGGCGGGGGAGTCCAGACGCATTGACGGAGGATTGGAACAGGTGGAATTCCATTTATCTGTTTCCGCCTCCAGACGCTTCACTCATGTGTCAAGTAGTTCACAAACTACAGGATTATCGGGGCGTAGTCTCGCTAATCGCGCCTCTGTGGCCGGCTCAGGTGTGGTACTCCCAATTGAATATGTGGTGCGAGAACCCGGTGTCACTCCCAATCTCGTACTTCCGCTTAGAGACAATTGGCAACCTCAAGACCTCGCTGACTTTTGCATTATGGATATTCAAAAAGGCCAAATGGTTAACTCCCTATGGTGAAAGTGTAGCTAATAAATTTATGAATCAGTACACTCCTTCAACCAGACGCCATTACCAGTCACATTGGAAATCGTTTACGACTTGGATAGTGGAAACTGCTCAAACTGAAGCATCAGTAGCTTTAATATTCAAATACCTTGATTATCTATTTGAACATAAACAATTTTCTGTAATAACACTTAAGAACCATTTGACAGCTATCAGAGTCCCGTTTTATGACTTAATCGGGCTCTCTGTTCCACAGGCGGAGGAATAAGGTTTTATGAGAGCATGTTTTAAGCTTCTCCCACCACCCCATCAGCTCATGCCTACCTGGTCGCTGGACAAGGCTTTGTCATTGCTCCATTCTCAGAAATATAGTCACAATCCAAATTTTGATGTAATCTTAAAGAAGGCTGTGTTCCTTATGGCTTTGGCTCCAGGTAACCGGGTATCAGAGCTGGCGGCGATGAGCAACGAACCTAATTGTCTCAGGTTTGGACGATGCAATGTGGATGTGCAAATTGCACCGTCACCTAATTTTATCGCCAAGAATGAGCATAGCGATCATGTTTTTTCTGCATTTATGATCCCAGCTCTAAAACGAGCGGATACGCATCATAAGTTATGTCCAGTACAATCTCTGATTAAGTTAATGAGAGTCTCCAGGCCTAATCAACCGGGAGCTCTCTGGGTTGATAGCATAGGTAAGCGCGTTACAAAAAGAAAGTTAGCTTCCTTGATAGTGGAGGTCACTAGAGAAAGTAACCCCGGCGTAGTGGGGAGAGCTCATGACATAAGGAAATGGGCAGTCTCTTTAACCAACAGAACCCCAGCGACGCAGCGTTTGCGTCCAAAATGTATGTAACGCTAAACCCCAGCGCCGCAAACGTTGCGTCCGCCATTTCAACCTCTATTATTCGGCTCGTATGGTAGGAAATGGCTTGAGAATGGTATGGGATATTCCTTACGGTGTTGCCGAACAGTGGCGGTACCCAGAAACCGCCCAGGCAGGCCGCGCGGGTGGTGGCGGGCGGATTAGTGGCGCAAGTTTACCCGGTTACTTCACCGCGACTTTCGACCTTATTTACTCCTTTTTTTTTTTTTTTCTATATGATTGAGGGAGGCAAAAGGCAGAACTGCCTATAGCGAGTGCCTCTCCCATAGTTGAAAGAGTGACAGGGCCGAAATCAAGGGACGTTCGGGCCAAAATGCCTGGACACACGGAGTTTGAAGCAATTTAAGTCATAGGAAGAGGGAAAGACTGATTCTGGGAGAGAGTTCCAGAGCTCAGCTGTTGAGTAGAAGAAAGGTTGAGAATAACATTTCACTCTTGGGTTGGAGAGTTGCACAGAGTAGGGGTGGGATTGAGTTGCAAGACGGGTACCACGTGCCCTACGTAAAGGAGGTGGTATACACTGGGAAAGCTCTGAGGAACACTGATTATTATAGTAGCGATAGAATAGCGAAAGAGATGCAACATTGCGGCGGAGAGAGAGAGATTGCAGAGAGTTGGTGAGTGGACGGGAGTTAATGATACGAAAGGCCTTCCTTTCGACTTTGTCTAGGAGAGCGGTGTGAGAGGAACCTCCCCACACATGTGAACAATACTCCATACAAGGACGCACTATGCCCCTGTACAGAGCAAGAAGCTGTGCAGGGAAAAAGAACCCCCTAAGGCGGTTGAGCACACCCAGCTTCTTGGAGGCTGCCTTAGCAAGACTGGTAATATGGTCCTTCCAACTGAGAGCAGAAGAAAAAGAGACACCAAGAATATTGAGAGAAGATGAAGGATTGATTTTTGTATTGTTGAAGAATAAGGGATAGTCCGCTGGGAGCTCCTTACGGGTAGATAGATGGAGAAATTGGGTTTTGGAAGCATTAAAGGTAACAAGGTTTTCTCTGCCCCAATTGGAGATAGTATTTAGATCAGAATTTAAGAGTTCTATGGCTTCATTACGTTTGTCGTTGAGGGATTGCTGGCTGGGGCGTTCTGAAAAACTAATGGAGTAGTGTAAGGTTGAGTCGTCTGCGTATGAATGGATGGGAATTGAGGTACAGTTGAGGAGATCATTTATAAAAATTAGAAAGAGAATAGGAGATAGGACAGAGCCCTGAGGAACACCGGAGTTTATAGGGTGAGGAAGTGAACAATGGCCGTCCAAAACCGCGGCTATGGAACGGCCGGAAAGGAAATTAGAGACAAAGGCACAGATAGAGGGATAGAAACCGAAGGAGGGTAGTTTAGAAATTAAAGATTTGTGCCAGACTCTATCGAAGGCTTTCGATATGTCTAGTGCAATAGAAAAAGTTTCACCGAATTCCCAAAAGGAGGATGACCAACAGTTAGTAAGATATGAAAGAAGATCACCAATAGAGCGACCCTTAAGGAAACCATACTGACGACCTGAGAGCAGATTATGAGAAGAGAAATGCTTAAGGAATTTGGAAGCAAGAATAGTTTCAAAAACTTTAGAAAGACAAGAGATGAGAGCAATTGGACGATAGTTGGAGGGTTGAGAGCGGTCACCCTTCTTTGGGACAGGTTGTATGGGAGCTAGAGGCTTGAAATTTGTGTGAGATACGCTTTAGGATGTAGGCATTAGTTGACCATACTCAGCTACCCCCCCAAGTCCTGCCGGGCGGGTGGTGATGCGGGGGAGGAGGGGAAAAACACTGTACCCGCTTATCTCCCCACGACTTTCTACCTTATTTACTCTTGTCCTATGGTAGCTATAGGCTTGATATTTGTATGGGATATTCCTTAGGATGTAGGCAATGTATGGCAACACCCAAATCTAGGTTTGTTGGGACAAGGGACGTGCGTGACAAAGGAGAGTCAGTTTACCCATACATCTCGCGAGTGCAACGCCATGTCGGATTTACCACGTCGTTACCCACGCAGTGGAATATCCCTTGATGATGCCATGACCATACTTGATGAGAGTGATGTGTCTGATAGTGACACTGGATCGTCAGATAACGATTCAGAGGAAGAATATCGTCCCACTTTGGCCGAGATACAGGACATGCATGAGGAGGAACCCATTGTCCCCATCTCTCGTCGCCTCGCAATGTTAGAAGAAAGGGAGGATAGTAGGTATCGCTCCCCCATTGCTCCCCGTGACATAGTGGACTCCCCAGCAAGTGGGGAAGAGGATAATGAGGATGAGGCAGATGACCCAGACCCCATGGCCTTCCTCAACATTTCACTTTCTCATCGTAGGGCTGAGAAGAGAAGAGCTGAGGATGAGAGGGGTCAAGGTCTGACACCACACATGCCTCGCCGTGGTCCTCCCCCGCGTTTGCCTTCACCACCACCCCGCATTGCCTCTCCACTAAAAGCGCCAACCCCTAACACTTTCTATGGGTTGCGCAGGGGTGCAGCCATCTTAGCAGCGCAGCCATCGACTTCTTCTTCAGAAGAAACAGATGAGGATATGCCTGCCCTAGAATCATCTCCACCACGCCACCTCGCACGCCGCCTGTTTCCCTTATCAGCCCGGGATGACTCAGCGCATTCTTCGCCCACACCATCACTTCCCGGACCACTACCATACTCACCTGTACCTTCTCCTCAGCCTGGGACCTAACACAGACATGACACTCAGACACCATCACCGCCTGCGTCGCCACAACGCCCTACCAGCACACGTGGTATGGGCGTGGGCGTGGCCGAAGGGGTTCTAAAGTGACCCTAATACGACGCCCCACCCCTGGCGGTGCGAGAGCAAGGTCTGGGTCGGCTTGACCAAGGCCGAGGTTAAGGGCAGGGGCAAGAGGCAGGGCAAGGCCCTCCCGCTGCCCTGATGGTGACTACCCTCCTGACGACTCTGGCGACGAAGGTGCCGCTCAACCCGACGTGTGGGATTGGGTTGATGGAGAAAACTTTGTGCCCACCGACTACAACTTTGTGGGCGCTGGGATTGCCGGCCCTACGCTCCCAAACCAAGGGCGCCAGACCACGAGACTCGACATCTTCCTGCAGTTTTTTACTGCAAATCTCGTGGCTCTAATTGTTGACCAGACCAACTGGTACAATTATTATTTCATGGCTGGGAAGGAGCAGCTAAAATACTCTGCAAGGCTGTCATGGTCCACCCTAAATGTCCCAGAGTTTTACACATTCTTGGGCATTGTCATCCTGATGGGGGTCACAAAGAAATCCTCCATAAAAAAGTACTGGTCCTGGGATCCCCTCATCCGAACCCCTATTTTTGGCCAAATAATGAGCCGAAATACTGTAGGTTCACGGCCATAATGGGGAACCTACATTTCATCGACAGCCTGGCAACCCACACCAGAAATCAAACTCAACCAAGAGCAATGAAGGACCCCATGGAGAGGATAAGATCCATCTTCGAGTACCTGAAGGTGAAGTTTGCTGCCGCCTTCAACCCCCATCAGAAGCTCATTATTGATGAGAGTTTGCTGCTGTGGAGGGGGAATATTAGCATCCGGCAGTACCTGCCCAGCAAACGACATCGATATGGCCTGAAGACCTTCGTGATGTGTGACTGTCAAACCGGTTACATCCAGGACATTATTCTGTATATGGGCAGGAAAACAGAATTGGTGGATACGAGGACATACGGCATTTCTGGGGCCGTCGTCATCACCATGTTGGAGGGCTACTTTTTTTTTTTTTTTTTTTTTTTTTTTTTTTTTCTATGTGATTGAGGGAGGCAAAAGGCATAACTGCCTATAGCGAGTGCCTCCCCCATAGTTGAAAGAGTGACAGGGCCAAAATCAAGGGACGTTCGAGCCAAAATGCCTGGACACACGGAGTTTGAAGCAATTTAAGTCATAGGAAGAGGGAAAGACTGATTCTGGGAGAGAGTTCCAGAGCTCAGCTGTTGAGTAGAAGAAAGTTTGAGAGTAACGTTTCACTCTTGGGTTGGAGAGTTGCACAGAGTAGGGGTGGGATTGAGTTGCAAGACGGGTACCACGTGCCCTACGTAAAGGAGGTGGTATGCACTGGGATAGCTCTGAGGAACACTGATTATTATAGTAGCGATAGAATAGCGAGAGAGATGCAACATTGCGGCGGAGAGAGAGAGATTGCAGAGAGTTGGTGAGTGGACGGGAGTTACATGTACTTGGACAGGGGCCACATACTGTACCTGGACAACTGGTACACCAGCCCCTCCCTTGCCAAGTTCCTGCATAGCCACACTACAGGAGTCTGTGGCACCGTCAGGAGGAATCGGATCTTCATGCCCCAACTACCACCCAGACGGGAAAAGGGCTCCATCATGTACAAGCAGGCTAACAATGTCCTCATGTCCTGGATGGATAACCGGGATGTGAACGTCCTCACAACAGTCCACCGTCCCATCTTCCAAGACAGCAGACGTCGTGACAGAGCAACTGGCGAAATGATCAAGAAACCTTTGGCCATCTGTGATTATAACATCAACATGCGGCTGGTGGACAAATCAGATGCTGTCATCTCGTCAGTTGAGTGTGCAAGGAAGACGATGACGTGGTATAAGTTATTCTTCCACCTCCTCGATATCACCCTCTACGACAGCCACATCCTCCACGCAACAGTCACCGGGAAGCAGGAAACGATGGAGAACTTCTGCATCGAGTTGTCCAGGGAGATGTTGGGGGAAAACATGACTGCCCCCTACGCCCAGCAACCCCCCGCACATCGACAGCCAGCAGCAGAAGGGGTTGCCAGGCTGACAGAACGCCACTTCCCTGAATATGTGCCGCCCACAGAACACAATGAAAAACCCCGAAGACGGTGTCATGTATTTACCTAATTGTATTTACCTAATTGTAGTTTACAGGAGTTGAGCTAAGCTCGTGTTGTCCCGTCTCTCAGTCTACTTTTTATCCAATTTTGTCTTGAAAATATGGATGTTCCTTGCCCCTACGATCTCCTCCTCCAGCCCATTCCATTTGTCAATACATCTATAGGGGAAGCTAAACTTCCTGATATCGTTCTTGCAGGTAGGTCTTTTTACTTTGTAGCTGTGGCCTCTAGTTATTCCTGTATCCATAATTAATATATCCTCCCTATCCAGCCTCTCCAGCCCCCGGGTGCATTTGTACATCATTATCATGTCTCCCCTCTCTCTCCTCTCTTTTAAACTCGGTAGATTTAATTCCCTTCATATGGCAGTTCTCTGAGACTTGGAACCAATCTAGTAACTGCTCTCTGGATTCTTTCTAACTTGTGAATATGCTTCTTTAGATGCGGGGACCACACCCCTGCTGCATACTCCAATCTTGGTCTAATCATACTCTTCATAATTTTCGCTACCATGGTCTCATCCAAGTAGTTCAGAGCAACTTTCATATTCCCGGCCATTGCATACATTCCGCTAAAGAGCTTGTTAATATGTTTCTCTGGCGACAAATTATCTTGTATAATCAACCCTAAATCCTTTTCTTTTTCGGCCTTGCTAATTATATTATCTCCCATCCTGTACTCCCAATTTGGTCTATTCACACTTCTTCCCATATTTAACACATGGCATTTACTTATATTAAATTTCATTTTCCACTTGGTGCTCCATTCGTATATTTTATCTAAATCCCCTTGCAGCTCCTCACAACTACTTTTATTTGTTATTTGTCTCATAATTTTTACGTCGTCTGCAAACATTGACATGTAGGAATTTATGCCTATCGGCAGGTCATTCACGTACATAAGGAACATGAGAGGTGCCAACACAGATCCCTGCGGCACACCACTCTCAACTTTCCGCCACGATGAGTAAGTTCCTCTAATGTTGGTCCTCATTTCCCTATCTGTTAAATAGCTCTCCATCCATTTCAGCAAACTCCCCCTGACACATCCTAGCGTCTCAAGCTTAGATAACAATCTCTTATGTGGTACCTTATCGAATGCTTTGGAAAGGTCTAAGTAGACGCAGTCCACCCATCCGCCTCTTTCTTGGAGTACATCTATCACCCTACTGTAATAACATAGCAAACTGGTAACACAAATTGAATCCAAATTGCTTTGGGGTTATTATCTTCTTTCTCTCCAACATTTTCATCCATCTCTTCCTAATTAGCTTTTCACAAATCTTACATACAATACTAGTAAGTGAAACTGGTCTATAGTTTAGAGGGTCCTCAGGGTTTCCATTCTTGTAGATCGGAATGATATTAGCTCTTTTCCATTCAACAGGAACCTGTCCTTTATCTAAGGAAGCTTGAATTATGTCCCTCACTGGCTCCACTAATTGCTCTGCACACTCCTTTAAAACCCAGGCAGACACTTCATCCGGTCCCATAGCTTTCCTTACTTCAAGTCCTCTCATCGCAGATAACAGCTCATCTCTAGTTATTTCAATCTTACTAAGACCACTCTCCAGTACTCCCGACTGTGGTTCGTCAAAACCTTCCTCTCTAGTAAAAAACTGACCCCAATTTGTTATTCATTACCTCACACATGTCCGATACATATTCATACGTCCTAGCACCAACTCTTAATTTAGTAATTTGTTTCTTTACCTGCAACTTACTGTTTATATATTTATAAAATAATCTAGGGTCACTTTCACATTTATTTACTATGTTCTTCTCATAGTTCATTTTAACTTGCCTAATTATGTTAACATATCTATTCCTCTCCTGTTTATATTTATTCCGATTACTCTCAGTGTTCCTTCTTCTTATCTAGCCCAAGCTGCATCACGCCTACCCAAAGCTCTTTTGCATTTCAAATTAAACCAATCTTTCTGCTTAGTAAAATTTCCAGTTTTATATCTTGGGGCAAACAGATTGGTTCCTACTCTATAAATTTCGAGGAATCTACTATATTTACCTTGTACGTCCTGTTCCTTAAAAATAAGATCCCAATCTACTCCCTCTAAATATCTTTTCAAGGATACATAATCAACTTTACTATAATTTAATCTGTCATTTATGTAGCTATTGTCTAATCTATTGGCATTACTCGAGGTCACTTCCATTTTAGTAATAGGTGATCACTTTTACCTACAGGACATAGATAGTTTGTATCACTAATTTCGTGAGGATCTTTTGTAAAAATCAGATCGAGTTTAGAAGGTTCGTTATTACCCCTCATTCTTGTATTTTCCTTCACATGTTGTGCAAGTACATTTTCCGTAACCAACTCCACTAGCCGACTTCCCCAAGATCTCTGATTTGGCCCTGCATCTCCCGATTCCCAATCAACCTCACTACAGTTGAAATCTCCTACCAAGATCAATCGATTCTTCCTTAAAAGCAATCTTCTCAACGACTGAATCATATCCTCTACCATCTCCTTAAACTCCAACTCCCTCCATGCTCTGGTCTTTGGTGGCATGTAAGCTACTGCTATGTCTAGCTTTTTTCCTTCTATATCATTGAGTTCAACTGCCATTATTTCTGCCTTGTCATTATTTAACTCCACGTGCTTTGCTGTCATAGGGTTCTTAACTAATACTGCCACTCCACCTCCCCTTTTACCCTTCCTATCATATCTCCATATATTATATCCTTCACTAAACACTATGTTGCTGTCAAAGTCCTGGTTCAGCTTTGTCTCCCGTCAAACAGACTATCTGTGGTTGATCTTTTCTTAATATATCATCTAACTCTACCTTTTTACTGTTTATTCCATCTATATTAGTGTAGTAGCACAGTATATTTGAATCCACCTCTTTGTTTCTCTTCCCTCTCTGCCTCCTACCTACTGTGTGCCGGAACACGACACAGAGGTCCCCTGAGAGAACAGACACAAGGTTTATGTGCCTAGAATGTGGTGTGCCACTGTGTTTGCCGGAATGCTTCAGGGAGTATCACACCCTTGATCATTTCTAAAAGAGTGTACTGTACTCAAAGACTGCGATAAAAGACGCTATGAAATGTGAAGTGTGTGTATAAAAACCAAGTGTAAATAATAAATATTTACAAAGTGACGAACACAATATGTAAGTGATAGTGACACTCAAATATACGTAAAACAGTGACGGACACCAATAAGTGTAAATATAGCATATTTCTAAGTCAAAAGTGCGTAAAACAATGTGTGAAACCCATATTATAACTATAAAACATACGATAAAGTACAGTATAAACAGAATAAACAGGGCGAGTGAGAGAGGCAGACAATGAAAGGGAAAGTGGTGGTGGCGCGTGTCGGTCAGCTGGGTGTGTGTACGTATGTGCGTTCTGTTATTGTCTGAGACCATGATGGCCGCCAGTCTCCATGGCAACGGGGACGCGCGCGGGTCTTGCCACTCGTGAGCACTTATAAAACTTATATCTAAGCACTTATCACACTATTACTTCACTTATAATGACATTATGTGATACATGTTGGTAGTATATGAACTATGAAGGCACACATGATGCTCGGGTGGTGTAAATAACCGTCACTCGAAAACTGGACGCATCGTACATCTGCCATGCTTCCGCGCTCAGCTGTGGCTAGCCGGGCGGGAACTTTGAAGGCCGCCTGGCATCAGCTGATGTCTGAGGGTGCCCCCCCCCCCCCCCCCCCCCATGAGACCCCCAAATGACCGAGGTGAGTGTTTTTTTTTTTTTATTATTCATTTCTCACCTATTTAAGCCATTTAAGAAAAAAAAAAAAAGGCCAATTTGGCCGGTCTCTCGATGTACATTTATTTATAATTAGCTGGGGTTCTGTGGGTTAAGATTCTTAAAGAATTTCTCGGTAGACGACATTGCTGACACACAGCTATGGGCATCTAACCACACTTTTTAAACGCGCTATCTGTCTGTTGCCCTGGATAGGCCAAGTCTCACCTATGTAGCATTACAGCAAAGGGTCTTAGCGGTCAAGTGCTGTTAGAATTAAGGATAATTTTAGGAGTAAAAGAAGGAGGGGGGGGGGGGGGGGGGGGATTGGAGAGCTGCCCTCTAGCCCCTCTGCCGGAGAATATGATAAGTATACAAAGGTTGTGATATACTTAATGTTATTGAACTGGCTTTACAGTTCCATAAAAAAATAAAAATAAAAAAAACATAGACAGTAGGCTATACAGGGCTATGTGATATCCTAATTATTAGATTGGTTTTACAGTCCTAGTAAGTCTTCAGTTGATAAGACATATTGTATAAGAATAGTACAGTGAGTTTTAAGGAGAGATTTTGTATGTGATAGACACAACCAAATAATCTTGTACCTTTTAGTACTCGCAGACTAGTCAAAGTCAAGAGTATCATATTTTTGTAGAAGAATAAGTTATTCACGACAAAGAACAAGCAGGTCTTCTTCGAAGTACACTGCCTGCTATCTTTCCATTTTTTATAAAGTATTTTGTATGAACAAAATAACGTTAAGAATGCTAGTTTTGGGTGTTTTACTCAACCTATTTTTGATTTGTTAGTGGTGTGATATTGTCACGAATGTCCCCCTCCAGTCTTGAGATATCAGGCATATTGTCAATGATGGAGGGGCCACTAATAAATTATAGGTTTGAGTCCCGGAGGGAAGAATGAAAACTTAATATTTAGTAGCGGCCCCGGAATCATTGACGAGGTGGGCCCTCCCTCCATCCCCTTCCCATTCGTTGATGTTTTTAAGTTAGTCTTGAAATATCATTGAAGGGCGAGATGACACTGGGAGATCAGCATCTTGGAACACATGGGGAAACATCCACAAGTTGGGAAGCTTGGTTATAGCAGTTCTTATTTTAATTTTTCTATTTTACTTTTTACAAAGATTTTTCGTAGTGAGTACCCGATCATAATTATTATGTTCCTTCCAACAACCAACTATATACTCCCAAAATCGATTAATGAAATTTACAAACACATGTGGCAGTCCGTGGATTCGAACCCAGGACGCTCACACCGAAAATCAACACCTTATGCATCGCACCACGAAGACAGTTAAAGGATGGTGGACACTGCCTACGATTTATTATGCAACTTCGAATCCTGCATATCAATCTAAGCATGTACACACATCCCAACTGCAACTCACGTAGGCTATGCATATGTGAATGGAAAGAGCAATTAATGGGGCCTTAACCACTAGGGAAGTGGAAGGACGATTCCGTAAGAGAATTAGCGTACCCTTACGATGCTGGCTTCTCTTGTCTCTCTGTGGCAGGTGTTTCAAACATGCGGCGCAAGGGTTTGAAAGAGTGCCATTATATAATAGGCATATCGTCAATGATTCCGGGGCCACTACTTAATATTAGATTTTCATCCTTCCCTCCGGGACTCAAACCTATAATCTGCAAACCACATCAGCCTCAACAATGCTACAACAAGACAGTACCATATCAAGACTTTACTGTACATTAACCCCTTCTATACCGGCAAAGTCTTTTTAATTTTGTTCTGGCTACTATTAGACGTTTTTATTCAGTTTAAAAAGGGCCTCCGGCAATTAACAGGCTTCGAACTATCTCACTTAACCCTTTTTACTACCACACATCCTTCTTAAACAACACAAAATCGTCTAAGTATAGCCAGAATAATATTTAAAAGACGTCGCCGGTACAGAAGGGGTTAAGCAACTTAACATTTAGAAAAAAAAAAAAATGCCACAACACTGCCCCACCATGTAAACACTGGTCGACACTGGTGTGGTGCCAAACAGTGCCCAGGTAAGACTAGTAGAGTCCCTTGTGGCACCTATCCACTCCTTACCAGTCTCAGCAGTACCATACCAAGACAGCGTTAATAGCAAGGTTGTTGTTGTTGTTGTTGTTCCCTAAGCTGCCTGGCCGAACAGCCCCGAGTCCCTGAGAAAGGCCATGGCCACGATCGGGCTTTCCCACAGAGCTCTCATTGAGTGTAGATTGTGTTGTTGGCGTAAGTGGTTGTGTGAAATGCAGTCTTCTATGATGTGTTTAATGGTATGGGGTGCTGTGTTACATCCCGGGCAGGCATCGACAACGGAGTCATCCAGTCTCTTCTGATAGCTCAGGAGAGCTGGATGGTGTCCGCATCTCAGCCTGGCCAGGTGGACTCTGTCCTCGCGAGGAAGGGAGGGTTCGGAAGGATGGATTTTGGGAGGTCGTGCATGCAGCTGCGTGTTGTCTGTGAGTGAGTGGATGGATCGGTGAGAGATATGAGTATGGATGTGCTTCTGGAAGTTGGTTCGGGGTGGGCAGGGAGGGAGAGAGGACAATAATTGTGTGTGATACCGTGTGCTGGGTGTTGTTTTGATTTCTTGGTGTCTGTGGGTGTGTTGCCATGTAGTTTAGTGGGTGGTCTTGGTTCGTGGAGGCTGCTGCCAGGAATTGAGTGCCTCTCATGTCCAGATGGTCTTTGACTTTGAGGATTTTGGTTTCTTGATGTAGGTGATCTGTGGGTGCAGTAGCTGTGCAGCCTGTAATGATCTTCAGGGCTTTGTTTTGAATAGTCTGTAAGGTCTTATGATGTGTTTCAGCTAGGTTAGAAGCCCAGGCTGGGCTTGCGTATTCCATCACTGATCTTATGTATTGTTTATATACTGTGGTGGTAGTTTCTTTGTTGTGTCCAAATTTTGTGTGAGCAAGTGACCTGAGGGCGTTAAGTCTGGGTGTCAGTTTCTTTTTAATGTTTGTAGTGTGCTGTTTGAATGTCATATGAGTATCATATGTTACTCCTAGGATTTTGGGTGTGTGTGTATGTGTTAGGGGTGTGTTGTTTATGGTGAGTTGAGGGATGTATTCGTGTTCTCCTGTCCAACTTGTGAGCAGGGTTGCGGTGGATTTGGCTGGGGCTAGATTAAGTCTGTTTGTAGTGCACCAGCCATGTAGTGTGTTGAGATAGGGTTGAAGGAGATCTGTTGCTCTTTTTGGGTCATGGTGTGTGCATGTGAGTGTTATGTCATCTGCATAGGAGGCTAAGTTTATTTGGGGCGTATTGGGTGTAGTTATATCGTGCATGTACAGATTGAAGAGTGCGGGCGATAGGACGGATCCTTGTGGGACTCCGTTTGGAAAGTTTCTGATTTTAGATGACTGACCGGCAAAAGATACGTGTGCACATCTGCCTGCTAGGAAGTTGGCCAGCCACCGTTTTGTGTTGTTGTGCATGTTTGTGTTGTAGATTTTGTTTGTTAGGTTGTGGCGGGGGATGGCATCGAAGGCTTTACTAATGTCGAGTGTGGCTAATAGTGATCTGTGTGGTGGTCTAGCTGAATTGATGCCGTCGAAAGCTCTTTGTGTAAGGTGTGAGAAGAGTGTTTGTGGAGTGCAGTGGCCTAAAGCCATGTTGTGTTGGAGCTAGGGGTAGGTCAGGTGTAATTAGTTGTAATACTAGGCGTTCCATGACTTTGGAGGGGGAGCAAAGGAGTGTGATGGGGCGGTGCGAGGAGGGTAGCGTGGGGTCTTTGTTGGGTTTGGGGAATGTGATGATGATACTATGCTTCCAAATGTCTGGTATTGTGTTGTGTGAATAGCTGTAGTTTGATATGTTAGTGAGTGCTTGTATGCCTTGTGGTCCCAGGTGTCTGAGGTGTATGTTGCTTATGTTGTCTAGGCCACAGGCGGGTGAGTGCTTGAGATTGTTGATGATATGCTTTGTCTGGTGAAGGGTGTATAGTCAGGGTCTGTGGGGAATTGTCTCTTACGTCGGATGACACGTCGGTCGTCTTTGTGAGGTTTTAGGTGGCTGACATGTGATAAGTGATTGATGAGAGTGTTTGCTTGTTGTTTACATGAAGGAGTAGAGTCTGTTGTTGTGATTGCAGCATGTGATTGTGTTGTGTTGCTGTTGGAAAGTGTGATGCTGTTTAGTGTTTTGTAGAGTTTTTTGGGGTTTGTTTTGTGATCAAGTGTTTGTAGGAAGTTATTCCAATTTAGTTTTGTTGTTCTTGTATTTTGTTGTTAGTTTGGGTGTTGAGTGCTTGAATTTGTTGTGTGATGTCTTGTGTGTGGGGTGCTGGGGAGTGTTTCAGTATGTCGCGTTGTCTGATGAGGTTTTGAATTTCTGGTGTGAAGTTGGGGTTGTGTCTTTTTCTGTTACCTCTTGGAATGTGTTTCTTGTCAGCGTTTTGGATAGTTTTATTGAGTATGTGTACAGCATTGATGATGTTAGTGATGGGTGTACTGTTTAGAGTTGTGAAGTGTTGTTCTGTCTCATTTGTGAATGCTTCCCAGTTAGCTCTTTTATAATTGGTGTATGTGTGTTTGTGGCTAGCTGGGGTGAGTCTGGTTTTGGTGGTGATAATGATCGGGAGGTGGTCAGAGCCTAAGGTTCTGACCACCCTCCAGGATGTTGTGGGGGCGAGTTCTGGGGAGCAAAAGGTGATGTCTGGAGATGATGGGTTATAGAGGGCTTGGTGAGGAATATGGGTATGTTGATGGATGTCGTTAAGGATGATGAGGTTATCGGTTTGGTTTTGTAGTACCAGCCCTCTGTCTGTGTCGGGGTTGTCGACAAACCAGGCCGACGTCTTGGCGTTGAAGTCACCACCCAGGATGATGTGTGGGGTGTGTGGGGTGTTTGTGATGTGTTTAATAGCAAGGTTTTATTGAATAGTAATGGCTGTTGGTCCACGAGTTTACCGCCATCCCCCCTATTAGTCGCCTTGTACGACACGCAGTAGGATGCGTAGGGCATATTCTTTTTTTCCTCTAACATAAGATGAAGGCCCCCTTACCCCCTGGGGGTAAAAAAAATAGAAATATTCTGTTTTGATAAAGGTTGAAAAGATTAACACACAATATAAATTAACAATTTAATTATATATTGCCAAAGAAATATTACTACTGTACTCTATAATTTCATTGTATTGCACCAAAAATATGAAGCATGGTATGCAACTGTCAAAAGGTTATGGCAGTATCCTAATGTTATATAAATATTGAAATTATAAAAAATCCTACTTCAGTAAAATTTCAAACAATAGCTACTGTACAGAGCATTAGTAAAAAGCATTCATATTTCTTGTAATTCCCGAAAATACCTGAACCACAGAGCTACGCGGAGTTGATGTTGGGGGGAGCCCAGACAATAGGTCTAGCCAGGCCTAACTCCCCCTTTGTACGTCCAAGTGTGGCTCAGTTGGTAGAGGGCAAGTCTGGTACACCAGAGACCCGGGTTCAATTCCCGGCTAGGGCCAGATGTTTTCGGGAGACCAATAATCCTTAACCACCCAGCATTATATTTCTAATATCATATATCATACAATATTATATATACAGCATCAGGATCACTATTTATCCTAGTTCCTATTACATTTCACAGAAATCATCTATTTTAATAATTCACAGTTGTGAATATCTAGAAGTAATATATCATAACTCTCAGAGTACCTCAAAAGTTTGAGTAGGAGTGATCTTAAAGGAGTTATAGCAATACATAAACAACTGCTTCAATATATATATATATATATATACTGTACATGCATTATAGGCCTGATATTGTGTTCAATTGATTAATATTACTTTAAAGAAGTTATATTTATATAGGATACTTGCTTTCAATCTCAATACAGTGCATCCATAATTACGGTACTGCTGCTATCTGCTTGGATCATTCTCTCTCGACATGATTAGATGTCTATTGGATCAAGATTGTAAGCACCAGGAATGATCTTGGCTTCAGGGAGGGAACCTTACCTTTTTCCATAAAAGTCATATTAAGCATGTTGGGTACTCAGTGTTGGGCACTAAAGCCATAATTTGATAACACATAATTAACAAAGTTACTTTTCTTGTTGGACTATTTATTAGTGGAAGTTACTTTCCATTTTCGTTATTGGACCCGTTAACTTCCAATGATTCAATATTTTAGTCTGATAATGTTAAGTCCAATAAATAATTATTTAGCAAATAAGTTGCAACACTTGTAGAAAGTGCTTGTTCATCAATGGATTTAGCATAAATGGGTATTTTTTATGGATTTTGAAGGATTTATACTCTTATTTTACAAAAACAAATACAGTTATCGTTATTGAATTATTGTTAACTTCCAATAACTTGGTATTCAAATTATCAGATTATCGATACTGGAATTTAAAATTGGGGTTATCGGATTATTGTTATCAAAGTCAACTTTCTCATTATCGGTGCCTAACACAACTATGACAACAAGAACTGAGGAGTCACAAGGCTTATGAGGTATGATAAATTGCTCTATCCCAATTTCTCGTTAATATCTTCTAAAGATAACCCAGGGCATATGAATACTGTAACTGAATCACTCTGAGAGCTTTGATGAGTACCGGTATGGGTGCAGTACTGTACGGTCGCGCTAATAAGTCATGTCCCAGCTGTCATTGCGTTTGACTCGCTCTGTGCTGTATTAATTTCTGTCAGATGTTGAATAGGGTGGGTAAGTGTAGGAACATGTTTGTATATTTCACTCGATATGAAGAAATCAAACTTAGATATTGCTGATACCAATTATTAATCAAAATATATTTGGTGCCGAGACATCACTTATTAGCGCGACTGTACTGTAGGCTACTCTCACAAACCACACTAAGAATAGTATACAGGTCTCCCTCGATTTACGATTGGGTTACGTTCCTGAAAACCCGATCTTAAATAGAAAAATCATATAGTGAACCCTAAAACTAATGGGGTAAATGGGGATGTGTTCTCGGACCAGCCCAAAACCCAAACACCTAAGAACCTAAAATAATATCGTAAATTGGGGCATCGGATAGTGAGGGAGGCCTGTACTCTCATTTGAATCTGTAGCAAACTGAAGAGATGTTAGTGTTGCTGTCTTTCCCTAGGGTGCCTGGCCAAACAGTGTTATATAATATACCTAAATATTTCAGAGTTTGGCTATAATCCTCATCGGCCGAGTGACAAGATTTCATGAAAAGGCCTATATTTTTTGCTTGAGTGGCAACTAGTGGGGAGGGGATACACACCCACACTGGTTCACCTATGCTTCCATGATCCTTTTATATCCATAAAATAGCACAATACGGTATATTCAACTCATTGTCACAGAGAGATGAAGAACACTACAGAGAAGTTTTAAGTGTCTATGGTATAATGAAGTATGGATACCATGCTTCATTATATGCTACAAGTATTTTGGCCAAATCCCTTCCCTTTAATTATATTTTTTCACCAACCAACTCTACTTCTAAACTCAATTAATGAAATCAACAAATACATGTGGCACTCCAAGGACTCGAACCTAGGACACTCACACCGAAATTCTGCGCACTATGCATTACGCTATCAAGACAGTTAATCAGAGGGTGTAGTTAGTTAATATTTACCCCTTTGAGCCCTGAAGGTAGATTGTTAGCTAAAGAAAATTGTCTAATGGTAACCAGAATATGATGAAAATTATATCATCGAGCTGAAGGGGTTAAATATCCTAGATTTTGTGGGCTAAAGCTTCGAAGATTCAGTATGATTATCATGGCTTGTGAGTGTACCAGTATACTGTAGAACACTACAATATGTTCCTTACACCTGTCAAACTTCCATGAATGAAAATAAGAAACCGTCCTCTAGATAAATAGAACAGTCATTCAATATATGAAAGTATGCCTATACAGTATTCATTTTCACAAAAATAATCCCTTCAAAGTACAGTATGTAGAATGTTATACATGGAGGACATTTGGTAATTCCTTTTCAAAATAAACAAAAGTGAACAATTCAATTAGTATACAGTACAGTATATAGCACATTGAGTATAATCCAATTTTGTTGATAAATTTATCTCTATGCTCTTTAACCCTTTTCATTGTGGACATTTTGACCTAAATTAAGCTTCATTCTCTGCAAATGTTCATGCATAAACAAGAGCCCAAACGTAATACAGTAAAAGTCCGTTAATCCGACGACCGATGATTCGAATCTCCCAATAGTCCGAATTTTTCAATTTGAGGCCAAATCCGAATTCACCCGATGGTCCGAATTTCAAGAAGTCCCAAAGTCCCCTTTTTGAGGCATTAGGCCACTCAAATGACACATAATGGAGCACACACATATCATATGTTCATGAATTCACTTTAAAAGTTTACCATTGTCATTGTAGCCTATTATCTACTTCAAAACATTCAGATTAATGGTCAAAGGAAGCTACTGATATAATCGTAAACACCTTCGTCTTCTTCTTCTTCCACATCGTCTGCTAGAGAGTTTGTTTTGCTCTTGAACGCATCCTTGGGACGCTCCGATGCGCTACTGGCTTGCACCGCATTTTCTGCAAGCGCATTCAGTCTTGAGCTTGAAAACGCACCTTTCAAGAAGTCCCAAAGTCCCCTTTTTGAGGCATTAGGCCACTCAAATGACACATAATGGAGCACACACATATCATATGTTCATGAATTCACTTTAAAAGTTTACCATTGTCATTGTAGCCTATTATCTACTTCAAAACATTCAGATTAATGGTCAAAGGAAGCTACTGATATAATCGTAAACACCTTCGTCTTCTTCTTCTTCCACATCGTCTGCTAGAGAGTTTGTTTTGCTCTTGAACGCATCCTTGGGACGCTCCGATGCGCTACTGGCTTGCACCGCATTTTCTGCAAGCGCATTCAGTCTTGAGCTTGAAAATGCACCTTTGGACGTATTAGTCTTGAGCTTGAAAACGCACCTTTGGATGTTCCGATACGCTACTATTTATAGTTCAGTGATCGGAGCATCCCAAGGGTGCTTTCAAGACAACAAGACAAGGGTGCTTTCAATACAATATAATATAACAGAGCACGTCACAAAAGGAAAATCACAAAAGGAAAATTACAAGAACCTCTCAGGGAAGTGCCGTTGTTAAGGCATTACTTCCCGAACCACATCTGATCTTCAAGAGCAAGACAAACTCGCTAGTAGACGGAAGAAGAAGAAGACGTTTATATCAGCAGATTCCTTTGACCATTAATCTGAATGTTTTGAAGTAGTTAATAGGCTACAATGACAATGGTAAACTTTTGAAGTGATTTCATGAACATATGATATGTGTGTGTGCACCATTGTGTCATTTGGGTGGCCTAATGTCTCAATGTTTTCGTCATACACAGGTTCATAGGGGTAAAGTCCGATAATCCGAAAAATCCACTAATCCGAACGAGAGCCGGTCCGCTGCCCTTCGGATTAACGGAAGTTTACTGTACAATGATATATGCGTGAAGGTACAGTTATAGAGCTTGCCAATGACACCTGAATCATCTCTGTACAACGTCTGGTTGTCTTGCAACGATCTTGAAAAGGTTGGCCAAAATCACTAACAAAATAGCGGTTTTTGAGCAGTTTTTGCTATTTGTAACGCTGCAGTGAGCTCAGAGAGGGCTGAAAGTTATATCAGTGCCGGCCTAGACTTGGTCGGCGACGGATGAAGTGGTCCCAAGCTGCCTGCAACAGCTTGCCTCGCTCCCAGGCTACATAATAAGCAGATTTCGGTGTCCGTCTGGTGACGGGCGCCGTAATAAGCAGTAAAGTTGTGAGAAACCTTATTAGTCAATTGCAAGACTACGGTACTTTATCTACTAAAGGATGACCAAAACTGACGATCATCTTATTAAATTTGAGAATATGCTCTTTCTCCCCTTCCCCATTAAAATTATTGTACTGTATCCACTTAGTTATATACAAGAGTGCTCACTTGGCCAGTAGCTGCCATGATATTTATGCCAGTAGCTACCATGATACTGATGCCAGTAGTTGCCATGATATTTATGTCAGTAGCTGTCTTGATATTTATACCAGTAGCTGCAATGATATTGATGCAAGTTGCTGCCATGATACTGAAGCCAGTAGCCACCATGATATTGATGCCAGGCGCGGTTGGTAGAGCACTTGCCTGCAAACTGTGAGGTTCACGGTTCGAGTCTCGGGCCGGCCAGTGTGTGTTATTGGCAGACGCCAGTGCTGTTGGTGGACGGCGCGATCTAGCAAACTGTGGCAACTATTCATTGAAGTCCCTGATGCTCAGGGCACCCACCCTAGCATAGCTCTTGAGCTGGGAGTGTATGGTGGTAAAAACTGCTTTATCATCATCAACTGCCATAATCTATCTATCTATCTATTGCCTGACGCCGTGATCCCCGAAGGGGTGGCCACGAACGAACCGCCCCCATGCACCTCTGTCCCCAGTCAGTCGACGCCCCTCCCCCCAACCAGCACCGCCTTCGTTCATGTACTTCCTCACTCCATCCTTCCACCTCATATTCGGTCTACCTCTCCCCCTCTGTCCCTCCACCTCGCTCTCGTACACCCTCTTAGTCATTCTCTCGCTTTCCATACGTTCCATATGGCCGAACCATCTCAAGTTGTTCCTTTTCACACTTTCCAGCACATCTACCTCCACACCACACCTCCTTCTTACTTCCTCATTAGTCTGTCTATCCCTCCATGTAACTCCGCACGCACTCCTTAAGTAATTCATTTCCACTGCTCTCACTCTTGGTCTGAGTCTCTCAACCAACGTCCATGCTTCGCTTCCGTAAGTCAGTGTCGGGATTACCACACTGTCATGCAAGGACTTCTTCACTTCCATACTGACCACCCTATTTCTTGTTACTGCTTTTAGCGTTCCTACAACCCTCTTCCCCTGTTGTACCCTCTCCCGCACCTCTTCATCCATAGTCCCATCTTTACTCAACACACTGCCCAGATACTTAAAAGAGTTGACGATCTCCATAGCCTGACCGTTCAGCTTCACCTCACACTCTGTGACTTCACCCCTTTCGAAGACCATAACCTTGCTCTTCCCCGTATTTACCTTCAAATTCCGTTTTTCGCACACTGTTCCAAACTCATTTACCAGACCCTGCAACTCCCATTCATTATCACTCTTAAGAACTGTATCATCCGCAAACAGCAGTATAGGTAGCTTCCACTCAATTCCCTCCCTTTTCAGCGATACACCAACATTCACTGCTCTTGATAGTATTTCTTTCATGACTCCATCCATATATACAGTAAACAACCACGGGGACATCACACACCCCTGTTTCAAACCAACATTCAGGTCAAAGAACTCGCTCTGCTCACTCTCCACACGTACTGCCGCCTTTGCACCCTCATACATGCTCTTCACTGCTTTCAGCAACTTGCCCTCTACTCCGTATATTCTAAGTACTTTCCACAAACCTTCTCTATCCACTCTGTCATAGGCCTTCTCCAAGTCCATAAAGGCAACATACACCTTTTGTTTCTTCTCCAGATACTTCTCCACAACACAATTCAGGGTAAAAATCTGATCTACACATCCTCTTCCCTTCCTAAAACCTCCCTGCTCGTCGCCTATCCATTTCTCCGTTCTCACTCTCACTCTCTCAATCACTACCCTACTGTATACCTTCCCTACTACGCTTAGAAGACATATTCCTCGGTGGTTACCACACACTCCTCTTTCCCCTTTGCCCTTATATAGGGGGACTATTATGCCAGTCTTCCAGTCATCGGGTGCACTCCCCTTCTCCCATGCTAGTTTGCACATTTTCCATACCCATTCTATCACTATCTCACCACCATACCTCAACATTTCCCCACACACTCCATCTGTTCCTGGTGCTTTCCCCAACTTCACTCTTTTCATGGCTTCCCACACTTCTGACCTCCTGATCCCCACCTCCTCCTCCACTACTTCTCTTCTTCTCCCTCCCATACCATATCCAGCTATGTTTGCTGGCTCTTCATTCCTTTCATTTAGCAACTCACTGAAGTACTCCCTCCATCTTTCGACTCTCTCTTGCTTCTCGGCTAGCATTCTCCCATTCTTATCTTTCACACCCTTACTGTTTCCCTTGCTACCTTCCCTAACTTTCTTGACTTCTTTCCAGAACAGTTTCTTACTCTCCCTCCATTTTACACTCAGATTCCTTCCAAATTCCTCATCTACTCTTCTCTTACTTTCCTTCACTACTCTCTTCACCACCCTCTTACTCTCCACGTACCTCGCTCGTTTCTGTCTCTCGGAATCTTCATTCCCTCTACTACCCAACCACACTCTATATGCTTTCTTCTTTTCTTCCACAGCTATTCTTACCTCTTCTGTCCACCATGCTGTACCTTTCACTCCCCTCCCTCTTCTCCTCACTCCACACACCTCCTCACATGCTGCACAGATCTCATCCTTAAACACCTTGCTCATCTCCTCCACTTCCTCCATAACTTCCAGGTCGAACCCACCTAGTCGTCTTTCCACTGCTCTCCTGTACTCCTCCCTGACTTCCTCCTCCTGCAACCTCTCCACCCTCCTCACCATTCCACCCTCCTCTTGCCTCCCTCCCGCTCTCCTCACCCACTTCTTTTGTATCCTAACCTTAGCTACCACTACATAATGATCAGACAGACCCCCTCCAATACCCCTATACACCCTAGCATCCATCACAGATTTCTTCATTCGTTCATCCACACATACATAATCAATCAATGACTTTCGTTCCACCACTGTCTTATCTTTCATCGTCAACATCCGTTTCCACGTGTACCTGTGGATCATTCTGTGTCGGAAGAAGGTGTTGGCTATCCACAGCCTCCTTCCCACACATACGTCCACAAGTGCACTACCATTCCCATTCACCTCTGATGGTACCCCCCACCCTCCCACCACTCCCTCAACTTTCCTATCACCCACCTTACCATTCATATCCCCAATCAGAAATATTCTTTCGTTCTTGTCAAACTTCTCCAGGCACGCCTCCACATTCATCCAGAACTCCTCTTTCTTTCTTTCAAGTATATCCTCTGTCGGGGCATACACGCATACAATCACCCACGTTTGTATTCCTACTTTCATTCTCATCCACACAATCCTTGAACCCACAGACCCATACTCTCTTACACATTCCTTCCATTTGCTACTTACAAACAAACATGCACCTTCTCTCGCTGTTCCTTCACTCACTCCAGCACACACACCCATTCCACATTCCCATTCTCTCACATCTGAACCTTTCCATTTGGTCTCTGTCATTCCACATACATCCAGCCTGGCATTCACTAACACTTCCAGAACCTCTCTCTCTTTTGTTCCATCATTCATGCCACTAACATTCCACGTAACCATTCTCAGAATGTCCGAAGGCATGTCCTTAGTCGGTCGTGGTTCGTCAACGTTGGTTCCGTCCGCATCCGAGGCTGTTCGTTCGTTTTTCTTTGCTTAGATATTTTTTCCGGGTGGGGGTCGCAAGCCCACCGACCCAACCTCTTTAGTCGCCTCTTACGACACGCAGAAGGCACGTGGGGCATATTCTATTCCCTAACCCCCAGGGGTTAGGGAACACTGCCATAATGCTGTGTTTAATCCAGATGATCCTCATTGAAACGAACTTCACAATTCAAGTTAAAATAAGTGCGAATTAACTTTTTTTGCATTGTTTTTAGATCACTTTTGTAAAGAATTAATTGTTATGATTAAAGATTGAAGTTAAGATTCCTTGTTAAGCGATATTTAATTTCCAAGAATTTTGTATTCGGCGTGAATGAGGCTATGGGCACACTAAGATGGCGGAAAGTGAGGATCATCTGCATGACCTTCCGCTATGATGATGCATTTTTTTACCACCACTCCCTGCTCAAGAGCGGGGTTAGGGTGGGTACCCTAATGTTTCAAGGACTTCAGTGGACCGTTGCCACAGATTGCTAGACCACGCCGTCCACCACAGCACTGTTGTCTGCCAATAACGCACTCTGGCTGGCCCAAGCCTCGAACCCTCGACCTCTTGGTTTGCAGGCAAGTGCTCTACCAATCGCGCTACAGCATGTGGCTTTATTCTTGGATAGAGGGTGGGCTCTCTATAACTGTGACTTTAATGTAGACATCGGAAAAGTTGAGCCTCTTGTATATGTCTCAAGCCGGCTGGCAAATGATAGGTAATGCAAAGCCATTCCTAAATTAGAGACCTTTTTTTAGTCATTATTATTAGTTATACAAAGTTAATGTTATGCTAGTCAGTTCTTAATATGACTGAAAGTGATTAAATGGCCAAAACTAAGTTATTTCATGTAAACTTATGGGTATATCTCATATTCACTCCAGTCTGGTTTGACACCCTGGTTTCAAAACTATCGTCCATACTGTATAAACAAGTACAAAATGTGGTAAGAGTGGTACTGTAAACTCGCCAATATTTAATCTTAGCTGTGTTGACATAGCTAATCGTCTTCTTTACCGTGCGTGGCCATATGTTTATTCAACACAGTTTTAAAATAGAATTGTTTGCCACATACGTCACAAATCAGCCGTTTCTCTCTCTCATGAACTGCCCTGGTATGATCTGTCAGCTGACTTTTAAAGGAAAAGTTTATATGACACTGCTCACAGGTAAAAGGTTTATCTTTCATGTGAACTGCTCGGATATGATGTCTGAGTTGAGGTTTGAAGAAAAACTTTTTATCACATTGGTCACAACCAAAATTTCTAACTCCAGAATGAATTATATAATGCTGCTTTAAGTAATCATTACTGAGATACTTTTTGTGGCAAATATTACACTCAAATAGATCGCCAGTGTGCGTTCTCATATGTGTTCGCAACTGGCCTCGATAACTAAACTTTTCTGGACATTCTGTACACTCGAATGGTTTGATTCCCGCGTGCCAACTCTTGTGTACTATCAGGTGGTTCTTGGTTGTAAATTCTTTTTCACATTGGTCACATTTATATTTGTTGTTTGTTACATGGGTTCTGTTGTGTACCAGAAGGGCATTATGGCAGACAAACTCTTCGGGACACAGATCACATTCATATTTCTTCACACTTATATGGGCAATAAGCTTATTCCGGGTTGCAAATTTTTCATGGCATTCCTTGCACTCATGCTCTTTACTTCTGTGTTTCCAGGAGTGCTTATACAAGGAGCTCTGGCATTTATAGATTTTATTGCACAGTTCACATTTCCACACATCAGGGTTTCTCTTTACCATTATCTCTTCTATAACACTTTTCTTTTTCTGTTTAACAGGTGGTGCAGGAGGAATCAACAGTATGGGCGGAGTGACATAGCTCATCATTGGCATTGGCAGTAAGTACTCCATGAAATGTTGGCTACTTTCGCCTGCACGTTCGGTCCTTCTACTCATAACCATGTTCTGCGGATTTACATCTATTACAAAGTTCTCTACAGGTGTGGTGCTCTCGGTGGGTGAATCATAACTCGCATCATACGGACTATCTGGCGTTTCATGAGTGGGAGATAGGGCTAAAGCGTCCACCTCGTCAGTCTCTTGCTTAATCTCTACCTGTAACTCCTCTTTGATATAAATGGTTGGTAAAGAGTTTGTAGCTGATGGTACCTCTTTCTTTACTTCTACCTCTGTGTCCTCTGGCACTACATCAGTGAATTGATTAGTCTCTGTATGATACGGTTCCTGTAGGGTCTCTGGAGTATCATCACGTTGGTTATTCTCTACGGGTGCTACACTGTACAGTAAGGGTACAGTCTCTAGTATGACTGAATTAGGTACTGGCAGAGGCTTTGGTCTAATTTCTCTATATTTAGTTAAGGCAGCTTCTAATCCTGGCTCAGACATTTTGATTTGAGCTTTATATTTATGCTGGGGGACCTATAAATGGCTGCTCTAGGGCAGGATGAAGTGAGACTAAAATCTAACTTACTAAGGATCACTCCGTCTTTATAGTAAGTATGAAAATATATATTGGTATTAGAATAAAAATGTAGTTCTGGCTGCTAGGAACTGGCGTTACATTACTATCATAAATTATATTTTAAAATATGCACCACATATATTAAATACTATATTAGTAATAGTAGTTCAGTTACCGAACTGATTACATGTTACTTAGCAAAGCCCATTCATTAAAAATTGCCCCTGTTATAGCATTTGTAATAGATAAACCATTATTTCTTTAATATAAATAAGGTTAGTTAATTGCTGGAAGACTAACTAAGCACCTAGTCTTGTTTAATTGTCAAATTGAATTGACTGATATACTTTTGTGTACTTCAAATCAAATTGTATAAAATCTATACATATATTATTTTTTCAAGACTATGAATAAACAAAAATAGTATAGAATACAGTTAATAGCTATAAATACTTTTTACTGGAACTGACAAAAATAAATTACCGGTATATAGAAATTATAATACTGAACACCAAAAGGGTAACTTTGTGGCAATAAATTTTTTTTTTTTTTTTTTTTTACAAAAGATCCTTGGTTCTTGATGGCGTTTAACTGCCCTGTAAAATATCTAACAGGGCAGCTAAACCTAATTCAGAACAAAATCTATAAATCTATCACCAGTCTCTTGCATCAGTGACTGTTGACAGGGAACAGTCATAAGCATAAAAAAATAGTCACACCCGCTCGAATCTTGAACCTTTACCGCCAAGTTGTGAAGCATCTGGGCTATAATAATTTACTGTATTGCCTCGTTTGCATTCGATACTGACTCAAATGGGTGTGTGGACATATATGCTCTTGACTGTAGGCTACTTGTTGATTGTCTGGCAGCTTCCCCCAGTCTTGTCATCCTTGGGGTTGGGGTTCACCTCACAAATCTGAAATGTTAGTTATATAATATTAAATGTTCTGCACTTTTGGCAAATGAGAGACTATTCAAAACCATTCCTAAAATAGACCTTTTTTGTTAGCCGATTAATGCTAAACTTACAAAGTTTAAGTATTGCTTTACAGTCCTTATAACATCTATACATACAAGTTTAAAGACCGTTTTGTCCACAGAGAATTTGGTTACAGTCTCACGTCCCAAATGGCGGCTTTCCAGGCGGCCCAGTCAAGGGCTGCCTCTGCTGTCAAGTTTTTATTTTGAGATCGGACAATCGCGTCATTCTAGGTCCACCCCTACACGCAGGTCCACCCACGTTCACAGTCCAGCATTTCTTTACCCAGTTCTGATCATCCATTCTCTCCACATGTCCAAACCAATCAAGTCAGCTCATGCGCATCACTTCACTGACACTCCTAATGCCCAGGGGCTGTCTCAATTCCTCGCTCGATACCCTGTCCCTGAGATTAACCCCACACATCCATCTCGCCATTCTCTTCTCATTCCGTTCTATTCTATTGATATCCTCCGCTTTAACCGGCCACGTCTCCGAGGCATAGGTCATCGCGCTCCTAACACACAAGATACAATATACAGTAGGGTCCCGCATAAAACGTGTTCGCATAAAACGAGTCTCGATTAAAACGACCGACCTAAAATATTAATATTTAATTTTCGATCAGAACGAATGTCGCTTTGTACGAAATATCGTTCGCTTTGTACGAAATATCGTCGCTTTGTACGAAATATAGTTCGCTTTGTATGAAATATCGTTCGCTTTGTATGAAATATCGTTCGCTTTGTACGAAAAATTTCGCTTACAGCGAACATTGACGATATTGCGCCACCAAAATGCTGTGTTCACATAAAACGAAATCGCATAAAACACCCTCGTTTATCGACCATAAACTCGTTTTATGTGAGACCCTACTGTACACCTTCCCTTTAACCCGTACTGTACCGTAGGATACAGTAATAAAAGTCCCCAGCAGTCCCAAGCAATGTAGCCAAAATGTCAGGAGAGACCACCTTTCCACCTCCAGAGATGAGGCAACACTGGCCCTCCCACCCTTCAGTGGGTCTCATATAAGCTGAGAAGTGTTGCCATAACGAGAGCAGTGCTCAAACAGTCGTGGTAACTGGTACAGCCTTATACAGGCAGTTACAAGGAAAGTACATTACTGACGGCTATATCCGTCGCTGGGACTGGGGAGTTAATTATCTACTGACGGCTATAACCGTCGCTGGATCTGTAGGGGTTAAGGTGGGGTGGGAGCCCTCTCATGGTCAGGAGTGAGTGACAACAGCAAGTGAAGTGAGAAAATAACCTAAACAGTATATTATGTTCTTGGAATCATTCCTGTACAGTATTTTCTATCCAGTCTGAAAACCATATTGCCCCGGTTCAACCCCCATGTATAGGCATCTACTCTATGAAAACGATTCAAGACATATTATATATGGTGGCAAGATCGCTAGTAGCAGGACCGATCTTTTTCCCACTCTCCTTCAATATTATAATTGGTTTCCTGGTTTAATTTTTTTTTTTTTTTATGTGAGTGAGGGAGACAAAAGGCAGAACTGCTTGTAGCTAGTGCCTCCCCCAGAGTTGAAAGAGTGACAGGGCCAAAATCAAGGGATGTTCGAGCCAAAATGCCTGGACACACAGAGTTTGAAGCAATTTAAGTCATAGGAAAAGGGAAAGACTGATTCTGGGAGAGACTTCCAGAGTTCAGCAGTTGAATAGAAGAAAGACTGAGACTAGCGTTTCACTCTTGGGTTGGAGAGTTGCAGAGTACCGTAGTGGTGGGATTGTGTTGCAAGACGGGTACTACGTACCCTACGTAGAGGAGGTGGTATACACTGGGAAAGCTTTAACCCTTAAAGAGCGGCACGCAACATAAGTAGAGTTAAAAAAACTGGCAAAAAACGGGTGAAAAAAGGGTGGAAATCGAGTGAAAATGGGTGGGATAGTAATGATCCATACGTCCGACATCTGTGGCCTCCCGGCCCACACTAACTCCAGTTCCCCCACCGCGCGGGAGGATGACAGTGTAACCAATAGTTCGCTAAAAGTGAGCAATGTAGCAAAATCAGCTAAACTTCCATCTTCGAGGTAACACTGTCAGTGCTCCACGAGTGCTACGTAGCTGTATGTGGCGTCATTGTGTAGCGATTTCCGCCTACTTTTCGGCGCAATACAGTTCCTTTCATACTGATGGTTGATATAGCAGTCAGAATGGCCTGAAAAGGCCCAAAACGGCCACAGAGCACCCGCTAGACAAGGGTTAAGGAACACTGATTATTGTAGTAGCGATAGAATAGCGAGAGAGATGCAACACTGCGACGAAGAGAGAGAGATTGAAGAGAATTGGTGAGTGGACAGGAGTTAATGATACAAAAGGCTTTCCTTACTACTTTGTCTAGGAGGATCCTCCCCAAACATGTGAACAATACTCAATACATCATCATCATTATCATCAATCTGACGCCCCGCTTCCAGAGGAAGCACCCCAAAAGGGATGGCCATGGCAGAAACTGCCTCCAGGCTCCCAGACATCCTTCCACTGACCCACTCCACAGTGCCATTTGCAGTAAATGGATTTTGACCCATAGCACTGAAGGAGCAGACCCAGAGCAGTCCCTCACCTGGATGGCAGTTCCACCACTGTTTTGCTATTTTATTTACCCCTGTGGGGCCCTGGCTGGAAGCATACTAAGCACACAAATTTTCTGAAGATAGGAACCAGTGGTCCACTGCTCAATACAAGGATGCACTGTGCCCCTGTACAGAGCCAGAAGCTGCGCAGGGGTGAAGAACCCCTTGACGCGGTTGAGCACACCCAGCTTCTGGGAGGCTGCTTTAGCAAGACTGGTAGTATGGTCCTTCCAAGTAAGATCAGAAGAGAAGGAGACACCGAGAATATTGAGAGAAGATGAAGGATTGATTTTTGTATTGTTGATTTTTTTTTTTTTTTTTTTTTTCTTTACACTCTACCGCTGAACACGGTGAGACCCGTGAGGTCTTGCTCCAGTCTAGGGAGTGAGACATGCGAAGCTTCACGGCTCAAAGCAATTCCATCTCTGAAGCTGCTCCGCCTCTGTGCTTCACAGTCTCATCCCCCAGGCTCAGACCCTCACTCTCAGAACGCCACCTATTGAGAAATTAACTCACTAGGCATTGCCCCCCTGTAGCATATTTTTGAATATGGGAATATTCATACAATGCTATTTAATCAGGGAACAATGAGGGTATTTATTTGGCATTTCGGTGTGCTGTGGTAATGCACTGATACTAGGTACAGCACAAATTCTATCCCAATAATATCTTCCCTTTGACATATTGGGATTCGAACCCGGGTCCATTGGATTACCAGTCCAGTGGCAAGACCACTCCGCCAAAGTGTAATGCCCCTTTCACACATACAGGACTAGGGTGCCGCATGCAGCAGAGTAGCTACTCTGCTGCATGCGGCACCCGAGTCGGCACCTAGTCCTGACAATGCGGCTGTAGTCGTCTGTAGTCTGGTGAAGTCCTGGCAATGCGTGTCAAGTCGTGGCCCCAGAACAAAGTTTTGGTGAGTTTCAAAATTTTGTCCAGACTTGACATTTGTCTGGTGGATGCGGGGAGTAGTCTGCGCTAGTCTGCGCTAGTCGGCGCTAGTCGGCGCTAGTCGTCACTAGTCTTCTGTATGCGGCTGTAGTCCTTGAGTATAGCGTAGCGAATTGTGTGTCATGTGTAGCATAAAGACTACAGCCGCATACAAGCGCATACACCCGAGTACAGCAGACAGACACGAGTACAGCCGCATAGGTCTGCCTTCCTTCTTCCATACCTAGCTCCCTCCCTCCCTCCCTCCCTCTTTCCCATACCCCTACCCCCTTCTTTCCCTTCATATTTGCCTTCCTTTTTGTTCGTTTCCTTTTTTTCTCTTACCTCATACTCTCTCATAACTTCTCCATCTCCCTCCTCTCCCCGTCCTTCTCCACCGATACCTCCCTTTCCTCTCTTCTTCCCTCCCTCTCCCCCTCTATGCCCCCTCCCTTTCTACCTCCCCCTTCCCTCTCTACCTACCCATCCCTTTCTACCTCCCCCTCTATCTACCCCTCCCTTTCTACCTCCACCTCCCTTTCTACCTCCACCTCTCTTTCTACCTCTCCCTCCCTTTCTACCTCCCCCTCCCTCTCTACCTCCCCCTCCCTCTCTACCTCCCGCCTCCTCTCTACCTCCCGCCCCCCCCCTCCCCATCTCTACCTCTACCTCTCCCCCTCCCTCTCTACCTCCCCCTCTCTTCTCCCCTTCCTCTCTACCTCCCCCTTCCTCCCTCTCTACCTGCCATTTATAGTCCCCATTCTGAGGTCTACTGTATTCCGTTCAGTCCTCCCCAATACCCCACTCCCTTTCCCCCCATTTCCACGACCTCCCAATACCCCACTCCCTCAACCCCCATTTCCACGGACCGCCCCCTTCACCCACCCCCGCCCTTCACCCCCCGCCCACTTCTTCACCATAAAATATTATGGTCTTTCCTCCACCCACCAGAGACCCTATCGTAACAGAGATCCCCCCCCCCCATATTGGAGCCCCTGTACAGTCGGCCTAATAAGTGATGTCTCGGCAACCCAATTACGTTTTGATCAATAATTGGTATCGGCAATATTTACACATGGCTTCTTCTTTTTGAGTGAGGTATACAAACATGTTCCTACACTTACCCACCCCTATTCAACATCAGACACACATTAATACAGCACAGAGTGAACCAAACGTAATGACAGCCGAGACGTGACTTAACCCATCAGGCCCGGAAGGGCTCTTGAACGCCCATAAAAAAAGCATACCCGAGCTACCCGGAAGGGCTCTTGAACGCCCAGTGGTTGAAAGCCTGTGAGCTTGGTGTGCGAGGCGTCGGTCCGACGCATGTAAACAACAGCCGGCTGGACCGACGCCCCGCATCTCCGGCCACAAGAAGGAGAGCGTCGCTTGTTCGTGTGTGCCTGTATGTTGTTGTTAAGTATCGAAAAGTAGTGTAAAGTGGCTGTTTTTGCCATAAAGTTATCTCCAATGAAATCATCATCACAACTGAACCAGTTGACTTAGAGAGCTCTACTTAACGCCATTCTACAGGTAAGAAACACATCTACGCTTGGGGATGCGCGGGAATGCGGAAGCAGTCAGAATAACAAAGATACCCCACACACCCCACACATCATCCTGGGTGGTGACTTCAACGCCAAAACGTCGGCCTGGTTTGTCGACAACCCCGACACAGACAGAGGGCTGGTACTACAAAACCAAACCGATAACCTCATCATCCTTAACGACATCCATCAACATACCCATATTCCTCACCAAGCCCTCTATAACCCATCATCTCCTGACATCACCTTTTGCTCCCCAGAACTCGCCCCCACAACATCCTGGAGGGTGGTCAGAACCTTAGGCTCTGACCACCTCCCGATCATTATCACCACCAAAACCAGACTCACCCCAGCTAGCCACAAACACACATACACCAATTATAAAAGAGCTAACTGGGAAGCATTCACAAATGAGACAGAACAACACTTCACAACTCTAAACAGTACACCCATCACTAACATCAACAATGCTGTACACATACTCAATAAAACTATCCAAAACGCTGACAAGAAACACATTCCAAGAGGTAACAGAAAAGACACAACCCCAACTTCACACCAGAAATTCAAAACCTCATCAGACAACGCGACATACTGAAACACACCCCAGCACCCCACACACAAGACATCACACAACAAATTCAAGCACTCAACACCCAAACTAACAACAAAATACAAGAACAACAAAAACTAAATTGGAATAACTTCCTACAAACACTTGATCACAAAACAAACCCCAAAAAACTCTACAAAACACTAAACAGCATCACACTTTCCAACAGCAACACAACACAATCACATGCTGCAATCACAACAATAGACTCTACTCCTTCATGTAAACAACAAGCAAACACTCTCATCAATCACTTTTCACATGTCAGCCACCTAAAACCTCACAAAGACGACCGACGTGTCATCCGACGTAAGAGACAATTCCCCACAGACCCTGACTATACACCCTTCACCAATCACCAGACAAAGCATATCATCAACAATCTCAAGCACTCACCCGCCTGTGGCCTAGACAACATAAGCAACATACACCTCAGACACCTGGGACCACAAGGCATACAAGCACTCACTAACATATCAAACTACAGCTATTCACACAACACAATACCAGACATTTGGAAGCATGGTATCATCATCACATTCCCCAAACCCAACAAAGACCCAACGCTATCCTCCTCGCACCGCCCCATCACACTCCTTTGCTCCCCCTCCAAAGTCATGGAACGCCTAGTATTACAACTAATTACACCTGACCTACCCCTAGCTCCAACACAACATGGCTTTAGGCCACTGCACTCCACAAACACTCTTCTCACAGACCTTACACAAAGAGCTTTCGACGGCATCAACTCAGCTAGACCACCACACAGATCACTATTAGCCACACTCAACATTAGTAAAGCCTTCGATGCCATCCCCCGCCACAACCTAACAAACAAAATCTACAACACAAACATGCACAACAACACAAAAAGGTGGCTGGCCAACTTCCTAGCAGGCAGATGTGCACACGTATCTTTTGCCGGTCAGTCATCTAAAATCAGAAACTTTCCAAACGGAGTCCCACAAGAATCTGTCCTATCGCCCGCACTCTTCAATCTGTACATGCACGATATAACTACACCCAATACGCCCCAAATAAACTTAGCCTCCTATGCAGATGACATAACACTCACATGCACACACCATGACCCAAAAAGAGCAACAGATCTCCTGCAACCCTATCTCAACACACTACATGGCTGGTGCACTACAAACAGACACTACATTAAGACACAGACTTAATCTAGCCCCAGCCAAATCCACCACAACCCTGCTCACAAGTTGGACAGAACACGAATACATCCCTCAACTCACCATAAACAACACACCCTTAACACATACACACACACCCAAAATCCTAGGAGTAACATATGATACTCATATGACATTCAAACAGCACACCACAAACATTAAAAAGAAACTGACACCCAGACTTAACGCCCTCAGGTCACTTGCTCACACAAAATTTGGACACAACAAAGAAACTACCACCACAGTATATAAACAATACATTAGATCAGTGATGGAATACGCAAGCCCAGCCTGGGCTTCTAACCTAGCTGAAACACATCATAAGACCTTACAGACTATTCAAAACAAAGCCCTGAAGATCATTACAGGCTGCACAGCTACTTCACCCACAGATCACCTACATCAAGAAACCAAAATCCTCAAAGTCAAAGACCATCTGGACATGAGAGGCACTCAATTCCTGGCAGCAGCCTCCACGAACCAAGACCATCCACTAAACTACATGGCAACACACCCACAGACACCAAGAAATATCAAAACAACACCCAGCACACGGTATCACACACAATTATTGTCCTCTCTCCCTCCCTGCCCACCCCGAACCAACTTCCAAAAGCACATCCATACTCATATCTCTCACCGATCCATCCACTCACTCACAGACAACACGCAGTTGCATGCACGACCTCCCGAAATCCATCCTTCCGAATCCTCCCTTCCTCGCGAGGACAGAGTCCACCTGGCCAGGCTGAGATGCGGACACCACCCAGCTCTCCTGAGCTATCAGAAGAGACTGGATGACTCCGTTGTCGACGCCTGCCCGGGATGTAACACAGCGCCCCATACCATTAAACACATCATAGAGGACTGCATTTCACACAACCACTTACGCCAACAACACAATCTACACTCAATGAGAGCTCTGTGGGAGAGCCCGATCGTGGCCATGGCCTTTCTCAGGGACTCGGGGCTGTTCGGCCAGGCAGCTTAGGGAACAACAACAACAACAAAGATACGGTAGCCTAGGCTAGACGTTTTACGGCCAAAACCCCCGGGTTTCGGGGAATATATATATATAATACATAGCCGGGGCTGGAGGGTTAAGGGGACATGGGTCGTTTTTCTGGTCCCTTTTCTCCCTCGTGTTAACCGAGGCCACCGAGACCTCGGTGGCCTCGGTTAAGCCCCATTTGTTTTGGGATTATATGACGCTCGGCTTATCAGTTTGGCGATTTTAAAACCTTTCACCCCATATACAGTAGGGTCCCGCATAAAACGTGTTCGCATAAAACGAGTCTCGATTAAAACGACCGACCTAAAATATTAATATTTAATTTTCGATCAGAACGAATGTGATCACATAAAACGAGTCCGCCGCCAAAGTGGGGCAAATACAAGGAGTTTTCATATAGAGCGCCGAAATATCGTACAAAACGTACAAAATATCGTACGCTTTCATATAAAACGCCGAAATATCGTACAAAACGTACGAAATATCGTTCGCTTTGTACGAAAATTTTCGCTTACAGTGAACATTGACGATATTGCGCCACCAAAATGCTGTGTTCACATAAAACGAATTCACATAAAACGCCCTCGTTTATCGACCATAAACTCGTTTTATGTGAGACCCTACTGTAGTTGACAATTTTAAGACGTTTCGTGTCATATAGTTTTTGTTTTGTTTGTTTTTTTTGGCGAGCGAAAGCAAACTGGGATATTTTTCTACCGAAAAAATTTACAAATTTATCTTGAAGGGAATTTAGGGGGTATTTTTCTAAGCTTGATGGAGGTCTAGCGAGGAAACTAAGAAATAAATGAATACATTTAAAATTCACAGACACCCCCCCCCCCCCCCCCAAAAAAAAAAAAAAAAAATGGCCTATCTCCCCTTAATAGCATCACTGTACTGTCAATAACCACAGGTATAACACATATATCATTTGGTATATTGATAGTGATATACCTTTCTACCCCTATTATAGATCTTATTATTACTAACCATTCATGTAACCTCCGTTGGCCACAGAACCTGTATGTGTCGGCTTTATGTGAGTGTATACGGATCGACTCTGAAGTCGATCGTCTGTAGTCTGGAGTCGATCGTCTGAAGTCTTATAGATGCGGGTGTAGTCGGCATGTACAAATGACCGTTATTTCCATTGTTGGTTCGAGTCTCAAGACTTCTCCGGAGTCAAGACGACAACGTCGGCTGTATGCGGCTGTAGTCTGGTGAAGTCCTTTGGATGCGGCATACCGAGCCAGCTCCACCAAGTCGGGGAAAAAAAACGCCACGACTAGCTACTCTGCTGCATGCGGCACCCGAGTCCTGTATGTGTGAAAGGGGCATAAGGGATAGTCCTCTGGAAGTTCTGAACGGGTAGAAAGATGAAGAAATTGGGTTTTGGAAGCATTAACCCTCGTGGCCAGGGCTGGTCCTCCAAAGGACGGAGGTCGTATCCGGGCGATCTGGCCGAAAAACGTCTAGGCCTAGGCTACCGTATTTTTGTTTATTTTAACTGCTAGAAATTTCCCACGCATCTATAAACGTAGTGCGGTTTTCAATCTGTAGACTGGCATTGAGTAGAGCTCTGTAAGTCAACTGGTTCAGTTGTGATGATGATTTCAGTGGAGCGAATTTTGACGCGATGTTGACAATATCGGAGCTTTTCAGACACTAATTTCGTCTTTCGTCACAACAATAACATTGATCCGACGTATCCTTATTGTTTTCGGAGGTGCGGTGACGCAACGATCGGCTTTGTTTACATGCGTCAGACGCACGGCGTTCAGACCAAGCTTAATAGGCTTTCAAGCTTACAGATTTTAATAGGACACCCGGGTACCGGCCCATCTGCCGCGGTTGCCTTTTAAAAGGACAGCCGGGCTGGAAGGGTTAAAGGTAACAAGGTTTTCTCTGCCCCTATTGGAAAAAGTAGTTAGATCAGCAGATAAGTGTTGCATGGATTCATTACGTTGGTTTTTGAGGGATTGCTGGCTGGGGCTTTCAGGAAAACTAATTGAATAGTGTAAGGTAAAATCGTCTGCGTATGAATGCATGGGACTGGAGGTACAGTTGAGAAGATAATTTATGAAAATTAGAAAAAGAATGGGAGATAGGACAGAGCCCTGAGGAAAACCGGAGTTGATAGGATGAGGAAGAGAGCGATGGCCGTCCACAACCGCAGCTATGAAACGGCCGGAAAGGAAATTAGAGATTAAGGCACAGATGGAGGGATAGAAACCGAAGGAGGGTAGTTTAGAAATTAAAGTTTTGTGCCAAACTCTATCGAAGGCTTTCGATACGTCTAGCGCAATAGAAATGGTCTCACCGAAGTCCCGAAAGGAGGATGACCAAGAGTTAGTAAGATATGAAAGAAGATCATCAGTAGAGCGACCCTTAACCCTCCAGCACCGGCTATGTATTATATATATATTCCTCGAAACCCGGGTGTTTTGGCCGAAAAACGTCTAGGCTAGGCTACCGTATATTCGTTAATCAGACTTATTCCCGCATTCCCGCGCATCCCCAAGCGTAGCTGTGTTATTTACCTGTAGAATGGCATTAAGTAGAGCTCTCTAAGTCAACTGGTTGAGCTGTGATGATGATTTCATTGGAGATAACTTTATGGCCAAAACAGCCACTTTACACCACTTTTCGATACTTAACAACAACATACAGGCACACACGAACAAGCGACGCTCTCCTTCTTGTGGCCGGAGATGCGGGGCGTCGGTCCAGCCGGCTGTTGTTTACATGCGTCGGACCGACGCCTCGCACACGGAGCTCACAGGCTTTCAACTACAGGAGTGTTCAAGAGTCCTTCCGGGTACCTGGTATATGCTTTTTTATGGGTGTTTAAGAGCCCATCCGTGGTGAGAGGGTTAAGGAAGCCATACTGGCGATCTGAGAGTAGATTATGAGAAGAGAAATACTTCAGAAATTTGGATGCAAGAATAGTTTAAAAACTTTAGAGATACAAGATATGAGAGCAATTGGACGATAGTTGGAGGGTTGAGAACGGTCACCCTTCTTTGGGACAGGTTGAATGAGAGCAAACTTCCAGCAAAAATGGAAGACGTTAGAGGAGATACAGAGACGAAAGAGTTTGCCTAGGCAGGGAGTCAGCACGGAAGCACAGTTTTACAACAGGAGGAACACCGTCCGGACCGTACGCCTTCTTAGTATTAAGCCCAGAGAGGGTAGAAAGTACATCTTCAGAAGAGATTAGGATATTAGGCATAAGTAAGAGAGAGGAGAGGGAGGAATAACACCAGAATCATCCAAGGTGGAGTTTTTAGCAAGAGTTTCAGTGAAGAGTTCAGCTTTGTCAGAGGAAGAGGTGACGGTGGTACCGTCCAAGTGGAAAAGAGAAGGAAAGACGAGGAAGTAAAATTGTTGGAGAGATTTTTTGGCTAGATGCCAAAAAGCTTGTGAAGAGCTAGAGTTGGAAAATTTCAGAGCATTTGTTATTGATGAAAGAGTTTTTGGAGAGTCGAAGGACAGATTTAGCTTGATTCCGGGCAGAGACCTATAAAGTGCGGGACTCTTGAGTTTGAAGGCGACAGTACCGTTTTAATGCTTCCTCCTTATTGCGGACAGCAGTAGGATAAACGTGAGTAAACCAAGAATTTTGCGAGTTAGTTTGAGAGAATGAAAATGGGATGTATGATTCCATGCCTGAAAGGATTACCTCAGTAATGCGCTCAACACTCTCTGAGGGTCCCAGGACACGGAAGGAAAAATCATTCGATGGGAAATCAAAGAAGTACTGCCGAAGAGCCTCCCAGTCTGCAGCGCCAAAATGCCACAAGCGCCGCCGGCTGATGGGGTCAGATGGCTGTACTGGAGAGACAGGACAGGTGACTGAGATAAGGTTAAGATCGGAGGAGCCTAACAGAGGGAGAAGAGTTACAGTGTAAGCAGAAAGATTAGTGGTTAGAATAAGTCGAGAATGTTGGGCCGATCTCCAGGGCGGTCCAGGATACAGGTAGGGTACTGAACTAACTACTCTAGGTCATTTAGGATAGAAAAAATGTAGGCTGCAACAATCCTCTCGAGAAATTTTACTGGTGGGCTGCGACGCTCCTCTCGGAAGAAGAGATGTCAAACACGTACCAAAACACTCCAAATGACAAATATATACTCTACAAGAAATGTGAATTTCAGGGTTTATGAGGTGAGCTTCCAATGACATTTACTGCCCACTATCTTGCCTCCCCCTTGCTCCTCCCATTTCCTCCCTACACCAGACAAATATGCACATACAGTACTCACGGCCGCTCGTTGCCGATTTCGCACTACATTTTTAATTACTAACCACCATAACACCTCAAGTATGCATCTTTTGGGTACAGTATTCATATATGCGGAATTTAATTTCCTACACAGTGCGTTTTGGAGGAGTCGCCAAATCGGCCTAGGTCTAGCACAGGCTAATGGTGAGTCCTAGGGGGGTCTAGCAGCCCTCAGGTTAAAACATGCATTAATAGTGCAATTACATGAAGCTAAGAGTAATACAAAACCCATGGCAATAACATTATGAAACAAACTTAATTGCTGCACAATGTCCAATAGAGCTGATAGAATATAAAATGATCCCTTTTACTACTGGAGTCTTTTTCTGAGCGTAGTAAAAGTCTAGTGTTAGCGGGAAGGATATAGTATCCTGGCATATCGCCAACTTTGTTTACGTTACTCGCACGGTCGCGGTTACGTTTCAGTCTATTTTTATTTTTTATTTTTTGTTGTTGTTTGCCCCTTGCTGGCAATATAAATGATAACAATAAGTCATGGGGGGTGAGAAAAAGTCACCCGTCAACCTATTATTGTATCCCACGGCAGTAAAAATGGACAGGAATGTGATCGCGAGCGTGCGAATAATGTAAACAAAGCTCGTGATATGCCTGAATACTACATCCTTACCCTGTTAGCCATAATCTGAAAGAGTTACTCAAGGTATTTTAACTTCAATGAATACTGTATGATAAATCTCTCCTAATTTGGGCAAAACAGGCTAACGATAACAAGAATAAAATTAAAAAAAGACATCATCTGCACTAAAAGAGTCAGTACCATACAAATAGTAGTATATATATATATATATCTTACAGTAGCCACTTGGTCAACATGTGTCGGTTTCTTCTAGCCTTGTCATGGGTTAGGGCTCACTTCACAAACCTGAAAATTAAATACAATATAAATGACTTTTCTATCTTTCAGCCCTGCATAAAGTGACAGGCACATACAGTTTCCAGTACAGTATTTACCATGGTGGCTGTTTGACCTCAATGGGTGGAACCGTATAAGGACAGGCATGGTACCGGTATAAACAGTAGCCCCACAGAGAACCATTGTCAACCACACTGTCACAAATTATCTGGAGGCAGTAAGGTGGTGCTGGACCCAGGAGCTCCCATAAAACTACTGTATTGTAGTTGGGGATAAGGATGTAGTATTCGGGCGTATCGCCAGCTTTGTTTGCATTACTGTACTGTACTTGTGTGCTCGCGATCACGTTCCCGTCTACTTTGACTTCCGTGGGATACAATAATAGATTACCTCCCCCCCCACGACTTATTGCCATCATCATATATATTCCCAGCAGGGGGGCAAATAACATAAATAAAAGTCAAGATAGACGGGAACATAACCGCGAGCGTTCGAATAATGTAAACAAAGCTAGCGATATGCCCAGATACTACATCCTTCCCTAGGTGGGGATTCTCCTTTCTTTTTACCTTTATGCTACCAAGAGTGCCACCTCTGGGTGACCAAGGCTCATATGAGCATGCATATCAGTCATGTATTCATGTCTCTATACTGTACATACACAAATTTTAGGATCGAGCGTTCTACATGGAGTGCAGTTCCGGTCTTGCATCCTAATGGCAGCGCTCCAGGCAGGCCTGACACACAGCAGCCAAGCATGCGAGACAAAAGTATCATTGGGTATCACACTCTGGTTGTTGTTGTTGTTGTTGTTCCCTAAGCTGCCTGGCCGAACAGCCCCGAGTCCCTGAGAAAGGCCATGGCCACGATCGGGCTTTCCCACAGAGCTCTCATTGAGTGTAGATTGTGTTGTTGGCGTAAGTGGTTGTGTGAAATGCAGTCTTCTATGATGTGTTTAATGGTATGGGGTGCTGTGTTACATCCCGGGCAGGCGTCGACAACGGAGTCATCCAGTCTCTTCTGATAGCTCAGGAGAGCTGGATGGTGTCCGCATCTCAGCCTGGCCAGGTGGACTCTGTCCTCGCGAGGAAGGGAAGATTCGGAAGGATGGATTTCGGGAGGTCGTGCATGCAGCTGCGTGTTGTCTGTGAGTGAGTGGATGGATCGGTGAGAGATATGAGTATGGATGTGCTTCTGGAAGTTGGTTCGGGGTGGGCAGGGAGGGAGAGAGGACAATAATTGTGTGTGATACCGTGTGCTGGGTGTTGTTTTGATATTTCTTGGTGTCTGTGGGTGTGTTGCCATGTAGTTTAGTGGGTGGTCTTGGTTCGTGGAGGCTGCTGCCAGGAATTGAGTGCCTCTCATGTCCAGATGGTCTTTGACTTTGAGGATTTTGGTTTCTTGATGTAGGTGATCTGTGGGTGCAGTAGCTGTGCAGCCTGTAATGATCTTCAGGGCTTTGTTTTGAATAGTCTGTAAGGTCTTATGATGTGTTTCAGCTAGGTTAGAAGTCCAGGCTGGGCTTGCGTATTCCATCACTGATCTTATGTATTGTTTATATACTGTGGTGGTAGTTTCTTTGTTGTGTCCAAATTTTGTGTGAGCAAGTGACCTGAGGGCGTTAAGTCTGGGTGTCAGTTTCTTTTTAATGTTTGTGGTGTGCTGTTTGAATGTCATATGAGTATCATATGTTACTCCTAGGATTTTGGGTGTGTGTGTATGTGTTAGGGGTGTGTTGTTTATGGTGAGTTGAGGGATGTATTCGTGTTCTCCTGTCCAACTTGTGAGCAGGGTTGCGGTGGATTTGGCTGGGGCTAGATTAAGTCTGTTTGTAGTGCACCAGCCATGTAGTGTGTTGAGATAGGGTTGAAGGAGATCTGTTGTTCTTTTTGGGTCATGGTGTGTGCATGTGAGTGTTATGTCATCTGCATAGGAGACTAAGTTTATTTGGGGCGTATTGGGTGTAGTTATATCGTGCATGTACAGATTGAAGAGTGCGGGCGATAGGACGGATCCTTGTGGGACTCCGTTTGGAAAGTTTCTGATTTTAGATGACTGACCGGCAAAAGATACGTGTGCACATCTGCCTGCTAGGAAGTTGGCCAGCCACCTTTTTGTGTTGTTGTGCATGTTTGTGTTGTAGATTTTGTTTGTTAGGTTGTGGCGGGGGATGGCATCGAAGGCTTTACTAATGTCGAGTGTGGCTAATAGTGATCTGTGTGGTGGTCTAGCTGAGTTGATGCCGTCGAAAGCTCTTTGTGTAAGGTCTGTGAGAAGAGTGTTTGTGGAGTGCAGTGGCCTAAAGCCATGTTGTGTTGGAGCTAGGGGTAGGTCAGGTGTAATTAGTTGTAATACTAGGCGTTCCATGACTTTGGAGGGGGAGCAAAGGAGTGTGATGGGGCGGTGCGAGGAGGGTAGCGTGGGGTCTTTGTTGGGTTTGGGGAATGTGATGATGATACCATGCTTCCAAATGTCTGGTATTGTGTTGTGTGAATAGCTGTAGTTTGATATGTTAGTGAGTGCTTGTATGCCTTGTGGTCCCAGGTGTCTGAGGTGTATGTTGCTTATGTTGTCTAGGCCACAGGCGGGCGAGTGCTTGAGATTGTTGATGATATGCTTTGTCTTGTGATTGGTGAAGGGTGTATAGTCAGGGTCTGTGGGGAATTGTCTCTTACGTCGGATGACACGTCGGTCGTCTTTGTGAGGTTTTAGGTGGCTGACATGTGAAAAGTGATTGATGAGAGTGTTTGCTTGTTGTTTACATGAAGGAGTAGAGTCTGTTGGTGTGATTGCAGCATGTGATTGTGTTGTGTTGCTGTTGGAAAGTGTGATGCTGTTTAGTGTTTTGTAGAGTTTTTTGGGGTTTGTTTTGTGATCAAGTGTTTGTAGGAAGTTATTCCAATTTAGTTTTTGTTGTTCTTGTATTTTGTTGTTAGTTTGGGTGTTGAGTGCTTGAATTTGTTGTGTGATGTCTTGTGTGTGGGGTGCTGGGGAGTGTTTCAGTATGTTGCGTTGTCTGATGAGGTTTTGAATTTCTGGTGTGAAGTTGGGGTTGTGTCTTTTTCTGTTACCTCTTGGAATGTGTTTCTTGTCAGCATTTTGGATAGTTTTATTGAGTATGTGTACAGCATTGTTGATGTTAGTGATGGGTGTACTGTTTAGAGTCGTGAAGTGTTGTTCTGTCTCATTTGTGAATGCTTCCCAGTTAGCTCTTTTATAATTGGTGTATGTGTGTTTGTGGCTAGCTGGGGTGAGTCTGGTTTTGGTGGTGATAATGATCGGGAGGTAGTTAGAGCCTAAGGTTCTGACCACCCTCCAGGATGTTGTGGGGGCGAGTTCTGGGGAGCAATAGGTGATGTCTGGAGATGATGGGTTATAGAGGGCTTGGTGAGGAATATGGGTATGTTGATGGATGTCGTTCTGGTAAGACCAGGTGGTGACCTCAAGATACAGTTCAGGGACAGAGGTAGATAATATGAATACTGATATATGTGTCTTCAGTGTGTAATTCAACAGTACAGTAGTGACAAATATATCAATCTACAGTATTACCAAACGCTTTAAACGTTTTATATACAATTTATTGTATCTTATTCACCGATTTATATATTTCTATAGGTTCTAATAATATGAATGGAACATATTATATACAATTATTATGTCATTTTCACTTATTATGATGGTCTTATTGTAATTGTATACATTTTATGATAATAAATTGAACTTTTGTATTACAATATACAGTATATATATATATTTTTTTTTTTTAACCCTTCCTCCCCGGGCTGTTTTACCCAATGATGGTCGACCCTACCCGGGCGATATGGCTGAAAAACGTCTAGGCCTAGGCTACCGTATTTATGTTTATTTTCAATGCTAGAACTTTCCCACTCATCTATAATCGTAGTGCAGTTTTCAATCTGTATTTTGGCATTGAGTAGAGCTCTGTAAGTCAACTGGTTCAGTTGTGATGACGATTTCAGTGGAGCCAATATTGCAGAGATGTTGCCAATATGGGGGCTTTTTAGACATTAATTTCGTCATGACGTCAGAACAATAACATTGAGGACTCTTCTCCTTCTTGTTTTCGGAGGTGCGGTGACGAACGCTTGGGTTTGTTGACATACGTCGTACGCACGGCGTTCGGACCAAGCTTAATTAGGCTATTAAGCTCATGCCTTAGATAAGGCACACCGGGTAGCGGCCCTTCTTTCGTGCTGTCCTTACCTAAGGCAGACCGGGTAGGAAGGGTTAAGAGACAATGAACGGAGGAAGGAAAAACACAGATAAAACAAGAAGGTCCATGTGCCTAAAGGCATCCTCCATTCATAAAATGTTTGTAACAACTGGATTTAAACTTTTGTAGATTGTAAGTTTGTGGAAAGCAACTCGAGGGAAGTGAATTCCAAAGAGTAGTAGTTCTAGGGATAAATTAATTTTGATAAGCAGAAGTTCTGCATTGTGGAGGAGAAAGTGTAAATTCATGGGCGCTCTCAGCTGCCCTAGTTCTACGGGGAAAGATGTGGAGAGGTGGCACAATTGAAGCAAGATCCTCGGAACAATTGCTGTGAAAATATCTGTAGAATAATGCAAGGGATGCAACATTTCTTCGTATGGATAATGTAGGAAGGTCCTGTGTGATTGCAGGGTTATTGATTATTCTAATAGCTTTATTTTGAATTTTGACCAACTGCCTCAATGCAACCACTCCACTTCCACTCCACAGAGGTGAACAGTAATCCATCTGAGAACGCACATGACTTTTATATATTACGGCCAACTGCTCGTCAGTGAAGAATTCTCGAACTCTGTACAGGAGTCCCAGTTTTTTAGAGGCATTCTTAGCAATGCTTCTAACATAATGTGTCCAGCTCAAGTTAGTAGTTAATGTTACACCGAGAATGTCAATACTATTACTAGGGGAAGTGGGAATATTTACATCATTAAAAAATATATGGAGTCAGTGAGATTCTGTCGGTTAGAAAATTGAATGTACAGTACTTGGTTTTCTGTGCATTAAAGGAAACTAGATTCTTTTGTCCCCATTCATTAATTCTAGAAAGGTCCTGGTTCAGAGAAATTGCAGTGTTTATTTTTGAATTTATAAGATCGGGTTGGGTGAAAGAATTGGTAAATGTGAAGGAACTGTGGAGCGTTGAGTCATCTGCGTAGGAATGTATTGGATTATGAGTGGTAGATATGAGATCATTGATATGAATGAGGAACAGAATTGGGGCCAAAACTGATCCCTGGGGAACACCAGCATTTATTGAGTGAAATTGAGAATAAAGGCCATCTACCATTACACATATTTTTCTGTTATGAAGATAAGAAGAAATTAGTGGAACTAATGATGCAAGGCCATAGTGTGACATCTTCGACAATAAGGATTGATGCCAGACTCTATCAAATGCCTTTGATATATCCAGTGCTATTGTATGTGTTTCACCATGTTGGTCTGTAGCTGGTTGATTTGATGCGTAAGAAGGCAAAGAATGTCTGCAGTTGATCGACATCGTCTAAAACCATATTGCCTATCACTGATTAATTTATTATTCTCAAGATGCTTAATTATGTGATTATTTAATATAATTTCAAAGACTTTACCAGAGTGGAAGTTATAGTTATTGGTCTGTAGTTTGATGGATCTGAAGAGGCACCTTTTTTAGGAACTGGATGGATGTTTGCTTCTTTCCAGGGTACTGGGAAGCATGAGGTATGAGTACACAGACGGAAAAATTTTGCCAATACAGGAGCGAACACCAAGGAGCAATTCCTAAGTACTATTGGAGGAATTTCATCTGGACCAGGAGCCTTATCTACTGAGAGATTCTGCAAAATAGTTTTGACATGTCTGGTGTGGATCTTAAGTGAGGGAATTTTCAGGCGAATCAAAATTAAGTACAGGGACATCTTGATTTATTTCATCTAAGGTTGAGTTGGTGGAGAAAATATCCGCAAGAAGGTTAGCTTTACCTCGTGGGTCACTTACAAGATTGCCATCAGAGATTGTAATGGTGGAATGGATGAAGCAGTAGTGAAGTTGGATTTGAATGAGTTAGGAGTAGACCAAAATATTTTGTTATCATTTGGATTATTTAGAAGTTTATTTGCTTGCTTGTGGAGAAAGTTTGATTTAGTTAGGTTTAACCCTTGTCTAGTGGGGGGTTTTGGGCTTATTGGGCATATTCAGGCCCTCCTGAATGATAAATCAAGTATCTGCATGAAAAAACATTATTTAGCAAAAAACTAGGCGCTAAAAGCTTCAAAATGAGACCAGAACGAGCTACGTAGCACTCGTGGTTCTCATACAGTGATACCAGTAACATGAGAGTTTAGCGTATAGCGGCATATTTTTCCCAGCTATGCTCACTACTGGCTACACTGCCGGCCTCTCGAGAACACAGGGAACATGAGTTAATGGGCGGCGGTATGCCCTGGGAGTCGGCTGTCTGGCCCGCTGCGCTCCCGGCCATTTGCACTCGATTTTAACCCTTTAAAAGCCTTAATAATGCTCCTAACTTGCTGCAAATTGGAGCCGGACTTAAGTCCGGCCCTGATCTTTAAAGGTTAATACAGTTTTGGCATGATTTCTGATGTTTCTAAAGTAATTAAAGGCTTCATGTGTTTTTGATCTTGTGTATGCATTGTAGGCTATTGCTTTTTGTTCAGTTACTCTAGCACAATTATGGTCAAACCATTTAGGTGAATTAGATCTTTTACTGTACTTTTGATGAGGAATAAAAGTTTCCATTCCAATTTTTACAAAATCTTGTATGTGGCTCAAGGTGGAGTGTGCATCATTAGAAAAGAAAGAGGTCCAAGGAATATCAATAAAGAAACTTTGAAGACCCTCCCAGTCTGCCCTATCGTAATGCCATTTAGTCACCAAAACAGGTTCAGAGTGGGAAGGTGTGGTAGGTGATTGACAGGTGGCCTGTATCAGACAGTGATCAGAAGATCCAAGCGGGGACCTCACTGTAACATCATAATTTTCTGAATTGGTTGTTAAAAATAAGTCCAGTAGGTGGGAATTATGATTAGGATTATCTGGTACACGGGTGGGTAGGTTGACTAGTTGAGTGAGATTAAATGCGTCTGCAAATAGCTCACATTCAAGACCAGCATCATCAGTCCTGGCTGAATGAGTGAGCCATTCAACATTATGGACATTAAAATCACCCAACACAGTGATTTCAGAAGAAGCATTTAAGTTGAGGACACTGTTGTGAGGACAGAGAATCAAAAAGACTTTATAACATTATAACTTTATAAACATTATATTGTTTCACTTCCACTTTTTGGCTATATATATATACAGTATATATACCAGTATATACATATATACCAGTATATATATATATATATATATATATATATATATATATATATATATATATATATATATATACATATATACCGGTATATATATATATATATATATATATATATATATATATATTATATATATATATACTGTACTGTATACAGTATATATTATTGTTGTCACATATTATTATTTTAATATTTTTAGTTTGTCACATTATTTATTATTATTGTTTCTAGGGCTAGAATAATGTCACTGATACCGTCACTCTCAACTCTCACTGTCTTTGATACTTTCACTATTAGTACTGCTGCTTGCAGTGGTAATTAGTGAAGCACCCTTCAGCACAGAGTGGCACACTGCACTCCACACACTCATGGGTGGACTCTCCCTCAGCCTGGTGTTGTAGCAGACATGGCACCGCTTCTGCTGCTTTCTTCCTGCTGGTGTCATAGGCAATGAAACGAGCCTGTGCATATTCATGTAATATGCACAGTGCATGCGTGGAGACTATTAAAGCGAAAGGAGGAGTGGGTGTTCTGGTGGCTGAAGAGCTGGCGGAAAGTGTGCTTCAGATTACGAGAGTTAGCGAAAGGCTGATTGTTCTGAAGTTGAAAGTTGGTGAAAGAATTCTGAATGTGATATCTGCATATGCCCCACAGGCTGGTCTACAGAAAGAGATAAAAGAGGACTTCTGGAATGACACTGTCAGTGTCATTTCAGGCCTCTCGGAGAATGAAATAACAATCGTGGGGGGGGACCTGAATGGTCACGTGAGAGCATCTGCAGATGGATACGAGGGGGTACATGGAGGAAATGGTAACGGAACGAGAAATCTGGAAGGCGAATATATATTGGAGTCCTGCGTTGCACTCAACATGGTTGTGTGTAACACAAAGTTCAAGAAAAGACAGCCATCTGATCACATATAACTCTGGGGTCTCCAGTAGCCAGATAGATTACTTCTTGGTTAACAGGAAAGACTGGAAACTGGTTCGAGATGTAAAGGTCATCCCGAGCGAAGAATGTATCCCCCAGCATAAGCTACTAGTGTGCGACATGAGCTTATACAGAGATCCTAAGCGCAAGAAGGTTTACATACCCAAAAGGAGAGTGTGGCTGCTGGAGAACAAGAAAGTTAGGGATAGGTTTCATAGTGAACTGAAGAAAATTAATAGAAATAAGGAAGCTAGGCCTAGCGATGTAAATAGTCAATGGAATTTCTTTAAGCATACCCTTATCGCTGCCACTGACAAACTCTGTGGGAAAACAAAGGGTCACCCCAAGAATAAGACCTCCTGGTGGTGGAACGATGAGGTAGAGCATGCTGTGAAAGAGAAAATGAGATGCTTCAAAGCATGGAAGAGGAAGGCAGCAAGGAGGAATACCAGGCAGCTAAACGAACAGTGGTAATGTGCTGGTCTATCAGAGAAAGAACTGAACAATCTCCGACCTAACCCTAGCTTACTCTGACTGTTCCTTTTACTTATATATTTTCTAGATCTCAAGTGACGGCATTCTCTTGCGTGGATTGACCTCCTAATCTACCAAGATTGGAAGCCAAAGCGTCACATCTTTCCTTTGCCCCTCAACTTTCTCTTCATAATTGCTGAGGGGCACAGGGCCCAGGGCTTTGGTTTCCCGGGCGTTTCCGCGCCCTCCTCAGCTCCCCCGCCATGGAGTGGCTTCGGTCACCCAGGCTTTATTGTGGTCGGCAGGGAGGGTTCTGTGGGGGCGCTTGGTTATGGCCTTGGCCTTGCTCGGGGCCTTGGGGCTGTTCGGCCAGGCAGCTTGGGGAAAAACAACAACAACAACAACGAACTGCCAAAAGAGTTATTTACAATGCTAAAAAGGGCATTAACCCTTCCTACCCGGTCTGCCTTAGGTAAGGACAGCACGAAAGAAGGGCCGCTACCCGGTATGCCTTATCTAAGGCATGAGCTTAATAGCCTAATTAAGCTTGGTCCGAACGCCGTGCGTACGACGTACTGTATGTCAACAAACCCAAGCGTTCGTCACCACACCTCCGAAAACAAGAAGGAGAAGACCTCCTCAATGTTATTGTTCTGACGTCATGACGAAATTATTGTCTAAAAAGCCCCCATATTGGCAACATCTCTGCAATATTGGCTCCACTGAAATCGTCATCACAACTGAATCAGTTGACTTACAGAGCTCTACTCAATGCCAAAATACAGATTGAAAACCGCACTACGATTATAGATGAGTGGAAAAGTTCTAGCAGTGAAAATAAACATAATACGGTAGCCTAGGCCTAGGCGTTTTTCAGCCATATCGCCCGGGTAGGGGCGACCGTCATTTGGTAAGACATCCCGGGGAGGAAGGGTTAAGGACGTGGTCCTCGAACAAGTGTGTAACACTGACACTCCCAATGGGATCTTCAACCTAGCTAGGCGAGTTAAAAATGACAGTAGGGATATTATAGGTGAACAGTGTGTTACAATGATAATGGGAAGATTGGGTATGCAGAAAATTAAATCAGAGAAGCATGGAAGGCACACTATGAACGATTGCTAAATGTAGAGTTTGAATGGGATAAGGAACAGCTTAGTATCGAAAAACCAATATCTGGGCCCCCTCCTTTGATAGCACCAGCTGTAGTGAGCGACGCAATCAATAAATGAAGTACGGTAAAGCTCCAGGTTGCTCTGACATTGTCGCTGAGATGATAAAAGCCTCAGAGGAGACTGATGTAAACTTAGTCACTGAGTTGATAAACACCATTATTAAAGATGAGAAAATCCCAGAGGATTGGCTCAAAAGTGTAATAGTAAATATATACAAAGGTAAAGGGGGATGCGCTAGATAGAGGAAATTATAGGGGCCTGAAAATGCTTGAAAAAATCATGAAGGTCTGTGAGAGAGTCTTTGAGGGTCTGATCAGGCAAAGCATCTCCATTGATGATATGCAGTTTGGTTTTATGCCAGGACGGGGTACAACCGATGCTATCTTCATAGTCAGGCAGATACAGGAAAGATACTTACTAAAAGGCAGGGATCTTTACTTTGTGTTTGTAGACCTGGAGAAGGCCTTTGATAGGGTGCCTAGAGATGTTGTGCAGTGGGCTACGAGGAAACTTGGTGTGGAAGAGTGGCTGGTGCGTGTGATAATGAGATGTATGAGGATTCGCGAAGTGCGGTGAGGGTTGTTGTTATGATGATGCTTTTATTTTATACTAGCCCACTGGGCCTAGGCCCTCTCAAAGCTAGTGGTGAAGGAGGTGGTACAGAGTTTAAAGACACGTAAATATATGTCAGTAGTTATATGTCATTGTATAAATTTATAAGCTCTCAGGAAGTGACGAATAGGGGAGAAATTGAAAGAGTCTGAGTCAGAGAGGATGCCATGTAATGAGGTGTTCAGCAAGAATCTCCGTCTTTCAGATGCATAGACGGGACAAATACAAAGAAAGTGAAAAACAGTCAATGATGTATGGCAATGTTGGCATTCAGGTGGTTGACCACGAGGGGTGGTCATCAGGTAACCATGTGTGAGGCGTGTGTGGCCTAAACGTAATCTAGTTGTTGTTG
>CM064488.1:16930080-17134973 GCA_032716605.1 Paralithodes platypus | reverse complement strand
AGGCTTACTCACTCTGCTGGCCCGTAATGTGAAGCTCTTCGCATGGGCTTCTCCCCTACGTCCGAGTTCTGCACTTATCTCTGCCCTCCCGTCTCTTCTTCCACTCCCTCCGTTCCGCTTCCCTTGTCCTCGTCCTCCTCTTCCTCTACTTCATTCTGTTCCGCTCTCTGCACCTTCTTCCCTTACGCTCTACGCCTTCGGTTTCTTCTGTCTCTTCGTCTTCTATCCCTTTGTCTAACTCTTTCTCTGTGCTTGACTCTTCTACTCCTACTTCCGTTTCCTCTCCTTCCCACTTCCTCTACTCGCCCTCGCCCCTCTTCTTCTGGTTTGGCTCAACGCCCCACCCCGCTGCCAGCGGGTACCCTCCACAAGCCTTTCTTTCTTCCTCTAGTTCTCCTCCTTCTCCTCGTCTCGTGGTTCCCTTTCCGTCCGGTCTCCTGCCTCTACCAAACGGATTTCCCAAAATTCCTCTTCCCGTACCTCCCGTCTCTCCCCTCTTCCCCCTCTCCACCCCCACCTGCTGCCGCTCTTCCTCTTCTAAAAACCCGCACGGTAGACATGTTCCACCGTAATGTCCTGAGTCCGAGTCCCGGTGAGAAGAAGAAAAAGAGGTTGCCTCCTTCCTACCTCCACCTCCTCGCGTCCTCCTCCTCTCCATCTCTTTTCTTCTTTCTTCCCTCTTGCCCTTCCGCCCTCCCTCTGACTTAAACATGTCCTTTGAGTCCATTCCCCAAGATTCGATCAGCCCTTTCTCGATTCTTCTCGTCCCCCGCCTCTTACCGTTTTCAGCTGGACATTCATCCACGTCCCCCCTCTACTACACTGGCCCCTTACCCCCTTCAACCGCCTCCTCCTTCCCCTGTCCCCCCCCTCTTCCAGCTCTAACCCCTTCCCAAACCTTTTTCAGTCTTCCTTCTGGTCTCTCTTTTCGTCCCTCTGCCCTTCCCTCCTCTCACTCTAAGCCCTCCTCTTTCACTTCTTCCTCTTTCGCTGTCAAGCCTCCCTATGCCCCCCGGTTTTTCGGTTCCTCCCCTCTGCCTCCTTCTCCTTCTGTCCTGCCCCGTTAAACCCATCCACACTCTTCATTGTTTGTAACATAAGTGTGTATTTTTTCCCTTTATCATTATTTGTATTTATCTGTTAAACCTCACATCCCCTGTTCGCCCGTTCGACTCTCTTCATGGTTTGTGCATAAGTGTGTATTCTTCCCTTTCTTTTTTTTTGTTGGCTTTTGCCTCCTTTTGTAATTCTCCACGTTTATCCTCATTCACCTTTTTCTTAGGTTTTTACATAAGTTGTGTGGTGTTTTAACCTTTATTGTTATTTGTGTATGATTTCTGTCCTTCTATGTGTGTCCTTCCTCTTTTTTCCTGTGCGTTCTTATTTTCGGTGGCTTTTTGCCTCCTTTTAGTGGTTTTCCTTTGGGTCCTGTATTAGTTGTTTTTTCGTCCTTTAGTCTCCTCGTAAAAAAGTTTTTTTCTTTTTTTGCTTTGTTTCTTTTATTATGTCCATTTTAGTCAGGTGGAATCTTCGTAGTCTTAATGCTCAAAGGATTGACTTACGTTTTCTTCTTTCCTCTTCACTCACCCTAAGGTCGTTTGTCTTCAGGAGACTCGTCTTTTCTCTCCTCCTGTTCCCTTTCCTCATTACTCTTTTTATAGTTCTCCCCACTCTCTCCATGATACTTGTCTTCTTATTCATCGTTCTGTCCCTTTTGAAGAGCTGTCCTTTTCTACTCATTTCCCTTGCACCTTTGCTAGAGTCTATCTTGACCGCTGGTTATCAGTGGGCTCTGTGTATTTGTCGCCTCCTCTTCCCATCGATTTTACCGAATTCTCCGAGATTTTATCTAAGTTGCCCACTCCATTCTTAGTCCTTGGTGATTTTAATGGTCGGCACACCTTGTGGGGTGACAATGTTATTTCACCCCGGGGTCGTCGGCTTGAACCTTTTCTCTCGGACCGTAATCTTTTTATCCTAATTCTGGTGCTCCTACTCATTTTGATGCTCGGACTCGTACGTTTTCCTGTATCGATCTGCCCTGTGTTCCCCTTCAGTTTCCCTTGATTTTCAGTGGTCAGCTCTCGAGAATTCTCACAATTCCGACCATTTTCCCATTCTCCTTTCTCTGACGACCTACTCTCCTACTCTTAACTCCCCTCGTGGTGCTTCCAGCGGGCAGACTGGTCTTCTTTCGCTTCCCTTACTGTTCCTTCTGCTTCCTCCTAATTTCTCATCGGTCCGTGTCATGCTCTCGTTTTTTCTGGATCTGGTTTTCGGTGCTGCTTTGACGTCCATTCCCCGGACGTCTCGCCCTTTCTCGTCTAAATGCGTCCCTTGGTGGTCTCCTGAGTGTTTCCAGGGCCCTCCGGGTTTAAACGGGCGGCTTGGAAAAGTTTTCGCCGTAAGCGTTTCACCCCTGCTTCTCAGGAGTCATTTTTTCTCTTTCGCCGTGCATCTGCTCTTTTCCGTCGTACTACCAAAGCCGCTAAACGCCGGAGTTGGGAGTCCTATGTTTCTTCTATTACGTCTCGCACTCCTGTCGCTTCGGTTTGGAAACGTATTCGTAAGATCTCTGGTAAACATCTTCCCTTCCGTGCTCCAGTCCTCCGCATTGATGGTGTTTCTGTGGCAGACTCCGAAACAATTGCTAATCGATTGGGCTCGTACTTTAGCTCAGTTAGCAGTGGTTCTCACCTCTCTGCTGAGTTTCACTCGCTTAAAGTGGTTGCGGAAAGTACTCCAATTACTTTTAGTCTTTCCTCTGACGAATCCTATAATGCTCCTTTTTCCTCAACTGAGTTACGCACCGCTCTCCGTGCCTGTAAGAACACTTCTGAGGGTCCTGATGGTATCCATTATCTCCTGCTCAAAAATCTTTCCTCGCGAGCGCTGGTCGTCTTGTTAGCTCTCTATAACAAGGTTGGTCTTCTGGTGTTTTCCCTCCCTCTTGGAGTACTGCCCTGACCATACCTTTTCTTAAACCGGGCAAGTCTGGGTTCTCCCCACAGGACTATCGCCCTATTGTCCTTACCAGTTGCCTGTGTAAACTCTTTGAACGTATGATTAACGCTCGTCTCATGTGGATTCTTGAGCCGCGCCATTTGTTGTCTTCTTCCCAGTTCGGGTTCAGACGTGCTCGTAGTACGCTTGACCCCCTCATTCGCTTGGAATCTTATATCAGGACAGCTTTTGCTCGTCGTCAAACTGTCATTGCTGTTTTTTTCGATCTCGAAAAAGCCTATGATTCTACCTGGAAGTACCACATTTTGCGTCAGCTCCGTTCTTGTGGCATTTACGGTAATCTAGGAGTCTTTATTCAAAATTTTCTTTCTTCTCGGTCCTTTCGTGTCAGTCGCTTCCCACTTATCTCGTCTTTACCATCAGTTGGAAGGTGTCCCTCAGGGTTGTGTCCTGAGTACCGTCCTTTTTCTCATTGCTATCAACGGTATTGTGTCTTCTCTTCCTGTCGGGGTTCGGTCTTCCTTGTATGTCGACGACTTTGCGATTTACGCAGCCGACTCAGATATTGCCGCTTTACATCTTATCTAATCCGCTATTCTGGCTGTTTCTTCATGGGCAACCCGCCACGGGTTCAGTTTTTCCTCCTCCAAATCCTGCGCGATGTCCTTTACTCGTTGCCATTCTATTCCTCATCCTCCTCTTACTCTTTATGGTACTGCCCTCCCTTATCGTTCCTCTACTACTTTTTTGGGTCTTACTTTTGATTCTCGTCTTAATTGGTCCGCTCATGTTTCTTCTCTCAAGGTTGCTGCCTTACTCCGCCTCCGCCTTCTTCAGTCCTTGTCCCACCTCACTTGGGGTGCTGATCGAGCGCTTCTTCTTCGGCTTCATACGGTTCTTGTCCTCTCTAAGTTGGATTATGGCTGTCAAGTTTACTCTTCAGCCTCTGATTCTGTTCTCCATGCTCTTGATTCTGTTCATCACTCTGGTCTTCGTCTTGGCCCTTGGTGCTTTTCGTTCCTCTCCTGGTGAAAGCCTCTATGCTGAGTCTGGTTTCCCTTCTCTTTATCGCGTCGGGCCCTCCTGTCCCTTCGTTCTTACGCTCGCCTTCAACAATTCCCATCTTCCCTTCCCCTTGCGGTCGTTGCTACTTTTTCGTCTCGCCCCCGTCTTGGTTCTCCGTTTTCTGTCCGCATGCTCTCGCTGCTCGCATCGTGCTCTTTCCCTGTTTCTAACGTCCTCCCTTTCCGCTTTTGCTCTTTTCCCCCCTGGCTTTTCCCTCGTCCTAAGGTTTGCCCTTCCATCCTCCCTTGTTCCAAGTCCTCTACTTCTCCCCTCGTTCTTCGGTCTCGTTTCTTAGATCACCTCTCTCTTCACGCTACAACCACTCCTGTGTTTACTGATGGCTCCAAGACGTCAGTAGGCGTGGGGTTTGCTGTCCTTTTTCCCACGTGCTCGTATCAATTTCTTTACCTCCCGTTGCCAGTATTTTAACTGCTGAACTTTATGCTAGTTTTATTCCCCTCCGTGTTATGTGTTCCTTCCCCTCCTCGTCCTTGACTTTGGCCTCTGATTCCCTCAGTGTTCTACTTCTCTTACAGTCCTCCCCTGCTCTACACCCTTTAGTTCTTTCCATTCAGGAATGGCTTTTCCGCCTTTCCGTCTGCAAAAAGCTTGTACATTTTTGCTGGGTTCCCAGTCACGTTGGCGGTTGCGGTAATGAGCGGGTCGATTGCCTTGCTCGTTCTGCTGCCGTGCGGGGTACCCGCTCCTCACTCGCTGTCCCGGCCTCTGATTTCTTCCCTGCCTTGTCCAGGTTTCTTTGGTCGAGGTGGCAGACTCAGTGGTCCACTATCTCCGTTAATAAACTTTGTTCTGTCAAAACGTCCGTTTCTGGGTGGTTCTGATCCCTCCCACCGTAATCGCCGATGGGAGACGGCTGTGGCCCGTCTCCGCATTGGCCACACCAGACTTACCCATTCGTTTTTAATGTCCAGGTCTCCTCCGACTCTGCTCGCGCTGTACCGTTCAGCTTTCTGTCTCCCATCTTTTCCTCGATTGCCCCTTATTTTCCGTTGCCCGCACGCGTTTCTTCCCTTTTCTGGCTTTCCTCCGCCGGCCGCCATGTCTTTCTGAATCTCCCTCGTTTTCTGTCTCCCGTATTATGTCCTTCCTTCATCATGTTCGAGTTCTCGTTGATATTTAGTTAACTTCCTTCCCATCTTTAAATATTTCGTGCCATATGGCCTTTGTCGCCTGGTGCGTTGCCTTCATTAATGTAATGTAATATTATGTACAAGTGTATATACAGACCCCCCTGTTACTACATTCCTTGTCGCGGTTGGGGGGCTTCGGGCCGGCACCTAGAGCTTGATGGGGGATGCTTTTTGCCTTCTCCCCTCGAGCTCTCGTTGTCGGCTTAACTAATTTTGTGTAGTTTTTATTTTCTCTTTCTATGTTTTTCCCCTTCTGTTCTTATTCTGTCCCTTTTGGTTTCATTTTGTGGACTTTTCCTCTTTGTTCAAATTATGTTCGGTTGGGTGAGTGAGCTGGTCTTTGCTGGGATTGGAGCTTTGACCCGGAACCAATTTTTACTTGGTCTGTTGTTGCTGACCGGTTTACTAGTGACCATCACCCTATACTATTGACTCCCACATCCCCTAATGCGTCAAGTCAGTTAGCCAGGTATAACCTTGCTAAAGCTGATTGGGACTCTTTTAGTTCTCTTTCAGCTGACATTGGGGTTTTTCGTGATGATGATTCTCCACATGATAATTATATGTTTTACAAAGATTTTATTTGTTCCGTTGCTGAATAGCACAATCCCTCGGTCATCCAGTACCCCTCACCCTCGACGGGTCCCTGGTGGTCCCCTGAACTGTCCAAGCTGGTTCGATTAAAACATTATTTGGAGCGTCGCCTTGCTCATTCCACCCGTCACCTACGGGATGCTCGAGCATCGCTGGCAGCTGATGCGCCATTACATGTTTGGGTGAAGTTTGTTACTGCTGTGTATTTTATCGGCGAGGTGAAACCCTACTATAATAAACGGTGTGCACTTTTCAAACGTACTGTTATCTCACAGAAGAAAACAGTCGTGGCAGTCATATGTCTCCGGATTGGCCCCCCGTACGTCTCTGTCTTTAGTTTGGAAGAAATTTTCACAAGATTTACTGGTAAAAACAACCGATATCCTGTTCATTCGGTTTTTGATCATGCTTCCGCTCTCTGTTGTTTGACGATTATTCCATCTCGATGGCTCATGCTAGTCATCTGGCGGATGTAGATAGTGACGCTAATTTACCACGAGCGTTTGTTTCTCAGAAACGTCGTTCTGAGGCACGTTCCTTGGACTTTCGTGGGGGTACGTCCTCCCCTTACAACAGTGCTTTTACCATCGATGTCCTCAAGGTTGCCTTTGCGGGATTGCAAGGATGCTACCCCTGGCCCAGATGGAATTTCCTATAGTATGCTTCAACACCTGGACGGTGAGGCTCTTACTTTTTTATCTGGTGTTTTTAACCAAATGTGGCAGCATGGGTACTTCCCTCCTGATTGGAAACATGCTTATACAGTCCCCATTCCGAAGCCAGGCAAGGACCCTAGTTTACCCACCAACTCCCGCACGATTTCATTGACGCCTGCATAGCAAATTATTTGAGAAGATGGTGCACCCTCGGCTCTTATACTTTGCTTTGAACCATAATCTCATCTCTCAATCACAGTCTGGGTCCCGCCCTCAACGCTCCACGCTTCATTCTTTGGCCTGTTTGGAGGATCAAGTCCGGCGTGGGTTCGTGTTGGGTCACCCCACCGTGGCTATTTTATTTGACATCACTAAGGCCTATGACACGACTTGGCGCTATCGAATTCTACGAATCTTATATGAGTCTGGCATGCGTGGCTCACTTCTCCGATTTTTGAAGGGTTTCCTCTCTGATAGGACTTTCCAAGTGATTGTCAATGGAACCCTGTCTCGCCTACACTCTCTTCAGATGGGCATCCCTCAGGGGAGCGTTCTTAGTAGCACGCTGTTTGCAATCGCCATCACGGGGTGGTGTCCTGCCTCCCTCCTCAAGTCTCCCACAGCCTTTATGTGGACGATTTCGCAGTTTACTATACCTCACCCAGTTTATCTCATATACAGCGATGCCTTAATACTGTCTTGAGGGCCGTTACCCGTCTTCTACGGGGTTTACATTTTCCAGCGAGAAAAACCAAGGCGATTCTCTTTTATCGTGACAAACGTCACCTACATGGTCAGACTATCTCCCGCTCAATGTCTGGACATCGGCTACTATTTTCTGATCAGGTTAAGTTCTTGGGACTCATCCTTGACACACATCTTAACTGGTCTGCCCATGTAAAAGACCTTAAGGCGCGGTGCCTAAGACGTCTTAACGTCTTGAAGAAATGTCACCATGTTACCTGGGGTGCTGATCGTCGGACCCTCCTTATGTTATATACGGCCACGGTTTGTCCGTCTTAGATTATGGGTGTGCTATTTATGGCACGGCTTCCCAGACCACGCTCAAAACCTTGGATCCTGTCCATCATCTTGGTATCAGGCTTTGCTCTGGAGCTTTCAAGTCGTCTCGCATTACGAGCCTTCTCGTAGAAAGTGGCCAGCTTCCTCTCCCCCTCCATCGAGAGCGTGTAATTATGAATTCTGCTCTGCAGTTGCTGTCTACTGAGTCACCTGCGAGCGACTTGTTTGACCAGGTGGGGGGGGATGATTTCCCTCTAGCATTGTTACCGTCTTTTCCGGTTTTGGCCCACAGACTCTTTATGCACCATGATTTACCCATGCCCCTTCTGCAGGCGGCTGACCCCTCCATCCCGTATTGGCTTTTATCATCACCTATGGTTTGTACGTTCCTTGCTCAAGGTTCTAAGTCCTCGCTCCCTGCTGTTCAGAGGTGTGTCGCCCTTCAGCATATGCTAAGTCATGCCCCTGCCCGTGTCATATATACTGATGGGTCTAAGAGGGATGGGAAAGTTGGTGTGCTGCAGTTTCAGAGGCTTCCGTTTTTAGCTTGGCTTTATCCCCATATTCATCTGTTTTTACTGCTGAATTGCGTGCATTGTTGGGGGCGGTTGATATGGTCCCTTCCTTTCCAGTCAACACCCCTCGGGTGGTTATTTATAGTGACTCCCTGAGTGCCCTTATGGCGTTACAAGATCTTTCTACGAGAGATCCACTTATTTCCACTATTCTCCGCCGAATACATGACCTTTCCTTGGCCAATTGGAAAATCCAGTTTTGCTGGGTTCCTGCACATGTGGGCATTGTGGGTAATGAGAGAGCAGATCGGCTCGCTAAAACAGCCTGTATCGGTCCAGGAGCAGGTCCTCTCTTGCGCCTGTCTGACATGAAGGCCGTAGTTCGAGAACTCCTCTATCGTGCATGGCAACATGAATGGTCTTCCCAGCCCCTTACCATCCATCTTCGTGCTATCAAGGATGCGGTTTCCGTGTGGCCTTCCTCTTTTCAGGCCAGGCGCAGGGACCAAGTCGTCCTCACTCGTCTCCGAATTAGTCATACCCGCTACACACATGGACACTTAATGGCCACTCCACATGCTCCTCCCCCGTGGTGCGCTACTTGTGACACAGGCATTACTGTGCGGCACTTTCTCGTCGAATGCCCACTATATGGTCGACAGCGGCAGCGTTACGTTTCTCAGCCTTCTCTTCAGTCTATCCTGTCTGACACTCCTTCCTTTGATATTGCCAACTTATTTGCTTTCCTTAAGGAAATTAACATCTTTCATCTGATCTAATATCTTATACTTTCTTCTAGTCATATCTTTTTTACTGTTGTTTCTTTTCTTTCTTTTTAGGATGAAGGAGTTTTATTGATTTTACCCCTATTTTTTCTATTCTTTTACTCATTTCCACTTTTAGCCTCTCCCCAGCCTTATGAGGGCTTTTGCCCAGTAGGCTGTAGACAAATAGTTTTTATTATTATTGTATATACAGTATATATATATATATATATATATATATATATATATATGATTATCAGGTGCTGGATTAAAGGACTTACTATACTTAGTGCTTGAGTATATATATACTGTACATATATTAAATAAAACACATTCTACCTAGGCTCTGTTTCGAGTCGGCCACCCCCAGTTATGGCGTGTGTGCCTGAGTATGTACAGTATATACATTCTACCACTATTTTTGGTAACATATTGTTAACAGTATTGTGTCAAATATTAATAGTTATGTAGGTGTTGTACTGGTAATAAAAAGAATAATAAAAGCCAAATATTAATGTTTATTATCAAGGAGTTGTCTAAGTACAGCAACATAAAATATTAGGTTAAATGTGGAGCACTTGGTCTTTAAGGGGATGTTTTATTCTGGACCCTCTTCTCCCTCATGTTCAGCCATTAAATTTGAAATTTTAAGACATTCAACCCATTACTTTGGCAACTTGAGGACCTTTCACCTAACTTCTTTGTCAATTTTTAGACCTTTCGTGCCATTTGGGATAGATTTTTATTCTTGGCGAGGTATAGTGAGTCTGCAATTTAGGAGGAACTGGCCTTTGGCCGAAATAGTTTTTTTTTTATTTAAAAATTCTCAATTTTGTCTCGAAGGGGGTCTTGGGGATATTTTGTTTAAGCTTGATGGAGGTCTAGTAGGTCTAGGGAAGAAACTAAAAAATAAAGATAATTAAAAATCGAAAATAATAATAAAAAAAATTCACCCTTTAATCTTATATACTTTCACAGCCAATTTATATATATCTATAGTAGGTTTATGTTCATACCTTAAATTACCACAACAAAGGCTTTCATTATTTGTAAATTTCATAATTGTGTTTTGTTTTGCTAAATCTTCAATAAGTTATTTCCAGTGATATTTATAAGTCCGTTTGTCTTTATACTGTGCGGTTTCTGGTTTTGCTTTGCTAGTTATATATTGTAATTGTTTCATTGAAAGGTAAATTATTGATATTAATGCCATTTATTAGAATAAAAATAATTATCGAAGCTGAATTGTACACCAACATTATAACCGTGAATAATTTTAACAATGTATAAAATCTTTATAGAAAAGTTTTATCTACAGTCCTAGGGGCAGGGGGCTAGGAATCCTCCTCTCCTTGTAAAATTCACCTACTAGACGAGACCGAGTAAGGGGCGAGGGAATGCGAAAGTGTTCCCGGACCCTAACAATTGGTACTTTAAATGTTGTTTCTGTTCGGGCTCTGTCCCGAGTCAGCTACCCCCAGCTATGGGGTACGTGGTTTATTTTTATAATTTCGTTTAACTTTGTAGTGTGCAGTTTCTGGTGTTCGTTTGTTTGTTTTGCAAATTTATATTTTAATACTACAGTACCTGTATATCAAAAATTGCCAGAAAAAGTGCTTGTGTGACTCTGCCTTACAGTAAGTTAGAAATATGACTAGTAAATATCAGCGGGACAGTATGAAGGCCACAGGGGCTCCACATTGAACCCGCGGCCCAGCAGACGACAGCGGTGTTCCTCCAGGCGGGGGGGAGGCCTCGGAGGTGCTGCTGGTGTGTTCTGCAGAGCTCCACAGTTTCTCGGCCACCACGCTCGCTCTCGGCCATGTGCGGGAGATCAGGTTGGTGCGGTCCACATACTCGCCCCACACGCACGCCTCGCCGCCCAACACAAGCTTCTTCTGTTCATCTGTGCCTGTGGGATAAATAATGGAAACTGGAATATATGGTACACTGCATGATGTAAAACAGAGCCATGTGTAATAGATTAGCTTGGTTCAGTCCACATGTTCACCCAGATGCATGGTTCACTGATAAATACTAGAATACTCTGTTCATCAGTGTCTGGAAAGAAACTTTGTAAACAATTGAAAACAAGAGATAAATGTGAGAGATCAGTTTAGTGTAGTCCACATATTTACCACACATGTCGCACACAAGATAAGTTTCTGACCATCAATTCCTGAGGGGAGGAGGGAGAAATTGGTATATGAATATATTTTTAACCCCTTTAGACTCGTATGACGCAGAGGTTGCCAGATTAGCAATAAGAAATAGAGGTCTCTCACATTTATAAATACCTCTCCAAAATTAGTTTTCTGCCCACAGCTAACTCAAAGACAACTGCAGAGGTTGAAGTAACTAAACTAAAGGTTTCTAAATACCCCTGATGGTAACAAATGGTATAAAGTATCCCTAATAGGCTCAAAATTGTGTCATATGTCGGAGAGGGTTAAGATCATTGTCAACACCAATTACCCTAAAATTAAGTTAATGAAAGCATGTGATCCTCCCAGGACACCTCATACAGAACTTACACCCTCAAGACATTTTAGGGTCATACCCCTAGACTAACATTGCTGGTGGAATCCACCACAGCCCTACCCATGCATTCCTCTATTATCGTTGCCATCTGTAATGAAAATACAGGTCTCCCTCACTATCCGATGCCCTAATTTACGATATTATTTTAGGTTTTTAGGTGTTCGGTTTCGGTTTTGGCTGGTCCAAGAATGCATCTCCATTTACCCCATTAATTTTAGGGTTTGCTATATGATTTTTCTATATAAAATCTGATTTTCATGAACGTAATCCAATCATAAATTAAGGAAGACCTGTAATTTAAAATTTAAAACTTGCAAACAAAGTCAAACCAAAACTGGGACAAAGTCAAAACAAAATATCAAAATCGCTATGTGGAAACAACGCTTACTAAAATAAAATTTATGAAATGAAAGAACACAATCCACCACATAGGGTGTACATCACTACATGAGCAAGTCAATCTGGTTCCTTACCATCAAAGCCCTGAGGGTCGCACTCATAATACTTGTACCAGTCGACCCCATAACTGATGTAGTTGAGGTACCAACATGAAGACAGGATGGTTTGATACCCAGCCGCCGTCACCTGCAGAAAACCAGTGATATAATTACCAACAGGTTACCTCAAACTTGTCTAAGGCTGGTGTCACACAAGAAGTTTTTCAGGCAATTGTGTTCTGGCATCTTGAGATTTAACGTATATTATTTCAATCTCTGAATATCTTATAAAGTCAGTCTAATTCTCAATTTCAATGCAAACATACCAAGAAGTACTGTAGTGTGAGAACAAACTTGCTCATAAAAAAATTGACAGATAAAGTGCTTGTGTGACATCGCCTTTTTTTTTTTTTCTTTTTTTTTTTTTTTTTTTTTTTTTTATTTTTTTTTTTTTTTTTTTTTTTTTTTTTTTTTTTTGCTCCCTAGACCTCCATCAAGCTTAACCCTTGTCTAGCGGGGTGTTTTGGGCTATTTTGGGCATATTCAGGCCCTCCTGAATGATCAACCAAGTATCTGCATGAAAAGAAATGTATTCAGCTAAAAGCTTCGAAATGAGACCAGAACGAGCTACGTAGCACTCGTGGTTCTCATGCAGTGGTGCACCAACATGGGAGTTTAGCGTATAGCGGCATATTTTTTACCACTACGCTCACTACTGGTAACACTGCCGGCCTCTCGAGCAAGGGAGCGTGAGTCAGTGGGTGGCGGTAAGCCCTGGGTGTCGGACGTGTGGCCTGCTGCGCTCCCGGCCATTTGCACTCTATTTTAAACCCTTTAAAAGCCTTAATAATGCTCCTAACTTGCTGCAAATTGGTGCACGACTTAAGTCGAGCGCCGCTCTTTAAGGGTTAATAACTACATTCCTCAGCCATGGGCCGGTTCATCCTAAATTGCAAGCTCGCTATTGCTCGCCAGATTTTTTTTTACACCTAAATGGCACGGAAGATCTTAAAAAATTGACAACAAAATGAGGCAATTTTTGTTTTAAATTGCCAAACTAATGGGATGAAAGTCTTATAATCTCAAAACTAATAGGGCTAGACATGAGGGAGAAGGGGTCCAGAACACCCCCTCCCCTCGTTAATGTGGGCTACATATTCTGACCACCTACCTTCTTAACCCGGCCATGAAGGCAACGGGTACATTTTCATTCTTCCAAACATGGACCAAAGTGTCGTTCTTTATGGCCACTCCGTTGTCGAACACTTCTTGCCACACCAGGTAACTGTGGAAGGAGAAGATTGATTGAATAACCTCCAGAGAAAATTTGTAGTATCTATTTGGTTTACAGTATCTGCTTTAAAAACCTTAACCCATAATAAATAGACCTACAGCATTACCTGCATACACCCCATGGCAGCTTTTAGGTCGAGCCAGTGCTCCAGCCAACAATCCCCAAATGCTTGATTTTAGTTTTTAGTCTGAAGAATCCGTTTGAAGTTTTGATCTAGTGACTCAGACTCCTTTTACGGAGCTTGAAGAGCCAGCAGGAGAATCTCCATGGCAGTGACTTCGATATGATCACTGCATCATCTACAAAGTCAAAGTTATTGAATCTAAAATTACCAATATATTCTTCGCAATAACTCGGTAAAACGTAAGGTAGAAACACTACAGCGTCCATAAGTAAAGTTGACACTACCCTCTTAATTTCTTAAACAAGTACCCTAGCATGAGGTATATACTGTATGTACAAACTCTAGTGTCATTACCAAACTTTTGCTTTGCTATGGATGTAAATAGCCTGCCAGGAATCTGTGGATCATTGATCCAGCCATGTACACAGATAGGTGTCCATTATGATGTAGGGAGAAACTTATCAAGGGAGGAATTTCTAAGAGTTAATCATTTGTTGTGTTGAATGTAAAATTTTTACATTTTATTAGAAATACAGAAAGTTTCTATTTACTGTACTTTTGTTTCTTGTTCTAGTAGATAAACTTACTTCTTGCGAGTTAGGCACCGATTGAAACATGTCCAAATAACAAAATGCTCTAATTATTTCCTTTCAACTTACTTATAAAACAAAATCTGCAGAAGTGCACACAAATCACCTGTCTTAGGGTGAGGGCTTGTCGTATCCAGAGTTAAGTTTGGCATCCTCTACACAACCTTAGCCATTTCTATCTGTCCCTTTACTGTACTACTTTTCCTTTCTAGGTGCTGACGAGATAGCCCGATTGGGAGGAACTGCAAGGACGACACTGGCCCAGGGGTGTAAGCCTGTGGGCTGGTGATCCCCTCTCCCGCTGCTCTCTTAGAGACAGATCTCATCGGTTTGGGGAACTACAACAACCACAACTCACCCGTTCTTATTGGGTAGGTTAGCGATGAGGTCCAGCAGCTTGGTGATGTAGACCTCTTCCAACTTGCTGTAGTCACCAGTAATGTTGCGGTCGGCCATGTACTTGGTGATGTTGGGGTTGCTCTTCCTGGCAGGGGGGAGAAATTAACTCTCGGTATATCATGGCATAGTCAGTAGAGTGTCGGCTGCTGATCGGGTAGATGTTAAGCCCGGGCAACTTGACCTAGCGATTTGTGACAAACGCCTAATTTTCATGGCTACCCCTTCTCGGGAATCACGGCGTTTGGCAAACATATCATGACATGTTTCAGTCTATTTTGGCTAACATTAGATATTTCTATGCAGCTGAGGAAAGATATCATGGGTCAAAGGATGAAAACTATCATAATTTACCTTCTAACTCAAAATATTTAAAAAAATTTACGGATTTTTTTTTTACAAATTTAGCTTCAAAGAAAATCTAGGGTGTGTACTATTATATTAACTTTTTGCTCGAAGAGAGATCTGGGGAGCTTTATTTTTTTTTTGGTTGAAGAGAGTCTAGAACCTACCAACAATCAAAGTTAACTTCGTCGCCTCCAAGATGAACGTAATGGTCGTAGAACCTCTTGGTGGTGACCTCCTTGAAGAACTGGGTCAGGAAGTCATAGTTGTCATCATTTATGGGGTCTATTGGCCCGTAGCTTCCGTCAGGAGAATCACCGCTGGAAAGATAATAATTATATACAATACTGTACATACAATGGTTTATTGTGTTCCATTACATACATTGTAACGACTCAGATTAGGTCGCCTTTCCGCAGTTGAAGTGTAATACAGTACACTAAGTGTCATACAGTACACAGCACTGCCCCATCATGTCATCACTGGCTGATGGTGGCATAGTGCTAACCATGCCTCAGCAAGACTCAACAAAGTCCCCCTGCAGTATCAGTAAACTACACCAGCATCAACACTGCTACAAGACGGTACCATATCAAGACTCTACATTAGGCATCTTGGACTATAGAACAGCAAAGTCCTGTCACAACGCTGACCTGATATGAAAAGACTGTGACCGGCATGGTGTGGCATCAAACAGTGCCCAGTTAAGACTTTAGTAGAGTCCTCTGTGACACCTATCCGCTACCCACCAGCCTCAAACAGTGCCACACCAAAACAGTGCCACTATCAAGGCTTGATTGTATAGTTATGGCTGTTGATCCACAAGTCCACTACCTTCCTTCCTATTAGTCACCTCGTACGACACGCAGTTGAATACGTGAGACATATTTATTATGTCTCCATCATAAGATGAAGGTCCGCTTACCCCCAGGGGGTATTTTAACCCCACGAGTCCAAAGTTCATTGCATTAAAATTATATATTATTCAGAGTAACACGAATGACTCCAAGTTTACTATGTTCCATACACTTATGTACTCCTGTTTAAAGGACCTAAATTGAATGCCTCTTACCTGTAGCAAGGAGTCAGCAGACCGGGCTGACCAGGACCCCAGGACTGTGTGTGACCTATGGAGTAAATAATAATAATATGATAATAATAATAATATTAATATTAATAATGATGATGATGATAATAAAGATATTTTGCTCCAGTAGTTTGACAATTATAAGGTGATTTGGGCCCATGTAGGTATTGACATTTCCCTGGCGAGCGATAGCGAGCTTGCAATTTAGGAAAAACGACCTTCGGATGGAATGTTTTTCTACCAAAAAATATACTAACTTAACTTCAAGGGGGGTCTGGGGAAAGTCTGAATTTTTTGTTTTTAACTTGAAGGAGATTAAGAGATGGGGTATTTTTTCTTATTTATCTATTAATATATGTATTTAGGTTGAATAGGGTCCTAGGAAGCAAACTAATAAATACACATGTTCTCTGATTCATACTCAGGGTAATTTCTTCACTCAAGTATGTCCTGGCTTGCTTCTATAAACAAAAAATTGGTCTTCCTTACAATACTACTTTTACTGCATGATTTATAGTAGATTCAGTAACAAATACCTCTACTTGTAGTGTTGTGAATAATCAGTAGAAACTATCCTAAGTCAAGAAAATCATATTATTCCGTGCAATAATAATAGAGATAATGCCATATTAATATATACTGTTGCCTGGAACGGCGACATTAGGACGTGAGACCGGAACCGCGCTTTGTGTGGAGCACTCGGTCTTTAAATTTGTGTATGTATATGTATTATGCACATTTCACCTCATTATTTTAGCATTTTAGCCCTTTTAGTGCGGCCGACGTATGGATACGTCCTATGTAAAATATAACTTTGCTGCGGCCAATGTATCCACATACGGATAAATTAGGTGGAAGGGAAACACAGGAAAGATCTTGAATTCTCAATTCAAGCTCTTTCCTGTGTTTCCCTTCCACCTAATTCATCCACTTGTCTTAATGGATCAGCCGTGTACCCACATACATTGGTGTCACTGGTTGACTTTTGTATTACTGAGTGTGCTGTGCTGTTGCCAGATGTCAGATACATCTCTAGCTTCACTCCTAATGCAACATCAGTGTCCTACAAGCCTTGCTAGTAAGAGGGTGTGTGTGCTTGTGAGAGATGTTTTGGGACTAGTTATACAGGCATAAACATGCCAACTTTTATATGTAGGCTATTGTGAGGACTACATACAAGTTACAAATGTGAGGTTTATTTAATTTTACAGGCTAAATTTCATACTGTCTTCCAAACACATTATCTGCTTACCTAAGTGTTTATTTCATGGAATTTTCGCTAGTGGAAAATTCCGAAAACGGCTGGAAAATTACGCTCGATCTGTGGCCGCCATCGCCGGCCCAACACTGGAGGCCACAGGGTACATAGTAAATGAACTAGAGTTTTATAGGGAGATGCTTTCCTGAACTTTTCAATGGGCATAGTCTCATTCTGCTCGCTTCCATACTTACAGCGCTAGGGCAAGTTATAGTGAAATGAAAAATCTGAAACACCCCGCAGTGGCTCATGCTTCCTTTTAGAAGTCCACCGCACCAAAAGGGTTAAGACTGTACCCCATTAGTTTGGCGATTTTAAGATGCTTGTTTTGCTTACCAGGTGTATCGAATTCCGGCAGAACTCTAATGCCCCTCAGCCTAGCGTATTCCACCACCCCATCCACATCGGCCTCCGTGTATACATGTTGGTCTGTGTACGCACCTAGTTTGCTGTCAGGAAAAGGAAAATAGTGTCGGTGAATTGGAGAAAAATATTTAACAATAAAAGTAACTTGTGTGTAGAATTTGTATGTGTAATTGACCACTTGCAAATTTCAGGTTATAAGGAAATTGGAGCCTTAACCATCGCTATTAATTAAACCGAAATCCAATAATAAATGTAAGCTTCTGATGGATACAAAAAAAAATGAATTGGGTTTTATGGCTTTATGAGTATTTTAGCTGGTAATTTTGCTAAATATCGATGTCTGCAGCTCCAACTTCCTTATAGAACGAAACTAGTAGTAAGTGGTCAATTTGTATGTAGAATTGTCCTCTTTTAAAGTGGAATCGTGTTTCCCTTAATATTTTGCACATATTAGCAATGTTCAAATTGTGATCTAGTATTCCATAATTTAATATATCTGACCTGAGATTTGAGAAGTCGGTAGTGACATGGGGGAAGCTCTGGTCGTCCACAATATGACAATCCAACACATTCAATAGGAAAGGATTACAGGGGTCTTCAAGCTTTTTGAGGGGGTTTTGATTGTTTTTTGTTTTCATTTTGTCAAGCACTTATATTTTGTTTTTGCTCCAAGACCTCTTCCAAACTCAAAGAAGCGTCTCTAAGACCCCTTCTAGCTAAATTTGTAAGATTTCTCTTAAATTGCAGGCTCGCTATTGCTTGCCTTAAAAATATGGTTTTCTGAATGAGGCAAAACAGGGAGAATAAGAAAAGGCATATATAAAGGCACCCACCTTTCAACACATTCCCACCCCTATTCTGTCCAGCTCTCTAACCCAAGAGTGAACTGATTTTCCCAGTTCTACTCAACAAGTAAGCTTTGGGAACTCTCCCTCAATCTGTCAATCTGTGTTCCCCTCATCCTATGACTTTAACTGTTTCTAGCTCCGGGTGTCCATACATAAACGTACCTTGAACTTGGCTCGCTATCACTCTTTCAACTTTGGGGGAGAAGCTTGTTACAGTCTGCATTGTCTTTGTCTCCTTCCTCCACCCTGTTTCTATTTGTGCCTCACCTACACAGAGTAATCCAGCTAACTCTCACAGGACACCTCCTCCTATTCATTTCACCACACTTAACAAAACACACCACAGTTCTCTTTCCAACACACCTAAATAACCCTCTCACGTACCTTGATTTTGGCTCTCTATCACTCTTTCAACCTTAGGGGGGGCACTTGTTACAGGCAGCTTTGCCTTTTGTCTCCTTCATGCACTTGACAAGTGAAGCAGCCCTTAATAAGGGTTGCCTGGAACGCCGCCATTAGGACAAGAGGCTAAAACTGCACGTATGTGTGGAGCAGTCAGTCTTATAAGTTTATGTATGTATGTACGTATACATAGAAAAAAATACACAGGAAAATATGGGGTGTTTAGACTGACCTAAGATTGGGGAAGGCGTTGCTGACGTAGGGAGGGAGGGAGGGAGGGTTTAGACTTTAGACTGAAATAAGATTGGGGAAGGGAGGGCTTTGACTGACCTAAGATTGGGGAAGGCGGTGCTGACGTAAGGGAAGCTCTGGTCGTCCACAAGGTGCCAGTGGAACACATTAAACTTGTTCATGGCCATCAGGTCTAGGTTGGCCTCGATGGCGTCGATGGGTAGGTAGTGCCGGGAGGTGTCCAACATCAGCCCTCTGCGAGAAGGGAAGAGACATTTAAAGGACATATTGAAATAATAAGCACTATCTATCTATTGCCGGACGCCGTGATCCCCGAAGGGGTGGCCATGAATGAATCGCCCCTATGCAGCTCTGTCCCCAGCCAGTTGACGCTCCTCTCATCCAGTACCGCTTTCACATATATACTTCTTAACTCCATCCTTCCACCTCTCTCTCGGTTTATCTCTCCCTCTTTGTACTTCCACCTCACTCTCGTACGCTCTATGAGTCATTCTCTCGCTTCCCATGTTCCACATGGCCAAACGCTCTCAAAGTGTTCCTTTTTCACACTTTCAAGTACATCTACATCCACACCATACTGCTCTCGTACTTCCTCATTCGTCTGTCTATCCCTCCATATCACCCTTTCAATATTCGATTATGCGTTTCTTCATCACATTCAAGCTATTATTAGACAATTTTATGCAGTAGAGGAAGGATCTCTAGGAATCAGAAGGGTCAAAACTCTCTCAGTTAACCCTTTATCTCCCACAGTTCCTCTCTAAGCTTAATACAATCGTCTGATCATAACCAGAATGAAAGGAAACATGCGTCCTCGTATCCCGAAAGGGTTTAAATTACAGCATGTCTCTTTATTATTGTATGTCTATGTCAATGTTTCAAGAAGGGCTGCATACAGTTTGTCGATCTCAAAATACACGCATATATACCCTCACAAACACCACAGACCTCCCCATGCCCCCACACACACACATCACAGACCTCCCCCCCAACACACACACCCCAGACATCCCCCCACCACACACGGACACAGACACACCCCCTCCTTCCACACAGACACAGATACCACCGTCCTCCACACACGCACAGACCCCCTTCCACACACACACAGACACAGATACCACCGTCCTCCACACACACACGCACACACACAGATACCACCGTCCTCCACAACACACACACACACACGCACCACAGATCCCCCCCCCCCCCCCCTTCCACACGCACACAGACACACCACACCCTCCACACACACACACATACGCACCACAGACCCCCCACCTCTCCCCAACACATACACTCAACTAACCTATGACTAAACCTGGGATGGTCCATGATCTGTGTGGAGTTAACACTGTAGGCTGCCCCATCAGGCACCAGGATCTGTGAGAAGGTCTCCAGGCCCCTCAGGATGCCCCACACACTCTGAGCCATGATGGTACCCTCTCCTGGCGCGTCCGGACTATCAATCTGGGAAAATAAAATAAAATAATATAACTAAATATATACTGTACATACATACATACATATACACACACACACACATACATCTCTCTCTCTCTCTAATATATACAGTATATATATATATATATATATATTTTTTTTTTTTTTTTTTTTTTTTTTTTTTTTTTATATATTCCAATTACTCCCTCTCGGGCATAGGCTGATAGCCTTTACACTCTACCGCTGAACACGGAGAGGCCCGTGAGGTCTTGCTCCAGTCTAGGGAGTGAGACCTGCGAAGCTTCACGGCTCGAAGCAATTCCATCTCTGAAGCTGCTCCGCTTCTGTGCTTCACAGTCTCATCCCCCAGGCTCGGACCCTCACTCTCAGAACGCCACCTATTGAGCAATTAACTCACTAGGCATTGCCCCCCTGTAGCATATTTTTGAATATGGGAATATTCATACAATGCTATTTAATCAGGGAACAATGAGGGTATTTTTTTGGCATTTCGGTGTGCTGTGGTAATGCACTGATACTAGGTACAGCACAAATTCCATCCCAATAATATCTTCCCATTGACATATTGGGATTCGAACCCGGGTCCATTGGATTACCAGTCCAGTGGCAAGACCACTCCGCCTCACCTCCCCTATATATATATATATATATATATATATAGAGAGAGAGAGAGAGAGAGAGCCATCGATAGATAGATAGATAGATAATATTATTTTGTCTTTGTATTTTTTATGTGAAAGATGAATTTAGTCTATTAGGTGGGTGTGAGATTGACACCCATAAGAGCTGATAACTAACAGCCAATATCGGTGGTTTAAAGGAAATCATTATAGTGCATTCATTAAGGGGATACAGTCGATTTTCTTGTCCCCTTTCTCCCTCGTGTTTAGTTCCATTATTTGTTTAGATGTTTACACGTTCGGCACATTTGTTTGGCGATTTTAAGACCTTTCGTCTCATTTCGTTATACATTTTAAGACCTATCGTGCCATTTATGTGTCGATTTTTTCTGGCGAGCAATAGCGAGCCTGTAATTGTAAGGGGAACCGGCCTTTGGCCGGGAAAAATGTTCTACCGAAAAATGTACAAATTTATCTTGAGGGGGGGTCTAGGGGATGTTTTTCTAAGTTTGAGGGATGTCTAGCGAGGAAACTAAGAATGTATAGGCCAAAAAAACAGTCAGTGTCCCCTTAAAAGTGGGCCAGACCCCTAATCACTAATTAAAAAACGACTTGAGTAATCGAGCTAATATATCTACCATTTGAAAAGAGTCAGCCAGGGAATGGGTATGGACATTTAAAGCTCATTTGCTCTAGCCTACCTATAATGAATAGACTATATTAATCTCCAACCTCAAATCGTGTGGGTGGCATCCTCATTAAGGGGAGACTGGCCGTTTGTTTGGTCTATTAATTCATTCATTCATATATTTTTTTAGTTTTTCTCCCTAGACCTCCATCAAGCTTAGAAAAACACCCCCTAGACCCCCTTCAAGATAAATTTTTAAATTTTTTGGTAGACAAATTTAACGGCCAAAGGCCGGTTCTTCTTAAAATTGCAGGCTCGCTATCGCTCGCCAGGAAGAAATCGACAACTAAGTGGCACGAAAGTTCTTAAAATTGACAACGAAATGGGGCGAAAGGTGTTAAAATTGCCAAACTAATGGGCCGAACGTCTTATAATATCAAAACTAGTGGGGTTAAACATGAGGGAGAAGGGGGCCCAGAAAAACGGTCTGCCTCCCCTTAAATTTAAATGGCAAACTAGGTTAGGGCAATGCTGTGACCTGAAGTAATTAAGGCACCTGTCATGCTGCAGTGTCCACCTGTTCCACATTCACCTCATATACTGTATAGTCCTTTAAAGGAGGAATGGGCGTATTTATTTGCTCATTTATGTAACTTTTTTTAGTTTCCTCCCTAGACCTCCATCAAGCTTAGAAGACACCTCTCAAGATTCTCCTACAAGATAAATTTGTAAATTTTTCGATAGAAAAAATTTCCGGCCGGAGGCCGATTTCTCTTAAGTTACAGGCTCGCTATCGCTCGCCAGGAAAACATCGACAACTAAATGACATGAATAGTCTCAGTGTTGATAAAGAAATGGAGTGAAAGGTCTTAAAATTGCCAAACTAATGGGCCGAACGTCTTACAATCTGAAATCTAATGAGGCTAAGCATGAGGAAGAAGGGGGACCAGAAAAGCGACCCATCTCCCCTTAAAGGCGTGGCAAGGTATTGAGTCAATAGTCTACTACTCTACTATTCTTAGCTATTCTACTCATATGTATGTAAAGACAGGGCAGTGTTGTCTCAATAGTATATTTTTATTCTGTATTCCACTTTGTCTTAGAATTGCTGGAGGCCCCTAGTAATCTTTGGTCTCTGAGTCTTCTCCTGGGCGACCTACTGTAGATGTGTGTGAATTCGTATTTTGTGTTTTATATTGTGTTGTGTTCTCCCTGTTCGGGCTCTGTCTCGAGTTGGCCAACCCCCAGCTATGGGGTATGTGCCTGTGTATATACATACATACAATATCATACTTCATACTCACTTTAATCTGATACTGTTCGTCCATATCGTGATGTGGATGATCCTCACAGGTGTTCAGAAGGTTAACGCTCACCTCGTCCAGGTACCCGGTGAAACCCTCTATCTTCTGCCAAGGCTGGTTACTGCGGACCTGAAAACAATTATGATGTAAAAACTTGCAAAATAAACAAACCAAAACAGGGACGACACAATATAAAGACAAAATAATTTATCAAAATCACTATAGAGTTGAAGTTAAATTTTAGGGGGGATAGACAGGTTGGGGAGGTGAGAGGTTCATAAGAATGGGAGAAAATTAAAAGGAAAGAAATAGCAAAAATTAGACAACAGTGAAATAAATGGATAGACAGAAAGGAGGGATAGACCAAGATCGTAAACAATCTACGCATTCTTGACGCCATGTTTAACCTACAGTAATATGGAAATATTTCAAGGCTATAATATTACTTGTCAAAAGTTCCGAAAATGATATGAGTAGGCTATAGTATTATATGCCAATATCAAATAATTATTCCAAAATATAGTGCAATTGATTTATTATTTAACCTAACTGTTAAAATATTCTTAACCTTAACTTCATCCCTCATAATTTATACAGTACAATAGCCGATATGTACTGCCTGTATAACACATAAATATATAGTATGTTCTCATCATATATATATATATATATACGTATAGAGAGAGAGAGAGATTGATAGGTCGATTAACAGATATATAGATAAATAGATATATAGATAGATAGATAGACAGACAGACCGAGAAATAGATAGATCATATACCTTTGATCCATATAGGGGAAATAGACCCTGCCCGCTATACCTCTTGATAGCCTCCTCCAGGATATCACACGTGTGGCCCGTCACATTGAAACTGTAAATATATAGCAGGATTTAATTAAGGAGATATTTGTATTCTATATTATCATTTATACATTATATACCTGTATATCTATTTATTGAGTCTCCTCCCTGAACCTCCCGAAGTCTCCTTTCGGGACTTCGGTGAGACTCTTTCTATTGCACTAGACATATCGAAAGCCTTCGATAGAGTGGCATAAATCTTTAATTTCTAAACTACCCTCCTTCGGTTTCTATCCCTCCATCTGTGCCTTTGTCTCTAATTTCCTTTCCGGCCGTTCCATAGCCGCGGTTGTGGACGGCTATTGTTCACTTCCTCACCCTATAAACTCTGGTGTTCCTCAGGGCTCTGTCCTATCTCCTATTCTCTTTCTAATTTTTATAAATGATCTCCTTAACTGTACCTTAATTCCCATCCATTCATACGCCAGACGACTCAACCTTAAACTACTCCATTACATTTTCAGAACGCCCCAGCCAGCAATCCCTCAACGACAAACGTAATGAAGCCATACAACACTTAAATTCTGATCTAAATACTATTTCCAATTGGGGCAGAGAAAACCTTGTTAACTTTAATGCTTCCAAAACCCAATTTCTCCATCTATCTACCCATCAGGATCTCCCAGCGGACTATCCCTTATTCTTCAACAATACAAAAATCAACCCTTCATCTTCTCTCAATATTCTTGGTGTATCTTTTTCTTCTGCTCTCATTTGGAAGGACCATATTACCAGTCTTGCTAAGGCAGCCTCCCAGAAGCTGGGTGTGCTCAACCGCCTTAGGGGGTTCTTTTCCCCTGCACAGCTTCTTGCTCTGTACAGGGGCATAGTGCGCCCTTGTATTGAGTATTGTTCACATGTGTGGGGAGGTTCCTCTCACACCGCTCTCCTAGACAAGGTTGAAAGAAAGGCCTTTCGTATCATTAACTCCCGTCCACTCACCAACTCTCTGCAATCTCTCTCTCTCCGCCGCAATGTTGTATCTCTCTCGCTATTCTATCGCTACTATAATAATCAGTGTTCCTCAGAGCTATCCCAGTGCATACCACCTCCTTTACGTAGGGCACGTGGTACCCGTCTTGCAACTCAATCCCACCCCTACTCTGTGCAACTCTCCAACCCAAGAGTGAAACGTTACTCTCAAACTTTCTTCTACTCAACAGCTGAGCTCTGGAACTCTCCCAGAATCAGTTTTTCCCGCTTCCTATGACTTAAATTGCTTCAAACTCCGTGTGTCCAGGCATTTTGGCTCGAACCCCCTTGATTTTGGCCCTGTCACTCTTTCAACTATGGGGAGGCACTCGCTATAGGCAGTTATGCCTTTTGCCTCCCTCAATCACATAGAAAAAAAAAAGCTTATAGAAATATTCCCAAGATCCCACTTTGAAATAAATTTGCGAAATATACAGGCTCGCTATCTCTCGCCAGGGAATAATAGACACTTAAGTGGCAAAAAAGGTCTTAAGATTGACAAATATATGGGGCAAACGTCTTAAAATATCCAAACTAATGGAGAAGGGGGTCTTTAACTAACCTGAAGGTGGAAGGTCTGACGATGACGTAGATAGTGTTGGTGGTCATCATTTGGGGTCTGCTAAACATGAGGGAGAAGGGGGTCTTTAACTAACCTGAAGGTGGAAGGTCTGACGATGACGTAGGTGGTGTTGGTGGTCATCATTTGGGGTCTGGGCCAAGCTTGACCTACTGAAGGGGTCACCATGGGCGTACCTCCCCCATGGACCACGCCCACCAACAACACCACCGACGCCCACATTAAAGTTGCTGGAGAGGAAAGAGAAAAAATACAGTATAGATGATATATATACAGTACTGTATATACACAATAAACTCATTTACCTAACCCTCCCTCCCATACACATTAAGGTTGCTTTAGAGGAACAAAAAGAAATACACTATAGATGATACAAATACAGATACACAATAAACACCTGTACCTGCCCCACCATCACGCCCACCAACACCATGAACGCCCAAACTAAGGTTGTTGGAGAGGAACTAGAGAAAATAACAAATTAGAAATATCTACATTGGAAACAGCACAATTGGTCACATGATTTTTAGGGGAGTTTTTTTGTTTACTCCCTAGATCTCTATAAACAAAAAATACCCCCCAAACCCCCTTTCGAGATAAATTTGTACATCTTTCGGTGGAAAAATGTGCCGGTACAGGCACGCTATCGCTCGTCAGGGAAAAATCGACATCTTAATTGTGCGAAATGTATTTATATTGACAGAAATGGGTACAGTCTCACCCCATTAGTTTTGCGATAATAAGACTCTTTACCCCATTCAGGTGTCAATTATTACAGCTAGCCTGTAACTTAGAGGAAGTCGGCCTTCAGCCAAGATATTTTTCTATCGAAAAATGTACAAATTTTTATTGAATGAGGTCTGGGTGGGGATATTTTAGTTTGAAGGAAGTCTGGGAGGACGTTTTTGTTAGCCTAAGGGACAAACTATACAACAAATTGCTCGAATTGTGGCTGGATATAACAAAATCCTCCATAATAATTACCCAAAATATCCTAATAACCCCCCAGACGTCGGTTGAGCTAGTGTTAATGTGGAACATATTTGCCTTGACCATACACACCTGTATCCGTAAGTGCCCATTCAGTTATATTTAATTATATATAAATGGCTACTTGGGCTGCCCCACATATGTCCCTGCATGCCTCCTAGGCTCTTACCTATCATCATACATACATACACACAATGTCACACATACATACACACAATGTCACACATACATACATACATACACATGCATACATATACATACACATACATCCATACTTATACATATCGACACATACATATAATAGTACATATACATGCATACATATCCCTACACAATAATGAGACAAGCCATCAACTGTGCAACAGCTAGAGGTTAAGGGGGGATGGCCGTATACGGCGTATAGGGTTCTTTGAAGAGATACAGTAATTGCTTTCTACTGTTAACTTACATATTCATTTATTAGTATTGTTGGTTTCCTCCCTAGACCTCCATGAAGCCTCCTTTTGGTGATTAGAGAGAGTGTGGGGATACTACCACTGAATTATGTCAGTGGATAATGCCCATTGATCCCTCCCTCTATCCTCCAGACAATCTATACTGGGCCAATCTATTATTCCCACCTTGGAGGAAGGATGTTAATGGAGGGAGTGTCAGGGCGATACAGTGAAGCCAATTTCCTGTGTGCTGTACCAATTAATAAATACAAGAGTTTGGGATATATATATATATATATATGTATATATTGAGAATATATCACAAATACACGTGAGCCACTAAATGTTTCTAGTCTCTCAGTGGGGATCGACTGCCGTGGTGTAATTGATTAAGCGTCGGCTATCGTTCTGATGGTCGATGGTTCGATCCCCACTGAGAGACTAGAAACATATGTATATATGTGAGGCACTACAGTAAATATAAGCCAGATTCGCCTGTACCTGCTAGTAATTTTTCTGTCTTCACGTTCGCATAGGGTACGCTCTGCCTGACAATCTCAACTCGTATTTAACCTGAATAATACAGTAAAGTAGGAAAACCTTTCTGGACATCCAGAGAGCATATTTCCGTGACATCGGTTAAGGGGGGTCACCTAGCTTTTTTCTCTCCTTTTATCTCTTTATCTGGCTTGTATCCATTCGGCCCCATTTAGCCTAATGTTTTAAGACGTTTATTCCCATCTATGTCAATTTCTTCCTGGCAAGCGATGGCGAGCCAACATTGTATGAAGAAATCCGGCTTTGCCGGAGAGATTTTTCTATCGAAAAATTTACAAATTTAGCCTGGTGTCAAAATATGTTTTTATAAATATCCTGGCGAGCGATAAATCGACACCTGGATGGGGATAAACGTCTTAAAATCGTAGGCTGAATGTGGCCGAATGGATACAACTCAGAGAGAGAGGGAGAGAGACAAAAACAAAAAAACGAGGTGGGCCCCTTAATAATGTGCAAACACAATTACACACATGGTAGTTAATATCAATGATGCCATATTTCCATTATTTGCATTTAAACACAATTACACATATAGCAGTTAATATCAATGATACCTCACTGCCACCATTGCAAAAAATGCCTTGGTAGTAAGTAAGTAATGATTAACAGAAGCAAGGAGTAAAATTGTCATCATTACGTTTTGAAGGTGTCATTGTTGGTTAGGGAAGCTGTCATTGCTCTTTCCATTCACATATGCATAGCCTACGTGAGTTGCAGTTGGGATGTGTGTACATGCTTAGATTGATATGCAGGATTCGAAGTTGTATAATAAATCGTAGGCAGTGTCCACCATTCTTTAACTGTCTTCGTGGTGCGATGCATAAGGTGTTGATTTTCGGTTTGAGCATCCTGGATTCGAATCCACGGACTGCCACATGTGTTTGTAAATTTCATTAATCGATTTTAGGAGTATAGTTGGTTGTTGGAAGGAACATTAATAATTGTTGTGTTTGTTAATTATCATCATTACGTTCCCCTGGGTATGGAAAACAGCTGGGATAGAGTGATAAAAGACGAAGCTGACATTGTTGTTTATTATGCTATAGATTATATGTTCCCTACACATGTTTATTCCCACTACATCTAAACACGTGCTGGGAAAAAGTAATGGGGTGAACATCTTAAAATCTCAAAATTAATGGGGCCATGCTGTTCTTGATGACTAGATAACATAAGTTACCCTACACCTGCTTCTTCTCACCCTATCTAAACACGTGCTGGGAAATATAGATAACATAAGTACACTACTTCTTCTTCTTCTTCTTCTTCTACACCTGCTTCTTCCCACCCTATTTAAACACGTGCTGGGAAATATAGATAAACATGGGTTGAATGATCTTGTGTTGTTGATGATAATATAGTTGCCATGGTGATGGTGGTGCTTGGTGATGTGTACTGGACAATACAAGTTCCCTACACCTGTCTATTCTCCCTAGATCTAAACACGTGCTGGGAAATATAGATAAAATGGGTTATTTATAATTTGTTGTTGATGCTATAGTTGTTGTGGTCGTGGTAGTGGTGATGGTGTTGCTAGGCGATGTACAGTAACACTAATAAGTAACGTTTCAGCTGTCATTACGTGTGGCTCGCTCTGTGCTGTATTAATGTCTGTCAGATGTTGAATAGGGTCGGTAAGTGTGGAAACATGTTTGTATATGTTATGCCCTGTTTTTCTACAGGATTAACTTGGGTAATGTGAGTTCTAACTGACTGGGTAATAATAATAATAATAATAATATTTATTCAGTTAGCAATTTACAGAGTTGGTACCACATAGTTTGTTATAAATATGACATGTACCAGCCTTGCATAATTCCAACTAAGGATAGCCCAATAAGGCCGTTAGGCGTATAGAAGGCTGCATGTACAAAACAAGGTATGAGAAACAGAGAACACAAAATAAGCACACGGTAACAAGACACACGATCACTTTTATTGAGTACACACTTCTATAGTTTCCTTGATGATGATTAATATGAAGCATAAGAAGGTATGAATACTCGTACAAGACAAATGATAGAATTGAACAACACTAGCATTAAGTGGATCTGGATGGAGCCTAGTCTCCCACTTCCCAACGTTCAGGTATTAATCTCTGATCACTGGTTTTATTAACAAGTTTATATACTGGAGACCATCAATGTTACTATAGATTCATATTAACTGTTAGATTTATTACTGGTAGCTCTGGTGCACAAAAGTAGTAGTACACAGTCTTGATTCGACACGCGTATTTTAGAGCACGAGAAATCTAGTAACCTCAGGGGGTACTGATCTAAGTTTTATATTCTTATATCAGAAACACATAGAACGCAAATCAGTGGGCGAACATCAGATATCACTAGGGTTTCACTTCTATGTAATAATATCTGGATATATGGATAATTACGAGAGTTAATATCGCCTGTTAATTAATAAACACTGATACGGCTTAGCACTTCCTAATGGAATGGTTATATATGAATTATACTGGGGCAAAGATATAGCCACTTCATAGAAATATTAATAAGTGAGTCTCTAAATAGTACTGTAACACTGTAGCACTGATAGAGTGAATCTTGGGTAGTATTTGATTGGTCTGGTCCTGGTTATCTTGCGTCTGTGATGTTGGGGGCTAACGACTGGTTCCGCGGCCGTCCAGATGGTCCATTATGTAGGAAGTTCTCAAGACGGAATCTCTTGGCGATCTTTTTTTTTTTTTTTTTTTTTTTTTTTTTTTTTTTTTTTTTTTTTTTTTTTTTTTGACCTAGGCGGGTTCTAGGGGGGGAAAGTAGAGAAGGGAGGGGGAAAGTTGCTGGTTACACTCTTATATACCCACTGGTTTCTAGACCTGAATCACAGATATTAGGATATTCCCGTCAATTTGGATCGGAATTAACGCCAAGCGCATCTCACGTCGATCGCTCAGCTTCCCGGCCTGTATGAAGGTTATAAGGTGCACGTTAGATTTCTTGTACTGGACAAGATCCTTTTATCTAAAACTGCCACGGAGTCTGCCGGCTCTGGAACTCAATTCTCAGCAACAAACAATGATAGAGCTCGAGGTCAACTCTGCCGTGACCAACCACTGGTTGGTGTCTATCTTTCAACTGATTTTTACTGGGGGCTGGAGCTTGGTTTATAGGTTCGGTTTTGGACCCTGTAGGCAATAGGGATCTCGAGTTTTGATGGACTTATTTGAGCTCTCAATGGATACGGGAACTAGGTAAGGTGGTGATTACTGTTGTGGCACATGGCTGTATGGAGCCTTCATAATGTGATATAACTGAGCCTTAGTAAGAGGTACTATTTTGGCTATTACTGGAAGTATTTAGGGGAGAGAAGACTGGAGTCTACTTTGCGAGGAGGTTTGGGACATACTTTGATAGGAGCGTCTCTCTTAGATTGCTCAGTCTTCATTCTATGGTATAGCTGAGGTGCTAATTTGGTTATCGGAGTATGCAAGAAAGGTTAATGGGTTATTGTGGGTTAATAGAGGTTAGTAAAGGTGTTAGTCGTACATGGTTAGTTCATTGATAGGAAGAATTCCTGTGCTACCTGGCAATGACCCGGAAATCAAAACAGGGGTCAGGTATACCTCCGCAGGGGTAGGGGTCTCCCTCCTCGGGTGGGTGAAAGGGGTAGGTGCACGTCCTCTCTCTGTGATGGTCGTCCGGGCGGCTGTGGCTGGGGGCTTGCCATATTACAAGTGTTGGTAATAACCTTCTGTTTATAAGACAGATGTGGGTGTTCGTAATACCAAAACCGAAGGTGCCTTGACCAGCTGGTTTAATTGGTTGGGTTGTTAATTGCATGGTTTGTTGGATGTGGTGGAGACTGGGTTGCTAACTCTGCCACATGGATGATGGAAGTATGGCAATAGAAGTTAGTCACTGGCGAGGCGGCTAGCCTCGCACTGACGATCATTTGGTACAGGGTTGTGAATGGGTTGTGAGGGAATAGATGGTATGCAAAGGGTTAGTAAAGTTCTAATGGTGTTCCTACCTACTGGGGGAAGGTAGGCTGGATAGGAGTATAATATTATATACAAAAGGTTTGAGAATGTTAGTAACGGAAAAGTTAAGGATATTCAGGGGGTATGGTGGAAAGGCTAGGTTAGGAGGGAGTGGAGGAGCGTGGGGGTTAACGAGAGGGAGAGGGTTAAGGGGGGCTACGTGGAAGTTTGACCCTAAGGTCTCTGGGCGTAGGGTTGGCATTAGGCTACAGTTGGTATCTTAGACTGGGGGTTACCGACAGGGAGGGTAGGGTAATCAAACGCTACCGGGGGATGAGCAATAGGTGGTGGTATATGAGTCTGGAAATTATAGAATCATGTGGACTGTGGGGAAGATGAGGTTAGCTGTAGGTGTGTGCTTGACTGTGGATAAAAGTAGAGAAAAACATAGTGTACTATTACTCGTCAATACGAGGGTTATGGACACTATTATTTGACACGATTCTTGCTGATCTAGTTGTCCCTGGGAACTGCGTTTTCTATGAAATATAGACCAAAGAAAGCGGCAGTTCGTAGGGGTAGCTTCGTTATTGTTTCGTGGTAGATATGCGTCGAGACAATGGTAAAAGAGGGTTATCTATACAATCTCTGGTTGGGGTAAGAATTAGAGTTACTGCATGGTTGCTAACCTCTTCAGTCATTATCTCTGTCTAGGTCTTACAGGAATAATGGTTATATATACAATGGTGTACCCGTGGGTATCATAGTTTCTTATCAATTATGACATGGGGGTTAACATATTACTTCTCGGATGGAAGAACATACATAGATTTATGGGGGCGGTTGGTCTTCAGAAACTTAGTCTGGCAAGACAAGGTATTTTTTAGGGGGTTAACATATTACTTCTCGGATGGAAGAACATACATAGATTTATGGGGGCGGTTGGTCTTCAGAAACTTAGTCTGGCAAGACAGGGGTTAACATAATACTTCTCGGATGGAAGAACATACATAGATTTATGGGGGCGGTTGGTCTTCAGAAACTTAGTCTGGCAAGACAGGGGTTAACATATTACTTCTCGGATGGAAGAACATACATAGATTTATGGGGGCGGTTGGTCTTCAGAAACTTAGTCTGGCAAGACAAGGTATTTTAGGGGATATTCCTAGTCTCACGCCGGCTATTGTTCTGGTTCAGGTTGTGAGTGTGGCTAGGAAGTTAGAGGATAGTTAAGGGGGGTATAAGGATAGGTCCTTCCCTTCTATTTGTTGAGGTTAGTGAACGAACTGAGTTGGCATGTTATAACGTTCTTATGGCGTCTTTACAGGGGGAGGGCTGTGAATTGTAAAGGGGGTGGTTTGAGGCTAGGCGCCGCGCTGCTCGTGACCTAGGGTAGTGACCCTTAATGCGCTGGACATAGGGGTGGCATTTCCCTACGATCGAACAGGTAGGGTGGTGTGTGCAGCGGGGCGTGAAGGATAAGCGAACAGGATGACCCAAAACAGGATACCACTGAGCATAAGGGTCACCAAGCAAAATATAGTAGTGTGGATTGTGGACACGAAGGAGGTGATTGGAAGACGTATAACAATTGTGGAAAAGTAAATGGAAGAGAGGAACACAATGGCGGACAAAAGACAATCAACCCAAGGACCCGAATACATGCATGAATGACGACATTATAGCCGTCGTCCTAATAAGATGATGAAACCGGGTTGGTATGCACGTGGCACAATACGACACAAGGACAGTGCCGCTATGTCGTATCAATACTGGTGGCATCTCCGGTTAATATTATATATACACTTAATTACTAGAAGAACAAGGCAAGGGGGCGACTGAGCACGGGGGTACATATATCTATACTCGTCATGGAGAGAGAGATACAAGGTAGCTTTCCTGCATCTCTCCTGATAATCGTCTGCAGATTGGTCATAGTGAGTTTATCCGAATTAACAGGCCTAAATCAATACAACAACTGGCATAGGGTTATCGGGTGTACAGAGTCGTGGTTAAAGGTTGGGAATACCCAGTTAGTGGACAAAACAACGGGAGGTTAGAGACATAGAATGGCTAGAATTGGGGGGGGGACTATGATTGTTATATAACTAAATACAGGGCTGACGCAATCACGATCGGATTTGGTGTGAAATGGAAGCTAAGGTGTCTTAGATCGCCTCGAACCTACACATTGAAAGTATTATAGCCTGTATGGTGGTTACATAATTAAATACATACTTAGGTGGTACATCAAGAATATCAGTGAGTAAAGTATTGTGGCTTGTATATTAGAAGACTGTGATTGAGAGACGTATAATATGTGGAATGAATTGAGAGAGAGAGAGAGAGAGACCAAATCGGGAATAGAAAAGGGGCCCGGGATCTCGTTGGGGATGGGAGCCTCGCTCTCAGGATTTTCGTTCCTGTGGGCTCGTTAGGGTTGGAGGCTTCGCTCTCAGGTTCTTCGTTCCTGTGGTATTTTAGTATATCTAACTCGAAATGAAGAAATCCTGTGTAGATATGATGATACCCATTATAGAACAAAATATACTTGGTGCCGATATATCACTTATTAGGCCGACTGTATACTTTATCAACTGCCACGCCCCTGTCACCATTACTCAGCTATTACGAAGATTTACAGCGAAATATGTTGTTAATTCTGAGAACACAACATTGGTATGGTTGGTATGACTGGTGCATTGCGAGGTGATGTAATGTACTATATACCTTCCCTAGTGGTTAAGGCCCCATTAATTGCTCTTTCCATTCACATATGCATAGCCTACGTGAGTTGCAGTTGGGATGTGTGTACATGCTTAGATTGATATGCAGGATTCGAAGTTGCATAATAAATCGTAGGCAGTGTCCACCATTCTTTAACTGCCTTCGTGGTGTAATGCATAAGGTGTTGATATTCGGTGTGAGCGTCCTGGGTTCGAATCCACGGACTGCCACATGTGTTTGTAATATTTCATTAATCGATTTTAGGAGTAGAGTTGGTTGTTGGAAGGAACATAATAATATATAAATATATATATATATATATACATATAGATATCTATATATACTGTATAATAACCACATGTACACATGCACTCCCAAATAGTGTTGTGGGTGTGAGTATAAGGGGAGTCTCATGTAACCTAATGTACAGTTGGCCACATAAGTTCTGTTTCTCTCTGTGATCTTATACATGGGAATATAACGCCCATGATTGAATTACGAGTGTAGTTTCCTAGGCGGTGGTTAACTCATCTGATTAGTCAACTGATAATTAGAAGCAACCGCCCTCGTAATTCATTCAGGCTATTTTCCTTTCATACATAAGATCACGACGAGGAACAGAACTTATGTGGCCAACTGTACACAGACACGCTACACCACAAACACAATTATATTTATTTGTCTAGAGGAGGGAGAGGGGTGGGTTAATTGTCGACTAGTAGGAGCACACACACACACCTAACACACACACACACACACACACACACACACACCTACACCTTATAGCCTGAATCTCGCAAGTGTTCCATTAAGCATTAATTAAATAAAATGCATATTCTTTTATATATTTAGATCTTCAAAATAATTATGCATAGGTATTCCGAGAACTTTCTTTCAACTTATTAAAGCGAAAACATGGTTATATAATTTGCTGAATTTATTCTTTGATATTATTTGTCTTACGGTGATTATTTGTTTTAATTCTACTATTTACTGTTACTCTTATGATTCGTATTCATCTTCTTCTTCTTATTATTATTATTATTATTATTATTAATATTATTATTTGTAGTAGTACTGTAGTAGTAGTAGTATTAACTACCATTTCCAATTGAGGCAGAGCAAATCTTGTTGCCTTTAATGCTTCCAAAATCCAATTTCTCCACCTATCTACCCGTCGTGAACTCCCAGAGGACTATCCCTAGTTCTTCAACAATACAAAAATCAACCCTTCATCTTCTCTCAGTATTCTCGGTGTCTCTTTTTCCTCTGCTCTCTCTTGGAAGGACCATATTATCAGAAGCTGGGTGTGCTCAACCGCCTCAAGGGGTTCTTTACCCCTGCACAACTTCTTGTTCTGTACAGGGGCACAGTGCGTCCTTGTATTAAGTATTGTTCACATGTGTGGGGAGGATCCTCTCACACCATACTTCTAGACAAAGTAGAAAAGAAAGCCCTATCGTATCATTAATTCCCGTCCCCTCACCAACTCTCTGCAATCTCTCTCTCTTCGCCGCAGTATTGCATCTCTCTCACTATTCTACCGCTATTACAAAAATCAGTGGTCCTCAGAGCTCTCTCAGTGTATACCACCTCCTCTACATAGGGTACGTAGTCCCCGTCTTGCAACACAATCCCACCCGTACTCTGTGCAATTCTCCAACTCAAGAGTGAAACGATACTCTGTCTTTCTTCTATTCAACATCTGAGCTCTGGAACTCTGTCCCTTAATCCATCTATCCCTCATCCTATGACTTAAATTGCTCCAAACATTTTGGCTCGAACATTCCTATATTTTGGCTCGGTCACTCTTTCAACTCAGATGGAGGTACTCGTCACAAGCAGTTTTGCCTTTTGTCTCCCTCATCCACATAGAAAAACAAAGTAGTAGTAGTATTCATCTATATATTCATGCTTCCTGTATGGTCAGGTAAGGTGAGCATGTCCAATATAATGATACTTTACAACAGCTGCGGTTCATATTGAGTGTACCAAGTGTTCTCAATCTTTCTTCTACTCAACAGCTGAGCTCTCTCCCAGAACCAGTCTTTTCCTCATCCTATGACTTATATTGCTTTAAACTCCTTGTGGCCTGGCATTTTGGTTCGAACGGCCCTCGATCTTGGCCCTGTCACTCTTTCAAATCTGGGGGAGGCACTCGTCACTTGCAGTTCTGCCTTTTGTCTCCCTCGCTCAGTCTCACATAGACAAAACAATATGCGCCAGGGTGTGATTACGGTGCACCCAATAACTCTAAATAATCATAAGGTGTAAGAAAGATGTATAAACTTCACTCCCAATACCAAAAACCTCCCAATGAAATTAATGAAAGCATGTGATCCTACTGGGATTCGAACCTGAGTTACCACATACAGATCTTAAACACTCTAACCATTACACCATCAAGACAGTTATAATAAAGATGTATTAACTCATTACGGCAAGTCTCTCTCTCTCTCTCTCGTATCTGGGTCTATTGTGTGTATCTCATAATGCGTCCGGGAGAAGATATGATTGGTGCTGCTGTACCCTAACAATGATAGTGACTGTGTGTGTAACAGTAAGGGTGAGCGAGAGAGAGAGAGAGAGAGTTAGAGATCAAAGAATCAGATGTGTATATGTTACAATCAGACTGTCAAACGTAGTCATTTCGTGAAATTACTAAGCATTTCAGTCAATCTGTGAAATTACAGGTTACTAACGTAAATGGGTTAGGTTAGGTTATATTGATCTCCACCTATTATTTATGAAGTGAAACAAATTGTTCAAACACTGACACACCTCAATCTGCTTTTCACAAGCTTGAAGGCAACTATGGGGTTTGCCCTACCTACCTAACCTGACCTACCTAACCTAACCCAGTTAGGTTAGTAACCAGTCATTTCACGAAATTACTACGTTTCAGTCTGGCTGTAATATATATATGTAGCTATAGACATGTGTTGCAAATACAGATCCGTGATAATATACAGGTGTCCCCTTCATCCTGTTTGGGGTGTTGGGTCGAGTCACACAGGTAGAGTACAAGGGAGCTAGATTAAGGGGAGGTTTTTAGTTTGTTCCCTAGACCTCCATCAAGCTTAAAATTACACCCCCTAGACCCTCTTTCAAAATAAATTTGTAACTTTTTTGGTAGAAAAATTTCCCGGCCAAAGGCCAAGAAAACCTGGGAGGCACTCGCTACAGGCAGTTCTGCCTTTTGCCTCCCTCACATAGAAAAACAAAAAAATAGGGTTAAACATGCATGAGAAGGCCCGGGTGCAGACAAAAACACCACACCCTCAACCCAAGTAGTAACTACATTAACGATATCGATGTAGGGGTAAACAACACCATTTCCAAATTCGCCGACGATACAAAAATAGGAAATACAGTCCTGAACGAAGATGATAGAAATGCGTTGCAATCTGATTTAAACAAGATATCAGAGTGGTCGAAAAAATGGCAGATGCCCTTCAATGTCGATAAATGTCAGGTGCTGCAGGTTGGTAGCAGAAATATGAAATACAAATACGAAATGAATGGCAAACAAATAAAAACCGCAACGGTAGTAAAAGACCTAGGGGTACTAATATCTGAAAACCTAAAAACTTCCGACCAATGTATAGCAGCTGCAAATAAGGCAAACATAGCATTGGGCTTTATTAAACGAAAATTTACATATAAACATGAAAACATAATAGTGCCACTGTTCAAAAGTATGGTGAGGCCCCACCTTGAATACGGTGTGCAGTTCTGGTCACCTTATCTGATCAAGGACATTGTAAGACTCGAGTCAGTACAGCGTAGAGCGACGAAGATGATACCCTCATTAAGAAATAAACCATATGAAGAAAGACTTAAACAATTGAACCTGTTCTCATTAAAAAAGAGGAGGTTGAGGGGTCAGCTTATTGAGTGCTTTAAGATACTAAAGGTTTCGACAAAGTCGATGTAAATGCACTATTCACATTAAACAATACTAATCAAACTCGCGGAAATGGAATGAAATTAAAAACCAAAAAGGCAAACCTAGATGTCACAAAGAGTTTCTTCACCTACAGTGTGGCGACAGAGTGGAATAAACTACCAGCGAGAGTGGTGGACAGCGACACAATAAACGCTTTCAAGGGAAGGCTTGACCTCTATCTGCAGAGGGCTGGGGTGATATGAAAAAAAAAAAAAAAAAAAATGTATGTATATGTATGTGTGTGCACTGTACAGTATGTATATATACTGTATATATATATATGTATGTATGTGTGTATGTATGTATGTGTATATGTGTGTATGTGTGTACCGGTGTATATATGTGTATGTATGTATGTATGTGTAATGTATGTATATGTGTATATAGTATGTATATGTATATATGTATATGTATATGTATATATATGTATATATGTGTGTATATGTATGTATGTGTATGTGTGTATGTGTATATATGCATATATGCATATATAGTTTGTAAGGCCAGACTGCCTAGTAAGGACCTTGAGGTCTGTGTGGTCTGTGTATCTATGTAGCTCTATGTAGCTAAGGGTAACGTGATCAGCTGTGCAACAAACAACATATCACCTTTAACAATGTTGCACTCCTCCCACACCACCACAGGACTCGGCTGTCTTGAATTATCTTGGATTGATCTTCACCCCTTGAGGATTATGACGCGTTTTGACAATGTGTTCTGGCTATCACTAGGCGAGTTAATGCTGATTTTTTTACATCTTAATAAGGACAGATCTGTGGGAATTAAAAGGATAAACACTATCTCAACTGACGTCTATATACCCTTCCTAATCTGAATGACATAATTTAAAAATATCCAGAATAAACTGCCAAAACACGCCATAATCCTCAAGGGGTCAATATAATTTTGTTTCTATTTATATGTGAACTATTCAACTTTTGGCATGTTTCCCTTGATCCTTTTTATGACGGCTATAATAGTGGTGTAGGCCTACTCAGCTAGAATTGGTTGAAAAGTTCTGCAAGACACTGGTTAAACAGGGTGGGACTATATAACAAAATGTGTCCCAGCTAAGAAATGAGGAGGCTTACCTGACCACATCCTCCCTCGACCAGAGCGTGACAGCTACTGAGGAGTGAGGAGTGACAAGAGTCACGAAAAGACAGGGACACATAATAACGCTTGCTAGACCCGTTTTCAAAAGTCGCTAGAAGGCTGATATATAGTAAGTATATTTCGCAATCGCTAGAATATTGCCACGTCCGCATGACTATCGATCAGTAGTGGCTCAAATCTCCAGAATATCGCTAGATGGATGTAGCTAGATGTAAAAATTGATGCTAGATCGAAGCAAATACCTCTAGATCTAGCGGGAAAGTAGCTTAATTGTCAACACTGAATCGGAGTGCCAGCTTATGAGAGAGTATACACATCAATGGTGCCAGTCAGTGCCTCAATTTTGAGGGTGGTGTCATACGAGCACTTTTCCGGCAATTTTCGATAAGCAAGTTTGTTTTCGTACTATATTGAGGCTCTTTCGCATTGGAATCGGAAACTAGATCGAATTAAGGTAGATAATGTTAGGTAGTTTAATGTTTATGAAACTTAGATTTTGAAGCTGCATGCCTACAATTGATCGTAAAAATTTACGGAAAAATCGATCGTGTTACCCTGCCTTTAATTATCTCTTGTATTCTTAAACCATACTTACCCTTCCTATACCCTGTTCAAAATAAGTAGGCCAACACTTTTAAACATTAACCTCTATAACTCACAAACGACTAGAGTAATCGAGCTAACATTATTACCATTGGGTTGAGTCAGCCAAGGAATAGGTGGGGAAAGTACATGCAGTGACACAGCCCATTTGCTCCAGCCCTTTTTGAGTTACAGAGGTTAGGGATTCACGAATTCTGGCCTACCTACCTTGGAATAGGGTATAGTGCGAGTGACGGATTATTATTGTTATTTATCATTATTATATTATATTTTATTATGTATATATATTTTTTTAGTTTCCTCCTTAGACCTCTATCAAGCTTTAAAAAAAGACCCCCCTTTAATGAATTGTGTGCAAAAAATGCCCAGTCCGAAGGCCACTTCTTAAATAGCAGGCTCGCTTTTGCTCGCCAAGAAAATAATTGTTATGCCCTGTTTTTCTACAGGTTTAAATTGGGTAATGTGAGTTCTAAATGACTGGGTATATAAGGCTGCATGCACAATACAAGATATGAAGAATAGAGAACACAAAGAAACACATGGTAGCAAGTTACATGATCACGTTTATTTATATACCACTGCATAATACTCGTGCAAGACAATATAATAGAATCGAACAACACTAGCATAAGTGGATCTGGATGGAGCTAGTCTCCCACTTCCAACGTTCAGGTATTAATCTTCTGAGCACTGGCTTTAATTCAACAGGTTTATATACCGAAGACCATCAATGTTACTTATAGAATCATATTCACTGTTAGATTTAAAATGCCCCAGAATGAGAAGCCCACCACAGAACCCACGAACGAACACCACACAGAAACACCCAAAGGAAAGGTCCACAGAACGAAAGGACCAGCTGACCGAGCCAGCCATTTCAGACAGGCCCAAGCCCGCAGGGCTAAGCAGCTCCAGGCCGCACCCATTTACCTTTTCTAAACTGACCATTTTTCCACCTCATGTACACTACCCCCTCGTGTCCTACACTCCTAACTACAAAGATGATGAACAGGAATATACATTCATATTAAAAACACCCATGCCCTGTCCCGACGTTGAGCCAATGCCAACACATCAGACAGCCATAATTATATCTATGTATGTTCTTACATCTGAGAAGTAGATGTTATATATCTTAGAAGTTAAAACACCCACGCCTGTCCCTAGACCTTGTATATCATTTCCCATGACTAGTATAGATATATGTAACCATGCTCAGTCGCCCCCTTGCATTGTTCCTCTAGTAACTAAGTGTCTCTAATATTAACTGCCACCAGTATTGATACGACATAGCGGCACTGTCCTTGTGTCGTATTGTGCCAAGTACAGATCAACCAGGTTTCATCACCTTATTAGGACGACGACTATAATGTCGTCGTTCATCGATGTATGCAATCCTTAGTTTAAGATTAATATTAACATTCCCTAACATCTTGTCTTGCCAGACTAAGCTTCTGAAGACCCATCGCCCCATAAATCTATGTATTCAATCCTTAGGTTAAGTATTTTTATCCGCCATTGTGTTCACCTTTTTCCATTTACTTTTCCACAATTTTCATACGTCTTCCCCTTCCCTCCTTCGTATCCACAGTCCACACTACGCCAATTTACTTCGTGTCATACACCTCTTACCCCAACCAGAGATTGTATAAGATAACCTGGTTACCAGTATCTGTCATAAGTACCCCGAAACAATAACTAAGTACCCCTACGAACTGCCGCTGTTGTTGGTATACTTATATCTCATAGAAAACGCAGTTCCCAGGGCCAACTAATAGTATCCATAACCCCTCGGACTGATCACATAACTCTATCTTTTCCAGACTCATATACCACCCCATAGTTGCATTCCCCGGTAGCATTTGGCTAACGTATTCTACTGCCTTTTCAAACTTCCATATCAACTGCAGCCTAATGCCACCCCCACGCCCAGAGACCTTAGGGTCAAATTCCCCTATAGCCCCCTGCACTCCCCCCCTCTCATTATAAGACCCCGCACTTCTCTACTCTTGTCCGACCTAGCCTCTCTCTCATACCTCTTGAAGATCCTTGAATTGTCCGTTGCTAATGCTCTCCAACCTTTTATATATATACTTCTATCCAGCCTACCTTCACTTAGTAGGCCAGAACAACATTAGAACTTTACTAGCCCCTTGCATGCCATCTATTCTCTTACAACCCATTCACAACCCTGCACCCAATGGTCGTCGGTGCGAGGCTAGCCGCCTCGCCAGTAACTAACTTCTATTGCCATACTTCCAGATAAATGTGGCAGAGTTAGCAACCCAGTCTCCACCACATCCAGCAAACCCTACAATTAACAACCAGCCGAGTAAAACCAGCTAGCCAAGGCACCTTCGGTTTTGGTATTAAAGACACCCACATCTGTCTCATACACAGAGGGTTATTACGAACACTGGTGATATGGCAAGCCCCTAGCCACAGCCGCCGGACGACTATCACAGAGAGAGGGCGCCCAGCTCCCCCTTTTTGCCCACCCGAGGAGGGAGACCCCCACCCCCGCGGAGGTATACCTGGCCCCTGTTTTGACTTCCGAGTCATTGCCAGGTAGCACAGGAATTCTTCCTATCAATGAACTAACCATGCATGACTAACACCTTTACTAACCTATATTAACTCACACTAAACCATTTACCTTTCTTGCATGCTCTGATCACTAAATTAGCACCTCAGCTATACCATAGAATGAAGATTGAACAATCTAAGAGAGACGCTCCTATCACAGCTGTCCCCATCCTCCTCGCAAAGTAGATCCAGTCTCTCTCCCTAAATACTTCCAGTATAGCCAAAATAGTACCTCTTACTAAGGCTCAGTTATATGAAAATATAAAGGCTTTCCTATAGCCATGTGCCACAACAGTAAATACCATCTTACCTAGTCCCCATATCTATTGAGAGCTCAAATAAGTCCATAAGACTCGAGATCCCTACTGTCTACAGGGTCCAGAACCGAGCCTATAAATCTAGCTCCCGCCCCCAGTCAAATCAGTTGAAAGCTAGACACCAACCAGGGGTCACTACCCTGCAGTTAACTTCTAGCTCTGCCCTTGTGTTGTTCCGTAGTGAGATTCCAGAGCCGGCAGACTCCGTGGCAGATTTGGATAGAAGGACCTGCCCACGTATTTGAGAACTTCACACATATGGGCCCCCTGGACGGCCGCGGAACCAGTCGTTAGCCCCCAACATCATGGACGCAAGATAACCAGGACCAGACCCATCAGATACTACCCAAGATTCCCTTTAGCAGTACTACATATTACTGTGCTGTTTAGAGATTCACTAATTAATATTTCTACGAAGTGGCTATCTCTTTGCCCCAGTATAATTCATATAACCATTCAATTAGGAAGTGCTAAGCGTATCAGTGTTCAATAATTAACAGGCGATACTAACTCTCGTAATCAACCATATATCCAGATATTATTACCTAGAAGGAAACCCTAGTGATATCTGAATGTTCGCCCACTGATTTGCGTTCTATGTATTTCTGAGACAAGAATATAAAACTTAGATCAGTACCCCCTGAGGTTACTAGAATTCCCGTGCTCTAAAATACGCGTGTCTAATCTAGTCTGTGAACTACGACTTGTGCACCAGAGCTACCAGTAAGAAATCTAACAGTGAATATGATTCTATAAGTAACATTGATGGTCTTCGGTTTATAAACCTGTTAAATTGAAGCCAGTGATCAGAAGATTAATACCTGAACGTTGGAAGTGGGAGACTAGGATCCATCCAGATCCACTTATGCTAGTGTTGTTCGATTCTATTATATTGTCTTACACAAGTATTCTGCAGTGGTATATCAATAAACGTGATCGTGTAACTTGCTACCATGTGTTTCTTTGTGTTCTCTATTCCTCATATCTTGTATTGTGCATGCAGCCTTATATACCCAGTCAATTAGAACTCACATTACCCAAGTTAAACCTGTAGAAAAACAGGGCATAACATTGGCGGCAGCGGTGGTTCTTGATTCGGATAAAAGGTTGCATTACACTGCAAGTTTGGAACAGTAGAAGCATGGCAACATCGCAAAATTTTCAGCCACTCGCACACATTCCCAAGTATGATGTAAACACGTATGATATCACCACTTACTTAGACATAATAAAGCCAGTGTACGATGTGGTACTTCATAATGACCGCGAAAAAATCGCCATTGCAATTTCGCATATTATACAGTTGAGAGAAGCCGTTTCCCAACTTGTTGATAAGCCTACCTTTAAAGAATTCATTCGCCAAACTGTGACACAGTGTACGCCAGAGTTTACCTGGAACCAGTTTCGATCCTTCGTGATCCGGACCTTAGATCCACTTTTGGGTTCCCCCGTCGCCCCCAAAATAATAAAAGTCGACGAGATCAAGTATGAAGGGGATATAAATGTGACCCTCATACAACTCTACAGATACGTGAGGACCACGTATAGCTATGAAGATTACGACCAACAAAATGAACTCTTATTCACCGCATTGTTAAACATCCTCCCACCCCACATCACCGCCCATCTCGACCCGTATGGCTTATTCGAAGAAACATATGCTCTCCATCAGAGAAGAATGCCTACGCAGTTCGATGAATCCCCTATCCAACCCTTCAGCCCCTATCCAAGACTCCGTGCACCCTTCCAAAATGACTTCCGGTGAAAGTCCAACCCCAGTGCACTCTTCCTTGCCTCTATCCTCTCTGACCATCCCTAAATTCTCCCCTGCCCAGCCATCCACCAACGATCATCTTCCATCAATTGTGTTACCCCATAAACCCCATCCTTTTTCTATGCATGTCAAACAAACCCACCAACCCCAGATAACCTCTAACCAGACCGTGACTGCCACCAAGAAGATTCCCAAAATTCGTCCTGTTAACAACCCCAAGTCAATACATCAGTCCTCTACCAATAACCCCTGTTCGACACCTAACTCTTCCCCCACCAACCCTCCGCAGCCCCCCCAACAAGCCCCGTATTCTAGCTATGCCTACCTATGTAGGCCTACCACAACATATTTTCCCCATGACCCCAGAAAACAAACCCACCAACCCCAGATAACCTCTAACCAGACCATGACTGCCACCAAGAAGATTCCCAAAATTCGTCCTGTTAACAACCCCAAATCAATACATCAGTCCTCTACCAATAACCCCTGTTCTACACCTAACTCTTCCCCCACCAACCCTCCGCAGCCCCCCCAACAAGCCCCGTATTCTAGCTATGCCTACCTATGTAGGCCTACCACAACATATTTTCCCCATGACCCCAGAAATGTTCAGCTATCCCCCCACCAACAAAATTTCCCTTGTGACAGTTTTCCGCCGGTAGCTTGTAACAGTTTTCAGTCATTAGCTCCCTTCCACCCCCACACAATTCACACCCCTAGAAAACTTCGAAACCCCACACTTGACTCGCCCTCTCATGTCAAACAAACTCACCAGTCCCAGATAACCTCTAACCAGACCGAGACTGCCACCAAGAAAATTCTCCAAACTCGTCCTGTTAACAACCCCAAATCAGTACATCACTCCTCCCTCAATAACCCATGTCCTATGCCTAACTCTGCCCCCACTAATCCTCCCCAGTCCCACATAACCTTTAACCAGACCGAGACTGACACCAAGAAAATTCCCCAAATTCGTCCTGTTAACAACCCCAAATCAATACATCAGTCCTCTACCAATAACCCCTGTTCTACACCTAACTCTTCACCCACCAACCCGCTGTAGTCCCCCCAACAAATCCTGTTTCCTAACTCGCTCACCTCTCACCACCCTGACCCTCCCACACGCGCCGTTAATCCTCCCCTCACGCGTGACGACCTAGGGACCCAACTATGTTCCCCCCCTTCCCCCAGAAATGCTCAGCTATTCCCCCACCAACAAAATTTCCCTTGTGACAGTTTTCCGTCAGTAGCTCCCTTCCACAATTCACACCCCTAATAAACTTCAAAACCCCACACTTGACTCACCCCCTCATGACAGACAAACCCACCAACCCCAGATAACCTCTAAACAAACCGTCACTGCCACCGACACACCCCACCACTCTGATCCTCCCACACGCGCCGTTAATCCCCCCCTCACGCGTGACCCCCACCAAAGTGGTTTCCCCCCCCCCTCATGCGTACCGAACACCTGCTCACCAGTCGGTCCCCCACCATCATGAGCCCAGCTAAACTTTCAACCTCCCCCTCTTCACCGTTACCCCACCCGCCCCAAATTCCACCCCCAAAGATCCCGCTCGACAAAATACCACTCCCATCCCAATCCAACCACAAAACTTTTTCCACCTTGGCTAAACCCCAAAATACTCTCTCTCTCGCCCCAAACAACATAATCAACCTCTCAACTTCAACCACTCCTCGAAATCCCATCCATGTTTCTCCCGAAAATAAAATCAGTCCAAATTCAACCCCTCTCAAACCACAACCCTGCCTGCCCAGACCCCCCCCACCATCTCCCTATCAAATCCCCACACCCCAAACCTCCAAACCACCCGATCATAGTAAACTCTCAACCTTCAGCCTTACTCACCCTTCCCCAAACCCCACTCACGACCACAACTCTCTACACAATTCAACCCCTCCCCAGCACCAACCTCTTCCGCAACAACAACCCCGACTCGACCTGCCCATTTCATCTTTAAAACCCCCCTATCAATACCCCCGACCGAAACCACTTAGACCCCCCTCCAAAACTGGCCCCGGGCCAGCTCGCCCCCAGACCCACATTCCTAACGACAAGAACTAACGGTATATCCACCCCGCCCTTCCAAAGTGAAAGTGAAACCCCAAGGTCAAAGCCACAACCACCACAACCACTATTACCAGACCGTCACCCAGACTAACGGCGACCCTAAATAACCCCCCCTGATGATGATGAGGATATTATTGTACTTGATTTTTTTTATTTTTTTCAATTCCTAAGCGATTGGGCATGATTCTATAAATTTACATGTTTTCCATATACTATATATTATATATTTTTTTTTCCTTAGTCGTACTACTTTTCTTGTTAACCTACACTTTTCTGACTATCTTTTAAATTTGCTTTATACATTGTTAAACACTTTACCTCTTCTTAATTTCCTGTGTTCTTAATTATCTGTTCTTTCTTAAATTTACATGTTTTCCATATACTGTATATATTTTTTTTCCCTTAGTCATACTACTTTTCTTGTTAACCTACACTTTTCTGACTATCTTTTAAATTTGCTTTATACATTGTTAAACACTTTACCTCTTCTTAATTTCCTGTGTTCTTAATTATCTGTTCTTTCTTAAATTTACATGTTTTCCATATACTATATATTATATTTTTTTCCCTTAGTCATACTACTTTTCTTGTTAACCTACACTTTTCTGACTATGCTTCTTTTTACTTCACCCTTGAGGCTCGAGGACGAGCCTATAATGAAGGAGAGGGAAGTAAAATGCCCCAGAACGAGAAGCCCACCACAGAAGCCACGAACGAACACCACACAGAAACACCCAAAGGAAAGGACCAGCTGACCGAGCCAGCCATTTCAGACAGGCCCAAGCCCGCAGGGCTAAGCAGCTCCAGGCCGCACCCATTTACCTTTTCTAAACTGACCATTTTTCCACCTCATGTACACTACCCCCTCGTGTCCTACACTCCTAACTACAAAGATGATGAACAGGAATATACATTCATATTAAAAACACCCATGCCCTGTCCCGACGTTGAGCCAATGCCAACACATCAGACAGCCATAATTTTTTTTTTTTCTATGTGATTGAGGGAGGCAAAAGGCATAACTGCCTATAGCGAGTGCCTCCCCATAGTTGAAAGAGTGACAGGGCCAAAATCAAGGGACGTTCGAGCCAAAATGCCTGGACACACGGAGTTTGAAGCAATTTAAGTCATAGGAAGAGGGAAAGACTGATTCTGGGAGAGAGTTCCAGAGCTCAGCTGTAGAGTAGAAGAAAGTTTGAGAGTAACGTTTCACTCTTGGGTTGGAGAGTTGCACAGAGTAGGGGTGGGATTGAGTTGCAAGACGGGTACCACGTGCCCTACGTAAAGGAGGTGGTATGCACTGGGATAGCTCTGAGGAACACTGATTATTATAGTAGCGATAGAATAGCGAGAGAGATGCAACATTGCGGCGGAGAGAGAGAGATTGCAGAGAGTTGGTGAGTGGACGGGAGTTAATGATACGAAAGGCCTTCCTTTCAACTTTGTCTAGGAGAGCGGTGTGAGAGGAACCTCCCACACATGTGAACAATACTCAATACAAGGGCGCACTATGCCCCTGTACAGAGCAAGAAGCTGTGCAGGGGAAAAGAACCCCTAAGGCGGTTGAGCACACCCAGCTTCTGGGAGGCTGCCTTAGCAAGACTGGTAATATGGTCCTTCCAAATGAGAGCAGAAGAAAAAGAGACACCAAGAATATTGAGAGAAGATGAAGGGTTGATTTTTGTATTGTTGAAGAATAAGGGATAGTCCGCTGGGAGATCCTGACGGGTAGATAGATGGAGAAATTGGGTTTTGGAAGCATTAAAGTTAACAAGGTTTTCTCTGCCCCAATTGGAAATAGTATTTAGATCAGAATTTAAGAGTTCTATGGCTTCATTACGTTTGTCGTTGAGGGATTGCTGGCTGGGGCGTTCTGAAAAACTAATGGAGTAGTGCAATGTTGAGTCGTCTGCGTATGAATGGATGGGAATTAAGGTACAGTTAAGGAGATCATTTATAAAAATTAGAAAGAGAATAGGAGATAGGACAGAGCCCTGTCTATATCTATGTTCTTACATCCGAGAAGTAGATGTTATATATCTTAGAAGTTAAAACACCCACGCCTGTCCCTAGACCTTGTATATCATTTCCCATGACTAGTATAGATATATGTAACCCGTGCTCAGTCGCCCCCTTGCATTGTTCCTCTAGTAACTAAGTGTCTCTAATATTAACTACCACCAGTATTGATACGACATAGCGGCACTGTCCTTGTGTCGTATTGTGCCAAGTACAGATCAACCAGGTTTCATCACCTTATTAGGACGACGACTATAATGTCGTCGTTCATCGATGTATGCAATCCTTAGTTTAAGATTAATATTAACATTCCCTAACATCTTGTCTTGCCAGACTAAGCTTCTGAAGACCCATCGCCCCATAAATCTATGTATTCAATCCTTAGGTTAAGTATTTTTATCCGCCATTGTGTTCACCTTTTTCCATTTACTTTTCCACAATTGTCATACGTCTTCCCCTTGCCTCCTTCGTATCCACAGTCCACACTACGCCAATTTACTTCGTGTCATACACCTCTTACCCCAACCAGAGATTGTATAAGATAACCTGGTTACCAGTATCTGTCATAAGTACCCCGAAACAATAACTAAGTACTCCTACGAACTGCCGCTGTTGTTGGTATACTTATATCTCATAGAAAACGCAGTTCCCAGGGCCAACTAATAGTATCCATAACCCCTCGGACTGATCACATAACTCTATCTTTTCCAGACTCATATACCACCCCATAGTTGCATTCCCCGGTAGCATTTGGCTAACGTATTCTACTGCCTTTTCAAACTTCCATATCAACTGCAGCCTAATGCCACCCCCACGCCCAGAGACCTTAGGGTCAAATTCCCCTATAGCCCCCCTGCACTCCCCCCCTCTCAGACCCTGCACTTCTCTACTCTTGTCCGACCTAGCCTCTCTCTCATACCTCTTGAAGATCCTTGAATTGTCCGTTGCTAATGCTCTCCAACTTTTTATATAATTATATACTCCTATCCAGCCTACCTTCACTTAGTAGGCCAGAACAACATTAGAACTTTACTAGCCCCTTGCATGCCATCTATTCTCTTACAACCCATTCACAACCCTGCACCCAATGGTCGTCGGTGCGAGGCTAGCCGCCTCGCCAGTAACTAACTTCTATTGCCATACTTCCAGATAAATGTGGCAGAGTTAGCAACCCAGTCTCCACCACATCCAGCAAACCCTACAATTAACAACCAGCCGAGTAAAACCAGCTAGCCAAGGCACCTTCGGTTTTGGTATTAAAGACACCCACATCTGTCTCATACACAGAGGGTTATTACGAACACTGGTGATATGGCAAGCCCCTAGCCACAGCCGCCGGACGACTATCACAGAGAGAGGGCGCCCAGCTCCCCCTTTTTGCCCACCCGAGGAGGGAGACCCCCACCCCCGCGGAGGTATACCTGGCCCCTGTTTTGACTTCCGAGTCATTGCCAGGTAGCACAGGAATTCTTCCTATCGATGAACTAACCATGCATGACTAACACCTTTACTAACCTCTATTAACTCACAATAAACCATTTACCTTTCTTGCATGCTCTGATCACTAAATTAGCACCTCAGCTATACCATAGAATGAAGATTGAACAATCTAAGAGAGACGCTCGTATCACAGCTGTCCCCATCCTCCTCGCAAAGTAGATCCAGTCTCTCTCCCCTAAATACTTCCAGTATAGCCAAAATAGTACCTCTTACTAAGGCTCAGTTATATGAAAATATAAAGGCTTTCCTATAGCCATGTGCCACAACAGTAAATACCATCTTACCTAGTCTCCATATCTATTGAGAGCTCAAATAAGTCCATAAGACTCGAGATCCCTACTGTCTACAGGGTCCAGAACCGAGCCTATAAATCTAGCTCCCGCCCCCAGTCAAATCAGTTGAAAGCTAGCAGAGTTGATATTGATTAAATCAATTTGATTTAATCACTTGATTAAATCAATGATTTAAAATCATGATTTTTTTTATTTTTTTTTATTTTTTTATTTTTTTTATCTGTGAATCAAGATAAAAAGAATTCTGAAGATTTATCATGCTTTCATAAGTTTGTGTAGGCATTGGTTCATTGTAAGATAGTAGATACTGGTACATTATGTAGTAACACAAATAACTGATAGCTTTTAAATTTACAAATATATGTATACAGTATTACCTTTCAACTTTAAAAGAGTACATTGTATGTTATAAATTCCTCTACTTGAATTACTACTCAATAGGGCGGGGGGATATTTTAAAAAAATAAAAAAAATAAAATAAATCAAAAAAATCAAATAAATCAAATAAATCAATGATTTTTTGATTTTTTTGATTATTTTAAAAAAATGAAAAAAATCAACAACCCTGAAAGCTAGACACAATCAACAAGTTGGGAAACGGCTTCTCTCAACTGTATAATATGCGAAATTGCAATGGCGATTTTTTCGCGGTCATTATGAAGTACCACATCGTACACTGGCTTTATTATGTCTAAGTAACTGGTGATATCATACGTGTTTACATCATACTTGGGAATGTGTGCGAGTGGCTGAAAATTTTGCGATGTTGCCATGCTTCTACTGTTCCAAACTTGCAGTGTAATGCAACCTTTTATCCGAATCAAGAACCACCGCTGCCGCCAATGTTATGCCCTGTTTTTCTACAGGTTTAACTTGGGTAATGTGAGTTCTAATTGACTGGGTATATAAGGCTGCATGCACAATACAAGATATGAGGAATAGAGAGCACAAAGAAACACATGGTAGCAAGTTACACGATCACGTTTATTGATATACCACTGCAGAATACTTGTGTAAGACAATATAATATAATCGAACAACACTAGCATAAGTGGATCTGGATGGAGCCTAGTCTCCCACTTCCAACGTTCAGGTATTAATCTTCTGATCACTGGCTTCAATTTAACAGGTTTATATACCGAAGACCATCAATGTTACTTATAGAATCATATTCACTGTTAGATTTCTTACTGGTAGCTCTGGTGCACAAGTCGTAGTTCACAGACTAGATTAGACACGCGTATTTTAGAGCACGGGAATTCTAGTAACCTCAGGGGGTACTGATCTAAGTTTTATATTCTTGTCTCAGAAATACATAGAACGCAAATCAGTGGGCGAACATTCAGATATCACTAGGGTTTCCTTCTAGGTAATAATATCTGGATATATGGTTGATTACGAGAGTTAGTATCGCCTGTTAATTATTGAACACTGATACGCTTAGCACTTCCTAATTTTTTTTTTTTTTTTTTTTTTTAAGAGACAATGAACGGAGGAAGGAAAAACACAGATAAAACAAAAAGGTCCATGTGCCTAAAGGCATCCTCCATTCATAAAATGTTTGTAACAACTGGATTTAAACATTTGTTGATTGTAAGTTTGTGGAAAGCAATTCGAGGGAAGTGAATTCCAAAGAGTAGTAGCTCTGGGGATAAATGAATTCTGATAAGCAGAAGTTCTGCATTGTGGAGGAGAAAGTGTAAATTCATGGGCGCTCTCAGCTGCCTAGTTCTACGGGGGAAAGATGTGGAGAGAGGCGGCACAATTGAAGCAAGTTCCTCGGAACAATTGCTGTGAAAATATCTGTAGAATATGCAGGGATGCAACGTTTTCTTCGTATGGCTAATGTAGGAAGGTCCTGTGTGATTGCAGGGTATTAATCTAATATAGAATTTTGTCCAACTGCCTCAATGCAACCACTCCACTTCCACCCCAGATGAACAGTAATCCATCTGAGAGCGCACATGACTTTTATATATACGGCCAACTGCTCGTCAGTGAAGAATTCTCGAACTCTGTACAGGAGTCCCAGTTTTTTAGAGGCATTCTTAGCAATGCTTCTAACATAATGTGTCCAGCTCAAGTTAGTAGTTAATGTTACACCGAGAATGTCAATACTAGGGGAAGTGGGAATATTTACATCATTAAAAAATATATGGGAGTCAGTGAGATTCTGTCGGTTAGAAAATTGAATGTACTTGGTTTTCTGTGCATTAAAGGAAACTAGATTCTCTTGTCCCCATTCATTAATTCTAGAAAGGTCCTGGTTCAGAGAAATTGCAGTGTTTATCTTTGAATTTATTTATTTAATTGAATGGTTATATGAATTATACTGGGGCAAAGAGATAGCCACTTCGTAGAAATATTAATTAGTGAATCTCTAAACAGCACAGTAATATGTAGTACTGCTAAAGGGAATCTTGGGTAGTATCTGATGGGTCTGGTCCTGGTTATCTTGCGTCCATGATGTTGGGGGCTAACGACTGGTTCCGCGGCCGTCCAGGGGGCCCATATGTGTGAAGTTCTCAAATACGTGGGCAGGTCCTTCTATCCAAATCTGCCACGGAGTCTGCCGGCTCTGGAATCTCACTACGGAACAACACAAGGGCAGAGCTAGAAGTTAACTGCAGGGTAGTGACCCCTGGTTGGTGTCTAGCTTTCAACTGATTTGACTGGGGGCGGGAGCTAGATTTATAGGCTCGGTTCTGGACCCTGTAGACAGTAGGGATCTCGAGTCTTATGGACTTATTTGAGCTCTCAATATATATGGGGACTAGGTAAGATGGTATTTACTGTTGTGGCACATGGCTATAGGAAGCCTTTATATTTTCATATAACTGAGCCTTAGTAAGAGGTACTATTTTGGCTATACTGGAAGTATTTAGGGGAGAGAGACTGGATCTACTTTGCGAGGAGGATGGGGACAGCTGTGATACGAGCGTCTCTCTTAGATTGTTCAATCTTCATTCTATGGTATAGCTGAGGTGCTAATTTAGTGATCAGAGCATGCAAGAAAGGTAAATGGTTTATTGTGAGTTAATAGAGGTTAGTAAAGGTGTTAATCATGCATGGTTAGTTCATCGATAGGAAGAATTCCTGTGCTACCTGGCAATGACTCAGAAGTCAAAACAGGGGCCAGGTATACCTCCGCGGGGGTGGGGGTCTCCCTCCTCGGGTGGGCAAAAAGGGGGAGCTGGGCGCCCTCTCTCTGTGATAGTCGTCCGGCGGCTGTGGCTAGGGGCTTGCCATATCACCAGTGTTTGTAATAACCCTCCGTGTATGAGACAGATGTGGGCGTCCTTAATACCAAAACCGAAGGTGCCTTAGCTAGCTGGTTTTACTCGGCTGGTTGTTAATTGTAGGGTTTGCTGGATGTGGTGGAGACTGGGTTGCTAACTCTGCCACATTTATCTGGAAGTATGGCAATAGAAGTTAGTTACTGGCGAGGCGGCTAGCCTCGCACCGACGACCATTGGGTGCAGGGTTGTGAATGGGTTGTAAGAGAATAGATGGCATGCAAAGGGGCTAGTAAAGTTCTAATGTTGTTCTGGCCTACTAAGTGAAGGTAGGCTGGATAGGAGTATATATATAAAAGGTTGGAGAGCGTTAGCAACGGACAATTCAAGGATCTTCAAGAGGTATGAGAGAGAGGCTAGGTCGGACAAGAGTAGAGAAGTGCGGGGTCTTATAATGAGAGGGGAGGAATGCAGGGGGGCTATAGAGGAATTTGACCCTAAGGTCTCGAGGGGTGGGGGTGGCATTAGGCTGCAGTTGATATGGAAGTTTGAAAAGGCAGTAGAATACGTTAGCCAAATGCTACCGGGGAATGCAACTATGGGGTGGTATATGAGTCTGGAAAAGATAGAGTTATGTGATCAGTCCGAGGGGTTATGGATACTATTAGTTGGCCCTGGGAACTGCGTTTTCTATTAAATATACATATACCAACAACAGCGGCAGTTCGTAGGGGTACTTAGTTATTGTTTCGGGGTACTTATGACAGATACTGGTAACCAGGTTATCTTATACAATCTCTGGTTGGGGTAAGAGGGGTATGACATGAAGTAAATTGGCGTAGTGTGGACTGTGGATACGAAGGAGGCAAGGGGAAGACGTATGACAATTGTGGAAAAGTAAATGGAAAAAGGTGAACACAATGGCGGATAAAAATACTTAACCTAAGGATTGAATACATAGATTTATGGGGCGATGGGTCTTCAGAAGCTTAGTCTGGCAAGACAAGATGTTAGGGAATGTTAATATTAATACTTAAACTAAGGATTGCATACATCGATGAACGATGACATTATAGTCGTCGTCCTAATAAGGTGATGAAACCTGGTTGATCTGTACTTGGCACAATACGACACAAGGACAGTGCCGCTATGTCGTATCAATACTGGTGGCAGTTAATATTAGAGACACTTAGTTACTAGAGGAACAATGCAAGGGGGCGACTGAGCACGGGTTACATATATCTATACTCATCATGGGAAATGATATACAAGGTCTAGGGACAGGCGTGGGTGTTTTAACTTCTAAGATATATAACATCTACTTCTCGGATGTAAGAACATACATAGATATAATTATGGCTGTCTGATGTGTTGGCATTGGCTCAACGTCGGAACAGGGCATGGGTGTTTTTAATATGAATGTATATTCCTGTTCATCATCTTTGTAGTTAGGAGTGTAGGAGACGAGGGGTAGTGTACGTGAGGTGTGGTAAATGGTCATTTTAGAAAAGGTAGATATAGGTGCGGCCTGGAGCTGCTTAGCCCTGCGGGCTTGGGCCTGTCTGAATTGGCTGGCTCGGTCAGCTGGTCCTTTCGTTCTGTGGACCTTTCCTTTGGGTGTTTCTGTGTGGTGTTCGTTCGTGGCTTCTGTGGTGGGCTTCTCGTTCTGGGGCATTTTACTTCCCTCTCCTTCATTATAGGCTCGTCCTCGAGCCTGAAGGGTGAAGTAAAAAGAAGCATAGTCAGAAAAGTGTAGGTTAACAAGAAAAGTAGTATGACTAAGGGAAAAAAAAAATAATATATAGTATATGGAAAACATGTAAATTTAAGAAAGAACAGATATTTAAGAACACAGGAAATTAAGAAGAGGTAAAGTGTTTAACAATGTATAAAGCAAATTTAAAAGATAGTCATAAAAGTGTAGGTTAACAAGAAAAGTAGTATGACTAAGGGAAAAATATATAATATATACAGTATATGGAAAACATGTAAATTTAAGAAAGAACAGATAATTAATAACACAGGAAATTAAGAAAAGGTAAAGTGTTTAACAATGTATAAAGCAAATTTAAAAGATAGTCATAAAAGTGTAGGTTAACAAGAAAAGTAGTATGACTAAGGGAAAAAATATAATATATACAGTATATGGAAAACATGTAAATTTATAGAATCATGCCCAATCGCTTAGGAATTGAAAACCATAAAAAAAATTAAGTACAATAATATCCTCATCATCATCAGGGGGGGTTATTTAGGGTCGCCGTTAGTCTGGGTGACGGTCTGGTAATAGGGGGTGGTGGTGGTTGTGGCTTTGACCTTGGGGTTTCACTTTCACTTTGGAAGGGCGGGGTGGATATACCGTTACTTCTGTCGTTAGGAATGTGGGTCTGGGGGCGAGCTGGCCCGGGGCCAGTTTTGGAGGGGGGTCTAAGTGGTTTCGGTCGGGGGTAGTGATAGGGGGGTTTTAAAGATGAAACGGGCAGGTCGAGTCGGGGTTGTTGTTGCGGAAGAGGTTGGTGCTGGGGAGGGGTTGAATTGTGTAGAGAGTTGTGGTCGTGAGTGGGGTTTGGGGAAGGGTGAGTAAGGCTGAAGGTTGAGAGTTTACTATGATCGGGTGGTTTGGAGGTTTGGGGTGTGGGGATTTGATAGGGAGATGGTGGGGGGGGGGGGGGTCTGGGCAGGCAGGGTTGTGGTTTGAGAGGGGTTGAATTTGGACTGATTTTATTTTCGGGAGATACATGGATGGGATTTCGAGGAGTGGTTGAAGTTGAGAGGTTGATTATGTTGTTTTGGGGCGAGAGAGAGAGAGTATTTTGGGTTTTAGCCAAGGTGGAAAAAGTTTTGTGGTTGGATTGGGATGGGAGTGGTATTTTGGCGAGCGGGATCTTTGGGGGTGGAATTTGGGGCGGGTGGGGTAACGGTGAAGAGGGGGGTAAGATAGGGGGGAAAAAGGAGGTGGGGGTTAGGTACGGGGGTGATTGTTCGTTCTGAATGTGGTCGTGAGAGGTTAGGCTGGCAGGGTACGTGGGAATTGGTGGAGGTTGAAAGTTTAAGTGGGCTCATGATGGTGGGGGACCGACTGGTGAGCAGGTGTTCGGTACGCATGAGGGGGGGCTAATCACTTTGGTGGGGGTCACGCGTGAGGGGGGGGGGGGGGGTTAACGGCGCGTGTGGGAGGATCAGAGTGGTGGGGTGTGTCGGTGGCAGTGACGGTTTGTTTAGAGGTTATCTGGGGTTGGTGGGTTTGTCTGTCATGAGGGGGTGAGTCAAGTGTGGGGTTTTGAAGTTTATTAGGGGTGTGAATTGTGGGGGGGTGGAAGGGAGCTACTGACGGAAAACTGTCACAAGGGAAATTTTGTTGGTGGGGGGATAGCTGAGCATTTCTGGGGGAAGGGGGGGGAAACATGGTTGGGTCCCTAGGTCGTCACGCGTGAGGGGAGGATTAACGGCGCGTGTGGGAGGATCAGAGTGGTGGGGTGTGTCGGTGGCAGTGACGGTTTGTTTAGAGGTTATATGGGATTGGTGGGTTTGTCTGTCATGAGGGGGTGAGTCAAGTGTGGGGTTTTGAAGATTATTAGGGGTGTGAATTGTGGAGGGGTGGAAGGGAGCTACTGACGGAAAACTGTCACAAGGGAAATTTTGTTGGTGGGGAAATAGCTGAGCATTTCTGGGGGAAGGGGGGGAACATGGTTGGGTCCCTAGGTCGTCACGCGTGAGGGGAGGATTAACGGCGCGTGTGGGAGGGTCAGGGTGGTGAGAGGTGAGCGAGTTAGAACACGGGATTTGTTGGGGGGACTGCGGCGGGTTGGTGGGTGAAGAGTTAGGTGTAGAACAGGGGTTATTGGTAGAGGACTGATGTATTGATTTGGGGTTGTTAACAGGACGAATTTGGGGAATTTTCTTGGTGTCAGTCTCGGTCTGGTTAAAGGTTATGTGGGACTGGGGAGGATTAGTGGGGGCAGAGTTAGGCATAGGACATGGGTTATTGAGGGAGGAGTGATGTACTGATTTGGGGTTGTTAACAGGACGAGTTTGGGGAATTTTCTTGGTGGCAGTCTCGGTCTGGTTAGAGGTTATCTGGGACTGGTGAGTTTGTTTGACATGAGAGGGCGAGTCAAGTGTGGGGTTTCGAAGTTTTCTAGGGGTGTGAATTGTGTGGGGGTGGAAGGGAGCTACTGACGGAAAACTGTCACAAGGGAAATTTTGTTGGTGGGGGAATAGCTGAACATTTCTGGGGTCATGGGGAAAATATGTTGTGGTAGGCCTACATAGGTAGGCATAGCTAGAATACGGGGCTTGTTGGGGGGGCTGCGAAGGGATGGTGGGGGAAGAGTTAGGTGTAGAACAGGGGTTATTGATAGAGGACTGATGTATTGATTTGGGGTTGTTAACAGGACGAATTTTGGGAATCTTCTTGGTGGCAGTCACGGTCTGGTTAGAGGTTATCTGGGGTTGGTGGGTTTGTTTTCTGGGGTCATGGGGAAAATATGTTGTGGTAGGCCTACATAGGTAGGCATAGCTAGAATACGGGGCTTGTTGGGGGGCTGCAGAGGGTTGGTGGGGGAAGAGTTAGGTGTAGAACAGGGGTTATTGATAGAGGACTGATGTATTGATTTGGGGTTGTTAACAGGACGAATTTTGGGAATCTTCTTGGTGGCAGTCACGGTCTGGTTAGAGGTTATCTGGGGTTGGTGGGTTTGTTTGACATGCATAGAAAAAGGATGGGGTTTATGGGGTAACACAATTGATGGAAGATGATCGTTGGTGGATGGCTGGGCAGGGGAAAATTTAGGGATGGTCAGAGAGGATAGAGGTAAGCAAGAGTGCACTGGGGTTGGACTTTCACCGGAAGTCATTTTGGAAGGGTGCACGGAGTCTTGGATAGGGGCTGAAGGGTTGGATAGGGGATTCATCGAACTGAGTAGGCATTCTTCTCTGATGGAGAGCATATGTTCTTCGAATAAGCCATACGGGTCGAGATGGGCGGTGATGTGGGGTGGGAGGATGTTTAACAATGCGGTGAATAAGAGTTCATTTTGTTGGTCTTAATCTTCATAGCTATACGTGGTCCTCACGTATCTGTAGAGTTGTATGAGGGTCACATTTATATCCCCTTCATACTTGATCTCGTCGACTTTTATTATTTTGGGGGCGACGGGGGAACCCAAAAGTGGATCTAAGGTCCGGATCACGAAGGATCGAAACTGGTTCCAGGAAAACTCTGGCGTACACTGTGTCACAGTTTGGCGAATAAATTCTTTAAAGGTAGGCTTATCAACAAGTTGGGAAACGGCTTCTCACAACTGTATAATATGCGAAATTGCAACGGCGATTTTTTTGCGGTCATTATGAAGTACCACATCGTACACTGGCTTTATTATGTCTAAGTAAGTGGTGATATCATACGTGTTTACATCATACTTGGGAATGTGTGCGAGTGGCTGAAAATTTTGCGATGTTGCCATGCTTCTACTGTTCCAAACTTGCAGTGTAATGCAACCTTTTATCCGAATCAAGAACCACCGCTGCCGCCAATGTTATGCCCTGTTTTTCTACAGGTTTAACTTGGGTAATGTGAGTTCTAAATGACTGGGTATATAAGGCTGCATGCACAATACAAGATATGAGGAATAGAGAACACAAAGAAACACATGGTAGCAAGTTACATGATCACGTTTATTGATATACCACTGCAGAATACTCGTGCAAGACAATATAATAGAATCGAACAACACTAGCATAAGTGGATCTGGATGGAGCCTAGTCTCCCACTTCCAACGTTCAGGTATTAATCTTCTGATCACTGGCTTTAATTCAACAGGTTTATATACCGAAAACCATCAATGTTACTTATAGAATCATATTCACTGTCAGATTTCTTACTGGTAGCTCTGGTGCACAAGCAGTAGTTCACAGACTAGATTAGACACGCATATTTTAGAGCACGGGAATTCTAGTAACCTCAGGGGGTACTGATCTAAGTTTTATTATCTTGTCTCAGAAATACATAGAACGCAAATCAGTGGGCGAACATTCAGATATCACTAGGGTTTCCTTCTAGGTAATAATATCTGGATATATGGTTGATTACGAGAGTTAGTATCGCCTGTTAATTATTGAACACTGATACGCTTAGCACTTCCTAATTGAATGGTTATATGAATTATACTGGGGCAAAGAGATAGCCACTTCGTAGAAATATTAATTAGTGAATCTCTAAACAGCACAGTAATATGTAGTACTGCTAAAGGGAATCTTGGGTAGTATCTGATGGGTCTGGTCCTGGTTATCTTGCGTCCATGATGTTGGGGGCTAACGACTGGTTCCGCGGCCGTCCAGGGGGCCCAAATGTGTGAAGTTCTCAAATACGTGGGCAGTACCTTCTATCCAAATCTGCCACGGAGTCTGCCGGCTCTGGGATCTCACTCCGGAACAACACAAGGGCAGAGCTAGAAGTTAACTGCAGGGTAGTGACCCCTGGTTGGTGTCTAGCTTTCAACTGATTTGACTGGGGGCGGGAGTTAGATTTATAGGCTCGGTTCTGGACCCTGTAGACAGTAGGGATCTCGAGTCTTATGGACTTATTTGAGCTCTCAATAGATATGGGGACTAGGTAAGATGGTATTTACTGTTGTGGCACATGGCTATAGGAAGCCTTTATATTTTCATATAACTGAGCCTTAGTAAGAGGTACTATTTTGGCTATACTGGAAGTATTTAGGGGAGAGAGACTGGATCTACTTTGCGAGGAGGATGGGGACAGCTGTGATAGGAGCGTCTCTCTTAGATTGTTCAATCTTCATTCTATGGTATAGCTGAGGTGCTAATTTAGTGACCAGAGCATGCAAGAAAGGTAAATGGTTTATTGTGAGTAAATAGAGGTTAGTAAAGGTGTTAGTCATGCATGGTTAGTTCATTGATAGGAAGAATTCCTGTGCTACCTGGCAATGACTGCGAAGTGAAAACAGGGGCCAGGTATACCTCCGCGGGGGTGGGGGTCTCCCTCCTCGGGTGGGCAAAAAGGGGGAGCTGGGCGCCCTCTCTCTGTGATAGTCGTCCAGCGGCTGTGGGTAGGGGTTGCCATATCACCAGTGTTTATAATAACCCTCTGTGTATGAGACAGATGTGAGTGTCCTTATTACCAAAACCGAAGGTGCCTTAGCTAGCTGGTTTTACTCGGCTGGTTGTTAATTGTAGGGTTTTGCTGGATGTGGTGGAGACTGGGTTGCTAACTCTGCCACATTTATCTGGAAGTATGGCAATAGAAGTTAGTTACTGGCGGGGCGGGTAGCCTCGCACCGACGACCATTGGGTGCAGGGTTGTGAATGGGTTGTAAGAGAATAGATGGCATGCAAGGGGCTAGTAAAGTTCTAATGTTGTTCTGGCCTACTAAGTGAAGGTAGGCTGGATAGGAGTATATATATAAAAGGTTGGAGAGCGTTAGCAACGGACAATTCAAGGATCTTCAAGAGGTATGAGAGAGAGGCTAGGTCGGACAAGAGTCGAGAAGCGCGGGTGTCTTAATGAGAGGGGGGGGGGGGGGGGGGGGGGGGCTACAGGGAATTTTGCCCCTAAGGTGGCTGGGCGTGGGGGTGGCATTAGGCTACAATTGATATGGAAGTTTGAAAAGGCAGTAGAATACGTTAGCCAAATGCTACCGGGGAATGCAACTATGGGGTGGTATATGAGTCTGGAAAAGATAGAGTTATGTGATCAGTCCGAGGGTTATGGATACTATTAGTTGGCCCTGGGAACTGCGTTTTCTATTAAATATAAATATACCAACAACAGCGGCAGTTCGTAGGGGTACTTAGTTATTGTTTCGGGGTACTTATGACAGATACTGGTAACCAGGTTATCTTATACAATCTCTGGTTGGGGTAAGAGGTGTAAGACACGAAGTAAATTGGCGTAGTGTGGACTGTGGATACGAAGGAGGCAAGGGGAAGACGTATGACAATTGTGGAAAGTAAATGGAAAAAGGTGAAACACAATGGCGGATAAAAATACTTAACCTAAGGATTGCATACATCGATGAACGATGACATTATAGTCATCGTCCTAATAAGGTGATGAAACCTGGTTGATCTGTACTTGGCACAATACGACACAAGGACAGTGCCGCTATGTCGCATCAATGCTGGTGGCAGTTAATATTATACTTAGTTACTAGAGGAACAATGCAAGGGGCGACTGAGCACGGGTTACATATATCTATACTCGTCATGGAAATTGATATACGAGGTCTAGGGACAAGCGTGGGTGTTTTAACTTCTTAGATATATAACATCTACTTCTCGGATGTAAGAACATACATAAATATAATTATGGCTGTCTGATGTGTTGGCATTGGCTCAACGTCGGGACAGGGCATGGGTGTTTTTAATATGAATGTATATTCCTGTTCATCATCTTTGTAGTTAGGAGTGTAGGACACGAGGGGTAGTGTACGTGAGGTGTGGAAAATGGTCAGTTTAGAAAAGGTAAATTGGTGCAAGCCTGGAGCTGCTTAGCCCTGCGGGCATGGGCCTGTCTGAAATGGCTGGCTCGGTCAGCTGGTCCTTTCGTTATGTGGACCTTTCCTTTGGGTGTTTCTGTGTGGTGTTAGTTCGTGGCTTCTGTGGTGGGCTTCTCGTTCTGGGGCATTTTACTATAAGTAACATTGATGGTCTCCAGTATATAAACTTGTGAATTAAAGCCAGTGATCAGAAGATTAATACCTGAACGTTGGAAGTGGGAGACTAGGCTCCATCCAGATCCACTTATGCTAGTGTTGTTCAATTCTATCATTTGACTTGCACGAGTATTCAGAAGTGTGTATATCAATAAACGTGATCGTGTGTCTTGTTACCGTGTGTTTCTTTTGTGTTCTCTATTCCTCATACCTTGTTTTGTGCATGCAGCCTTCTATACCCAGTCAGTTAGAACTCACATTACCCAATTTAGTTAATCCTGTAGAAAAGCAGGGCATAACAGGAGGACCCGCGGTTGCCTACGAGGTTGGAGCATGCAGCTGTTAGTAATCGCTATGACGTTTTGGAAGATGGATTGGCCTCGGAGGGGGTGCTATCGGCTGAGGGGCGTCAAGAACTGGGGGTCACTCTTCGGCCCCTGTCCCCGGCCGCAGTGGGGGTTCATAGTGATCAGTCGCCTGGTCCCCATCTCCAACGCTCTCCCCGCGCTCGTCGTGGTGGCCGTCCTGTCCCCTGCCAGCCTCCCATCCCGGAATTTCACCCTGTTGGTGCCGCTCTCCAGCAGTCTCAGCCACCCGCCAGTGCTGTCCCTGTGGATGACCCCTCTGAGTCGGCCCACGACAGACCGCCCTCCCGCCACTTGTCCTATGCCGCCTGTGCCGCCCCTCACCCTACCGTTACTCCTCGTCCTTCTACTACTGGTGACTCCTTCCGTCGTATGCTTCTGGACGCCTTGGATTGGTTTGATAAGGGCATCTCCCTTCGCGACATTGCTATATGGCGCTCGTTCCTCGGCTGCCCGGGCTTTGATTGGCAGCCTGAGGTCCGCTCGCTCCTGGCATAGTGTTTTTAATTGTGTTCTATTGTGGTGTCTAGTGAATCACTTGTCAATAGCCCGCAGGGCATATATCCATTAACTACAGTATAACTTGTTATGTGGGCAGTGTTTATTTTATTTTAGCCCGCCGGGCATTAACTCTCTTTTGTTGTGTGGCCAGTGGAAGTGAGGTAGGGCTGTAGCAGGTGGTCGTCCCACCTGAGGTGCTCTTAAAGTGAACAAGAACAAGAACAGCAACAACAACAACAACAACAAACTACAAAGTCGATTGGCAATTATCCTCCATCTTTTACGCAGGCTTGGCAACATTGCAGTCGACCATTATCGGGCGGAAGGTGACGCTACGGCAGAGTTCACTAACATAACTCGGCCCTTCACTGATGGCTACAATAATGAGGGAGCACTGGAATTAGCCTTGAGGATTTGGTAGGTAGTTCCCTCTCGTATAACTGTGTGTAATTGGTTAGTGTTTGCTGTGCTATAAATAGGTTAATTGTAAGAGTGTAGCACCATTCGGCCACCGCAAAAAATCTACCGCCGCTTGCCCTGAAAATGGCACACCACCTTAGTCTCTTTCCTAATGAACGTATATTGGTTATAATAGGCTGGATTAGGCTATTTTGGGACTTATTTTAGTGTGAGTGGTGGTAAATCTGTCCATTAGGACAATCACGACTTGTGAAGTTGTGATTCAGTCAAAATTAAGCTAGCCTAGGCCTCCTTAGCCTAGGCTACTGTTAGAAGTTGTAGACAGTAGGCAGCAGGCTAACCTAATTTAGGCTGACAACCTTACTTAGCCTAAGCTAATCTAACCACCTCCTATGGGCGTAGGTTAACAGGTATCAATCTAGTAACCTTTTGCAGCAATTAGGATAGGACAATATAGTTTAAAGTTTAGGCCTAGGCTATGTAATTAAATTCAGACCAATTTTATCGTGGCCGCCCTAGGCCTAGGCTAGGGTAAAACACCGAAATGAGTACAATACTTGGTACTTTTCTTCCGTAAATGAGCAGGCCTAGCCTAGGCCTACCGCCAACTTCAGCTGGGTGGTATTCTTTCTGTCTCGGAATTATTCTATAATTGCACCTAGGCTACGGTATAGGCCTACGAGCTAAAAAAATTATGGGATGGATGTAGTTACCGGGTGTAGGCTACCACTACCAACATAGGCTACAACATAAATCAGTATAACTAAATAAGTTGGTCACCAATTAGGCCTATTTTGCAATATTTGAAAACAAATATGGATTTTATATGCTCTAAACTTCAGGAATCTATATACAGCGCTGGTTAGGCCACACCTGGAATATGCAAACCAGGTGTGGGCTCCATATATGGTAAAGGATATAGAAGCAGTGGAGAAAGTGCAGAGAAGAGCTAGCAAGCTGGTACCAACGTTGAAGAACGCGGGCTATGAGCAGAGGTTGAGGACACTGGGACTTCCGACACTGGCATATAGGAGAAAGAGAGGGGACATGATAGAGACTTTTAAGATAGTGTCAGGAAAGTACGATGAGGATGTGTGTGAAGGTATCTTCTTGATGCGGGAGGGAACAAGAACGAGAGGACACTCTAAGAAAATTTACAAAGAAAGAAATAGGCTTGAGAAGGCGAAGAACTCATTTTGTGATAGAGTGGTAAATGAGTGGAACGCACTGCCCCAGTATGTAGTCGATTCCGAATCAATAAGGGAGTTTGAAAGTAATCTTGATAAAGCATGGGGAAGACAAGATTTGAAGTTTGATTATAAAACAAAAATACAGAATAGTCAAAATGTTGCGTCTGCTACCGCCAACACCGTGAACGACCGCAGCAGTGCAAGTACTGGTACTGAGCTGGATACACAGGCATAGTTTGCCCTTTTCCAGAGGATCTACTGTAAGAAACTGTAAGAAACTGTAAACATAGCCTAATATGAAAATGTGTTTTAGGCCTAGGCCCTAAGCCTCGGCAAAACCTAATAAAAATATATGGTACTAAAATGGAATTTTGTCGTAACATGGTTGTCAATACCTTCCTATAGACGGCACCGATTCGTACACACGCCATTTTCGGAAAAACTAAATAAGATGGTCACCAATTCTCCCATGGATTTTTTTATTTTTCCCTGTTAGTTTTCATCAATATATAGGCCTAGTGTTTGGAAATAATTACAACCCTCGGCGAAACCGTTTTCCCCATTATACAACGATCATAAGACACGCCGCCCGATAGTGGGGAGGGCTATGAAGTACAGGGAAAATGAGGGGTTAAATGCGTAAAACGGCGATTAAAACGTATTTTAGCAAAACTTGGCTCGGGTTTTAAGGTATTTATAAGGCCTAAAACCCAATATTTCGATAATCCGAGCCAAGTTTTGGCCAAAGCTGGCTCGGATTTTGAGAGTTTGTAGACAACAAAATGACAGTACCGGTAACCATTTAGAAATTTGGCTCAGGTTTCCCGAAATTGCAAAGCCATAAAACCCGAATATTGGAAAACCCGAGCCAAGTTTTGGCAAAACTTGGCTCGGATTTTGCGAATTTTAAGAGTAAACAAATTACAGTAACCTAATTTAGAATTTTGGCTCATGTTTCCCTAAATTGCAAACCCCAAAAGCATAATTTTGGAAAACCCGAGCCAATTTTTGGCAAAACTTGGATCGTATTTTGAGAATCGAAAAAGACTAACTAAATGTCGGAAATCGGCTCATGATTTCCCTAATTGCAAAGCCATATAACCAGATTTATCGAAAACGTAGCACTTATTTAAATCATAAATATCCAGTAACATAGACCTAGTACATTGGATACAAGCCTAATCCACACCTAACGCCTACAATGTGTCCGTAGTTGGCTACCTAGTAGGCCTACGTGGGATACAACATGGCGGTTGGGCCGGCGCCCATTTAGTAGCCTACTGGTATTCGGCCGTATCTGTGAATGCGAGTCACTTCGAGCGAATTCCTGATCGAGCGGATGCACAATCTAACCTAACTTAACCTAACCTAACCTAACCTAACTTAACTTAACAACTTAACTTAACCTAACCTAACCTAAATGTGCCTCCGCTCGAATATGAATTCGCTCGAAGTGTCCAGATACCGTAAATACTACCGCAACTACGAATCTTGTTTCTGAGACCTAGTATATTAACCTAACCAAACAACCCAACCTATCGACAGAGATGGGCAGGTGGAGTGGACTAAAAAGCTGGTGGACAGATCTCGGCAGACAGGTGAAAATGGCGTGTGTACGAATCGGTGCCGTCTATAGGAAGGTATTGACAACCATGTTATGACAAAATTCCATTTTAGTACCATATATTTTTATTAGGTTTTGCCGAGGTCTAAAACAAATTTTCATATAATGTTTAGAGCATATAAAATCCATACAGGGTGTCAAACGACACTGTTTTTTTGAGTGATAACGCAAATTAACTTTTTGTATAATGATAACAGAAACTCCCCCAACCCGTTTTTTTTTTTTTTTAGGAAACAAAAAAGGTAAATTGACGTAATTTTGGTCTCTATATTTTCCATCTTGATTGCTTTTAAATTGCAGGAAATACTGTTTTAGACACCTAAATTCTCAAAAACATCACTGGGGGGCATGCCCCCGGACCCCCCTAGAGCTCGCGCCTTCGCCGCTCCGTCGCGCTATAATGATAACAAAATAATAAACCATAATGATAACACAATTCATATTTTGTGGATTGACACCCTGAATCCATATTTGTTTTCAAATATTGCAAAATAATTGGTGACCAACTTATTTAGTTATACTCCATTTTCACCTGTCTCCCGAGGTCTGTCCACCAGCTTTTTAGTCTACTCCACCTACCCATCTCTGTCGATAGGTTGGGTTGTTTGGTTAGGTTAATATACTAGGTCTCAGAAACAAGATTCGTAGTTGCAGTAGTATTTACGGTATCTGGACACTTTGAGCGGAGGCGCATTTAGGTTAGGTTAGGTTAAGTTAGGTTAGGTTAGGTTAGGTTAGGTTAGGTTAACCCTCTCACGTCCTGCCGCAATTTTTGAGCCTATTAGGGATACTTTAAAGCCTTTCTTACCGTCAGGGGTATTTATAAACCTTTAGTTTATTTACTTCAACCTCTGCAGTTGTCTTTGAGTTAGCTGTGGGCAGAAAACTAATTTTGGAGAGGTAATTATAAGAGTGAGAGTAATCTATTTCTTATTGCTAATCTGGCAACCTCTGCGTCATAAGGATGTGAGAGGGTTAAGTTAAGTTAGGTTAAGTTAGGTTAAGTTAGGTTAGGTTAGGTTAGGTTAGGTTAGGTTAGGTTAGGTTAGGTTAGGTTAGGTTTAAGTTAGGTTAGGTTAGGTTAGGTTAAGTTAAGTTAAGTTAAGTTAAGTTAAGTTAAGTTAAGTTAAGTTAAGTTAAGTTAAGTTAAGTTAGGTTAGGTTAGGTTAGGTTAGGTTAGGTTAGGTTAAGTTAAGTTAAGTTAAGTTAAGTTAAGTTAAGTTAGGTTAGGTTAGGTTAATTAGGTTAGATTGTGCATCCGCTCTATCAGGAATTCGCTCGAAGTGACTCGCATTCGTATTTACAGATACGGCCGAATACTGGTAGGCTACTAAATGGGCGCCGGCCCAACCGCCATGTTGTATCCCACGTAGGCCTACTAGGTAGCCTACTACGGACACATTGTAGGCGTTAGGTGTGGATTAGGCTTGTATCCAATGTACTAGGTCTATGTTACTGGATATTTATGATTTAAATAAGTGCTACGTTTTCGATAAATCTGGTTATATGGCTTTGCAATTAGGGAAATCATGAGCTGATTTCCGACATTTAGTTAGTCTTTTTCGATTCTCAAAATACGATCCAAGTTTTGCCAAAAATTGGGTCGGGTTTTCCAAAATTATGCTTTTTGGGGTTTGCAATTTAGGGAAACATGAGCCAAATTTCTAAATGAGGTTACTGTCATTTTGTTGTCTACAAACTCTCAAAATCCGAGCCAGCTTTGGCCAAAACTTGGCTCGGATTTTCGAAATATTGGGTTTTAGGCCTTAGAAATACCTTAAAACCCGAGCCAAATTTTGCTAAAAATATGTTTTAATCGCCGTTTTATGCATTTAACCCCTCATTTTCCCTGTACTTCATAGCCCTCCCCACTATCGGGCGGCGTGTCTTAAGATCGTTGTATAATGGGGAAAACGGTTTCGCCGAGGGTTGTAATTATTTCCAAACACTATATATTGATGAAAACTAACAGGGAAAAATAAAAAAATCCATGGGAAAATTGGTGACCATCTTATTTAGTTTTTCCCATAAATCATCTATAAATACTTATAATAAAATAAATAGGCTTACTTATAAATCTAGGATTTTTTTTATTTTAATACCACAAATTTTCCGAGTGTTTTTTATAAACAAAATTGTTCATTTGCATCAATATATAGAGTTTGTAATTAATTAGAAATCTCGGGAAAACCTATTTTCCCCATAAGGCCTATCGATCGATGTTGTTCCCCGATAGTGATTTGAGAAGACATTAGCCTAACCTAACAACCTTACCTAACCTAACCTAGTATTATGGGTGGGGGCTGCCGCCCCCACACCCCCGCTGGTTGAGTACTAATCCCTTAGTAAAAAAAAAAAAAAAAAAATGGCTGTCGATTATACGAAGGTGAAATACAAGTCGATGAAGTCTACGGTGTTTACTCTGCAATGTTCAGCTTTGATTGTACATTGATAACGGGAAAGTACCGTATTGACAACCTTGTTACGAAAATTAAATTTTAGTAGCATACTTTTATATTAGGTTTTCCGAGGGTTTAACACATTTTCATAATGATCTTTAGAGCTGTCGATAACTGGAAGTACCGTATTGACAACCTTGTTACGAAAAATAAATGTTAGTACCATACTTTTTTATTAGGTTTTGCCGAGGGTTAAAACAAATTTTCTTATGATCTTTAGAGCATATAGATTCAATATTTATCTTCAAATATATCAATAAAATTTGTGGTATTAAAATAACATTGAACCTAAATCTATAATTGTTAGCAAAGAAAATATAGACATAATAGCGCTAACTGAAACGTGGATTAATACAGAAACCAGGCATTTTTTAGCAGAATTTGATATACCAGGATATAGTTTGTTTAAATATGACCGAACAAGTAAGAGGGGTGGCGGTATAGCAGTGTTTGTCAGGAGTACATTAAAAAGCTGTATTAAATCAGGTATTAGACTAAATAACGATAATGAAAGTGTTTGGGTAGAGGTTAACGAAGGTAGTGAGACCATAGTTATTGGAGTTATGTATAGACCGCCAAATATGAGTAGAAATGACGGAACGTCATTATGGGAGGAAATTAAAATGGCATCAAGGTTTAGCAATGTGTGCATTATGGGGGATTTTAATTTTCCGAATATAGATTGGCAGCATCAAATAGGAGACTGATTCTGAGGAGTTTATAGAGGTAGTACAAGATAGTTTTTTATTTCAATTCATAGATACGCCGACTAGAGGTAATAATATTCTCGATTTAGTTTTCAGTAACAATGAACATATGGTAAATAATGTAGAGATAGGGGACCACCTAGGAAATAGTGACCACAATTCTGTGTATTTTAATTTACAATGGAAAGGTAATACCAGAGAGAATACAACATTAATACCTGACTTTAGAAAAGCCAATTATGGTGGGTTAAGAAGAGCCCTATTAGCGGACCCTATGGTAAAAAAATTAAGTCGATCCAGGTGTCCAAATGAGTGTACCCCTTCTCAGGCACCTGTCATCTTAAGTCAGGAAGAGACGTCAACCTTGGTAGATACATACGATAATTTTATCAAGTCAGTATTCAATGCACAAAATAAATACATCCCCAAAAGAAAATTTAGATCAACACAGAACCAACCCAAATGGATGAATAATAGACTATTAGATCTTCTAGGACAAAAGAGAGGAATATATAGAAAAATTAGAAAAGGCGAAATTCACCTACTTGCTTACTATCAGAATCTATCAAGACAGGTAAAAAAGGATATTAGGAAAGAAAAAGGAAATTATGAAATTAAGGTTGCCAATGACTCAAAAAATAATCCTAAAGCTTTTTACCAACTATATAAATCCAAGGTTAGAGATGTAATTGGTCCCCTTAAAACTTCGATAGGAGAAATGACAGAAAATGATTTAGAAATGTGCAGTACATTAAATAGTCAATTTCTTTCCGTTTTCACTAATGAAAATTTGGCACAGTTTCCAGAAGTCCGTAAGGTATATAGCGATAGTATAGAAAATAGGTTAAGTACGGTTACTATAAGTAGAAATGATGTGCTTAAGGAAATTGACAGACTGAAACCTCATAAATCGCCTGGTCCTGATGAGGTATATGCTAGAGTATTAAAAGAATGTAGGGATGAGTTAAGTTACCCATTAACATTTTTATTTAACAAGTCATTGGAGACAGGTATAGTTCCAGAAGCTTGGAAGCTTGCAAACGTAGTTCCGATCTTCAAAAAAGGTGACAAATCAATAGCATCCAATTACCGTCCCATTAGTCTTACATCAATCATAGGAAAGCTACTAGAGTCAATTATTGCTAGTAAAATTAGAAACCACTTAGATACATTTAATTTAATAAATTCTTCTCAGCATGGATTCACTCAGGGACGTTCTTGCCTTACTAATTTGCTTAGTTTTTTCTCAGAGGTATATGAAGCAGTAGATAATGACAAGTCATATGATATAATATATTTAGATTTCAGTAAAGCTTTCGACAGAGTCCCCCATGAGAGATTGATGAGAAAGGTTGAGGCACATGGAATAGGTGGGGCGTTGTTGGGATGGATTAGGTCATGGCTAATTGGTAGGAAGCAGAGAGTCAGCATAAATGGTACGAAGTCAGAATGGGGAGGAGTCAAAAGTGGTGTCCCCAAGGGATCTGTATTAGGTCCTCTGTTGTTTGTTATATACATAAATGACCTTGATTTAGGTATAACTAGTAGGATAAGTAAATTTGCAGACGATACCAAAATGGGGAGAACAATTGATTCAGATAGAGATATAGAGTGCCTCCAAAGGGATCTAGATACCTTACACGAATGGTCAGTAAATTGGCAGATGAAGTTTAACATTGACAAATGCAAGGTATTAAAGATAGGGAAGATGCATACAAATGTTAAATATAAACTAGCTAATGTGGAATTAGAAAACTCGAATTGTGAGAAAGATCTAGGTGTGTTTGTTAGCAATGATTTGAAGCCTAGACAACAGTGTATAAGCGTTCGAAACAAGGCAAACAGGATTCTCGGGTTCATCTCAAGGAGTGTGAGTAACAGAACTGCTGATGTTATCTTAAAACTTTACTTATCATTAGTGAGACCCCATATGGATTATGCTGTTCAATTTTGGTGTCCTTATTACAGAATGGACATAGATTCATTGGAGAGAGTACAACGTAGAATGACAAAAATGATCCATAATATTAGAAATCTTCCGTATAAAGAAAGGTTGAAGAAATTAGGCTTACATTCGTTAGAGAGACGCAGAGTTAGAGGGGATATGATAGAGGTGTTCAAGTGGGTTAGTGGGATTAACAAAGGGGACATGACAAATGTACTAAAGCTCAGTGATAGCGAAAGAACTCGTACCAATGGTTTCAAATTAGATAAATTTCGTTTCAGAAAAGATATAGGCAAATATTGGTTTGGTAACAGAGTTGTAGATGGGTGGAATGGACTACCAAGTGCTATAGTGGGATTAAAAACTATAGGGAGCTTTAAGATAAAATTGGATAAGCATATGGACGAGAAGGGTTGGGTGTGAAGGGGGATCAGCAGGGTTGGGCCAATCAGCGCTCTGCAGACCCCCGTAATCCTGCGTTAATCTCTAACCGTTTTGGTAAGATGATCCTCAGGGTATTAGAGTGTTGAGCCTATAATTGGGCTTTGTAATTGGGGTTGTGTGGGACAGGGATCTGCCTTGCTTAGGCCAATCGGCTTTCTGCAGACTCCCATTTTCTTATGTTCTTATAATTCTAGGTTAGGTTAGGTTAGGTTGTTTGGTTAGGGTAATGTATTTTTGTATCCAAAGGCAGTCAAAATAGATGGGAACATGATGGTGAGCGTCCGCGTAGTGTAAATAAGACGGGCGGTATAGGCCTACCTGGTAACTACATTCTTGCCCAAATTATTATTGTATTTAACGAAGGTACGACGAGCCTACGAGGTAAGTGATGTGGTATAGGTGGCAATATGCGGAAATGGATTATAAGGACATTCTGCCCCCTCTGACCCCCTTACGAAAATCTACGGTTACTCACTCCACCCCAACTGGATTTCTACCGTTTTACCCAACCAGCGGGGGTGTGGGGGCGGCAGCCCCCACCCATAATACTAGGATAGGTTAGGTAAGGTTGTTAGGTTAGGCTAATTGGGAAGGATGTAGTTTCCGGGTGTACGGTTGTCATGTGCGCTCGCACTTACGTTCCCGTCTATTTCGACGCTATATTTTTTGCTATTTGCCCTCTGTCATTACTGCATGAATACTAAGTTAGGTTAGGTTGTTTGGTTAGGCTAATGTATTTTTATATCCAAAGGCATCCGCATAGTGTAAACAAGGTGGGCGGTAAACCCGGTAACTACATTCTTGCCGGCTAATGTCTCTGAAACATTGTAAAATCCGTGTCACATCTAGATTGAAAGACTAGTCAGAGGGGGCGGAATGCCCTTATAATCCATTTCCGCATATTGCCACCTATACCACATCACTTACCTCGTACCTTCCTGTTAAATACAATACTATTTTTCTTAGCTCTTATAGCCTAGGTGCAATTATAGAAATTTACCTGTCTTTCTTCTTCGGCATATTTACACACGTCAGCCAGATACCCCATTAACACTCTCCACTTTAACCCTTCTGGCATGGGCTCGCTATCCTAAGGACGTTCTTGAGACCCGGGCGATATGGCCGAAATACGTCTAAGCCTAGGCTACCGTATCTGTTATTTTAACTGCTAGAAAATCCTTCAAGAATGTAGTTACCGGGTGTACCGCCAGTCTCGCGGACGCTCACCATCATGTTCCCATCTATTTTGACTGCCTTTGGATAGAAAAATAGGGATGGATGTAGAGTTCGGGCGTATGGTCGTCATTGTTTAGGTAGGGCGCTCGCCGCGCTCGCACTTACGTTCCCGTCTATTTCGACGCTATATTTTCTGCTATTTGCTCCCTGTCATTACTACATGTGGGGTACCTTAGGGATCTGTTTTGGGACCACTACTGTTCGTTATATTTATCAACGACTTACCTGAAGTTATAATGGGATGGATGTATAGTTCGGGCGTACGGTCGTCATTGTTTACAGAGGGCAATCGCCGCGGTCGCACTTACGTTCCCGTCTATTTCGACGCTATATTTTCTGCTATTTGCCCCCTGTCATTACTACATGAATACTAGGTTAGGTTAGGTTAGGTTAGGTTAGGTTAGGTTAGGTTAGGTTAGGTTAGGTTAGGTTAGGTTAGGTTAGGTTAAAATAGACGGGAACATGATGGGAAAGGTCCGACGCAACTACGAGTAATGTAAACAAAGATGGCGGTACGCCCGCTCATTACATCCTACCCGTTATAACTAATGGAAGTGAGGTATACCTGTATGCGGATGACACTAAGTTGTATAGAAGAGTGAGGAGTAAGGAAGATGTGGGTTTGCTTCAAGGAGATGTGGAGGGCATGAAGGGATGGTCTGAGCATTGGTTAATGCCTTTTCATCCAAAAAAATGCAAGTACAGTACATGCGGATTGGGACAAGCAAGATAGACAAGGTAGGATACAGTATGTATGAAGTGATGGAGGAAGTGAATGCAGAAAAGGATATAGGAGTAGTGATAGACAATAAGTTAAATTTCTCAGAACATTTAGAGGAAAAGATAAACAAAGCCAATAGAATTGTAGGGCTGATAAGGAAGACATTTGTGTCACTTGACGAAGAAATATTCAGGAATCTCTATACAGCGCTGGTTAGGCCGCACCTGGAATATGCGAACCAGGTGTGGGCTCCATATATGGTAAAGGATATAGAAGCAGTGGAGAAGGTGCAGAGGAGAGCTAGCAAGCTAGTACCAACGTTGAAGAACGCGGGCTGTGAGCAGAGGTTGAGGACACTTGGGCTTCCGACACTGGCATATAGGAGAAAGAGAGGGGATATGATAGAGACTTTTAAGATAGTGTCAGGAAAGTATGATGAGGATGTGTGTGAAGGTATCTTCTTGATGCGGGAGGGAACAAGAACGAGAGGACACTCTAAGAAAATTTATAAAGAAAGAAATAGGCTTGAGAAGGCAAAGAACTCATTTTGTGATATAGTCCATGAGCCAAGACCCGAATTTTGGGATATCGGTACCACCCGGGGTGACTAATTCTCTTAGGTGTTTTTAGCTTGCTACATGTCTCTAGTTTATGTTTTGATATGATAGCCCTTGCACATTGGTAGCTTAATGGTCGTTATCACTTCTTGAATAGACATACCCTACCGAAAATTCCGAAATTTTTTAAAATGTCAAATTTGGGGACAGGAATGCCTAAATGTCAACAAAATGCATATAGTAATTGTCACATTTAATACAAGTCCTGTAAATACACACTAAGCATGCCATGGGCTTGTACATACTATTATGGCAAATTACTACTCCTAAATATCATCTACGTCAGACTCGGAATCTGACTGTTGTGCCACCGGCTCTTCTTCAATAGCCTTGTTCTGACATGTCTGTAACCTGCACATGTCCGTGCATTTTAGACCATTGCTGAGGCAAGTACACTTAGGGAGTTCGCATGACCGCACACACTTGCAAGACAGTAGCTGCATAACAGCATCTGGTGCTGGTGAGCCTCGCATCCAGTTGACGGCAAGCTTACCGTCCTCATCTGTCATCCAACCGCAGTCTGTTGGGTTCGCAACAAATGGCTGGCTCTGAAGACTTCTCCTCCAGATCGCAGCCTGGTAGTTTGCACGCAGTGCATGCATGAAGAGGCAGTCCTCACAAGGAGGGAGTTGACTTGACTCTACCTCTCCACGTCTTGCACAGAACAGCTCATACCGAAGCTTGTTTACCTTAGTTGTGTGGGTAGATGGTAGGTACATGTGGCAGGTGATTTCCTGTAGCTTCTCAAAGAGTTCAGGAGACACTTCCCATGAGCGTCCAAGTTCGTGAAAAGCATGCTGGTATGTCTTGTCCATCTTCACCTGCTTGAGTGTCGTCATCTTCCCTCGGCCAGCGAATGCACTGACGGTATCACAGCCTGTAAAGGCATGCATACCAATCAATGAATCACACACGCTGCCTCCCAGTGTGCGGCTCAGTGTGGTGATATCCAGGAATCTTGTCCGGTTCTTCGTCCCGCACTTCTGGAACAGATGGGATGGGATCTTGTGGCACATGCCAAGACACAACACCATGACGTCTGTATCTTCTGCAGTGATGATGACAGACTTGTTCCCAGATTCTGCTGCATGAAGTGCATGGAGAAGAAGGCGTGTGTCTGCTTCTTCTTGAGTTGACTTAAGCTCAGGAGCCTCTTCCCACTTCTCTTTGGTGATCTTGAAGCAGCGCTGCTCACATGTGACATACAGCTCCTTGTCCTTGAGCTTCTCCCTGTGCTGTGGTGCCTTCCATTCTTCTACCAAGAACTTGATAAGACTTGCCTTGTTGGAGGAACTACCGAGTAACTTTCTCCACTGCTGGATGTTGTGCCCAGGTTGAATGTTCTTGAAATGAATTCCTGTGCCTGCACTTCTTTTGGCTCGTTCTGCATCCTTGATGGATGTCTCCTTGTAGATATCAAACACAACATCAATGCGCCTGCTCTTAGCACCTTCATGAACAGCGTGACTCAGTGCTGTACCTGCAAGCTGTGAAAAAGTTTTGTCGTTTCCCTTCAGTTTGTGGACCAGGCTCATCCCATCAATTATGGTAGCAGAGGGCTCGGGTATCACTTCTGCAGGAGAAACATTCCTCTCTAACTCCTTTGCGAGGGCAGCCTTGTTGGTCTTGCGGAGAGACCCATCACCGCTGGCAAGTGCCCAAGGCAAAGGCCCCAGGGGATGAGCCAAGACATCACTCATTTTGAGCTTTCTGTTCTCGGCAACAAGGATCATCTGGCCAAATAGGTTCCTGTCAGCCTTTAAGATAACCTCCTTGGCATGGTCTTGTGAGCGTGGCTTCATTCTGATGTTAGTGAACGTTCTCAGTTTCGTCTTCGTCATCGTGTCATGAAACTGTATAGTTGGCGTATCGATCTCCAGGCGCTCTTCCTTGAAGGCTTGATATGCATCCTCTCCTATTCTGTAGGCCCCTAGAAGGTCTTTGACAACTTCTGGTGGTGCCATAGTCGCAGTTGACAAACTGACAAGATCTTCTTGCTCTGCGTTGAAGGGGTTCAACCAGCTGGTCTCCATCAGTTGAACTAAAGATTGGACATCGGCCTCATCTCTTCTAATCCTGGGCATCTGTAGGTCTGGGTGGCTGAAGTCAGTATACTTTTGGCCTACTACCATAGTCCTGAGCTGCCTTAAGTACCTGCTGCGATACTCCGATGTCAGGTACTGTAGTACCTGGCGACAGCTCCGCCTTTCAGGCTGAAGCCTTTTGTGCCCCCTGGTGTCTGGGTGTCTTTGTTGATCGTCTCTTCGATTGTCTGGTCCACAGGGATGCTTCTTATCTTGGACTTGGTAATCTCTGGCAGGACTTTCTCTGGCACAGAGCCTGCAACCTTGGACTGGACAGCAATGCCATTGACTCTATGAGAAGTACCTGCTCCACTTAGGGTCTCTTCAAGTCGGTCAATGTTATCCCAGGCCAGGGTTGTGAACACACCAGGGTAGATGTTTGCTGGCAGTGGAATGTCATCCTTTGAGCATTCCAGCTTCTGGATACAAAGGGCTGTATCGATCTCCTCAAACATTGAGTAAGACACACAGTGACCAAGACGATTCAGAGTTCGGATCAGTTCTGTGTTTCCTGTCAAAGACTTTACAGCATTGGTCAGCAGTACGTGCTTGGGTGGTTTTGTCTTGCCACTGGTAACAGCAAAGACCAAGTCACTGCCAAAGGAAGTGGCAAGACGTTGAGCTCTTTCAGAGGGAGTTTCACACTCACACTCTCCTGTCAGCAGGGTGTGCAGGAATTGAGTGACTGCTGCAGGAATGACATTCTGATCTGTATCGGGAGGCCATGGCTGACTCACATCTTGTTTATTGATCTCATTCCTCAGCTGCATTCCTGCTTTGGTTAAGACATCTTCAGAGTTAGCTGCTCTTGCTTCTTGCAGGTCTTTTGCCATTTTGTGTGCTTGCCGGGCAAGGTCGTCCATTGAGAGGCTGCGTGGATAGATTAGAAGCTTTCCTTTCTCATCTGGGACAAAGCGTAGTGATTCTCCAAACTCGGTTTCAATCTTTCGGCGAACATGTTTCTTTGTCGCTGGTTTCAGTTGGATAATACCACGGGACATCATGGATCTCTCAAGCCTAGATGTGAGGTTTGTCATAGGCAGTACCTCTGGGTTGGGGAATAATTTGGTCCTTATATACAAGCAGAGTTCCTCGAGGGCTTCTGTCTCAACCTCTTCGTAGCGTGCTTCCTCGCTTTCTTCCTGATTTTCACCTGCACCCGACCTGGCGGCCGCTGGGAAATCATCTTTTGTGAAGAGTTTGTAGCACGACTTGTGGTAGTGACCCTCTGCAGCAACAAGGTCTCTGCTAACTAAACCAAGGATTCTCTGGTTGAGTTTCCTTATTGCTGCTCTGCGAATCTTCTCATCTGCTCGTAGCTCAACACACTGTATGAGTGGCTCCCTTGTCTTTGTTGTTTTTATGTACTTGCTTGACTTCTCGCAGAAGATACATACTTTGGCATACACCCTGCTAGTACTAGGGGCATCCCTTGATGCCCTCCTCCTGGGGTCGACGCTTGCTGATTCTATCTTGACACCCTTGGCAAGGATAGAATCCAGTGACTTCTTCATTGTAAAGAGACTACGACATTTACGGTGATAATGTATGTGTGGTATTCCTCCTTCTTCAAGGCCCTTGGCTGCTTCCAGGACTGGATCATGCTGCCTGATTTCTGCAGCCCTGAGCAATGTGTTCCAGGAGTCCAAATCCTGTGGTGACACCAGAGCATCGCTGTCATCATCAGAGCAGTGGATGATACAGTCGATCCGTGCTCTCTTCCTCGCAGATGGTTCCATCCTGCCGTCAAACAGTCGACACACACCTGCAAAAAATATCACCATTAAACCATGAACAAACAAACACATTACATGGAAACCACTCTACATATGTTTGCTCCTTCCAATAATAAATTATCCCCAAAATATAACAAAAAATCCCCAAATATGAAATAAACCCCTAAATATGGAGAAACTTGAAATACACATCGGAATAATTCTTGTAGAGAATCAAATAAGCTACAAGAGCTGTTAGAATATATTTTTCAATGTTCCCCATATTTAAGGATTTATTCTAGATTTAGAGGAAAATACCCAAAATATAGAGTATATTCCGAAATATGAGGAAATTTGAAAAATACCTAGGAACAACTCTGGTAGAGAATATAATTCTACATAGGTGTTCAAAGTTTCGCGATGATTGTGTGATGGATTTTAAAGAAAATGAGGAAAACGCCGAGCGTCACGCTAAAAATCTTTATTTTTGGGTAGCGCCCCTATTGCATCAAAAAAATTAGACTAAGCTACCAGTGCGAGAAGGCTATCATATCTTAATGTACTTACAGTCACTCTATAAACATTTTAGTACCATTCGTGTTTAGTCACCCCAGGTGGTACCGATATCTGGCCTGGCTCATGGACTAATAGTGGTAAACGAGTGGAACGCACTGCCCCAGTATGTAGTCGATTCCGAATCAATAAGGGAGTTTGAAAGTAATCTTGATAAAGCATGGGGAAGACAAGATTTGAAGTTTGATTATAAAGCAAAAATACAGAATAGTAAAAATGTTGCGTCTGCTACCGCCGCCGCCAACACCGTGAACGACCGCAGCAGTGCAAGTACTGGTACTGAGCTGGATACACAGGCCTAGTTTGCCTTTTTCCAGAGGATCTACTGTAAGAAACTAAGAAACATGAATACCAGGTTAGGTTAGGTCAGGTCAAAATAGACGGGAACATGATGGGAAAGGTCCGACGCCACGCGTAGTGTAAACAAGACTGGCGGTACGCCCGAATTCTACATTCTACCCGAAAAATACATTAGCCTAACCAAACAACCTAACCTAACCTAACCTAACCTAGTATTATAGATTTATAAGTATTTATTTTATTATAAGTATTCATAGATTATTTATGTTGTATGTCGGTAGTGGTACACCCGGTAACTACATCCTTCCCGAAAATTCCCACGCATGTCTAAACGTACTGTGGTTTCCAATCTGTAGACTGACGATTTCCGTGGAGCGCATTTTACCGCGATTTTAGCAATGTGAGACCCTTTCAAGACTGAATCTGTCTTAGCAGACCACACAACAACAAAGCTCCGATGTCTGTTTGCTTCCAGAGGTGCGTGCGCCGCCTCCGACACTAGAGCTTTGTTTACTTGCGTCGGACGCGCGGCTTTCAAGCTTACGGATTTTAAAAGGACACCCGGGCTCCTGCCCATCTGCCGCGGTGTCCTTTTAAAATGCTGCCCGGGCGGGAAGGGTTAAAGGTAAAATATATCATATACTGTATAAGCATTTTCATAGGTTTTACTAATTAAGTGAATATGTGTGCGCGACAGAACAAGATTCGCCGGTCCGGACAAGGTCTAAAACTTTCTAGATATTGATGAAACTACATTAGCCTACCTTGTCTCAAGATGGTTGTCGGAACAGAAATGGCAAGTCTTCAGCTCTCCGTGTCCAATTCCTGGTTATCCTGTATTAGTTTATGACCAACCTGATGATTATCAGTGTTTTATCACTTTCATGAACGATACTTTATTGATGTACATGTAATTACCTTCGCAATTTCACTATAAGTGAAATACGAGAAACTGTTGGATTGTTCACCCATAAACAGGGAACGTGAGGTGGGTTTAGACTGTCGCGCACCCATAAACAGGGAACGTGAGCTGGGTTTAGACCGTCGGCGAGACAGGTTAGTTTTAGGTTAGGCTAATGTTGAAAATACTAAAATGCGATGGTCCTCGGTATTAAACAACACTATATCAAATAAAAAAATAAAAAACAAACAAAAAATTACCTGAAAAACTCGTATCTGGTTGGTGATAAATTTTTACCCCGATTCCATAAGTTATGAAATGCATCCTGTCGCAAACTATGCAATTTTATAAAAATATACTCGATTTTTGCTGCGCGTCGATGAAAGTGCCATTGTTTTGGGTGGCCTGACGCTAATTTTAAAACATTAATGTACCTCTTATATGTCATATTTTATATATTTAACCTCTGAAGTGCGCATGGGGGTAATTGGAAACGTCCCCCTGTGCTGACGTATTTGAGGTGTTTCCGCCACTAAAATATTCATTGTGCCATTAATAGCATTAATACTTATCCATATGCGCCTATTATGGGTTGATTATAAAGGTATTAACCTGAAACAACAATAAAACGAGTGAAAACAGCGTTTGGATGGTCAAAATCGGAGATATAGCCCGCGAGTTGTATAATGTATGGGTGAGGCAATCTGCTTTCCCGCCAATTTCCCCCAAGGCCACTGAGACACAGTCGATCGATACTCTCTCTCTCTCTCTTGCACTCGCTTGCTATCAGTGATGACCACACCCTCCAATCGGATTTCTAATGTTAGCACGAAAATATACCTCAGAATAAGGGAATAACAGGGAAAATAGGTGATAACTGAAGGAGAGGAGGAAAGTGGGGAAGGAGGGGAGGTAGAGGACTGAGATTTTGCATGGCCCAGGGGCCAAAAAAAAAAAAAAAAATAAAAAAAAAAAATATAAAAAATTTTTTTTTTTCGATGTCAAAAGTTGATTTTTATTTTCTCTGACTCTTAAGAGTCTCCCCGCAGTGCGCCGGGGGAACTCTTAAGAGTCTCCCCGCAGCTCCCGGGTTAAAAGTAAGAATAAGATACGGTCACCATATCCATGAGTGTATCAAATCGAAGCCAAAGTCATTGAGCACTGTCACGATGTCTAGTGGTGATTTTTAGTATTTACCTTGGGAAATAACGGGTATAAATCGCTCAAATTCTATTAATTGTATATATACTAATTGTGTAATAAATATGTGTTATATTTATTTATTGACATGCTCTTATGTAGATTGACCATTTAAGCTATACTCCATTCAACCGACCCGTGCATCTGGCTCCTAACTAGTGTTTGCATCGAGGCTCTTGATTGGCTATCATATCAGTACCCGAGTTCACTGGCCAAAATGAGCGGCAGAGCTGATAATTTCTTATTATCTTTATTATTCCTTATTTATTCATTAATCCTTAACCCTCCAGCCCCGGCTACACATTACATAAATATTCCCCGAAATCCGGGGGTTTTGGCCGAAAAACGTCTACGCCTAGGCTACCGTATCTTTGTTATTCTGACTGCTTCCGCATTCCCGCACATCCCCAAGCGTAGATGTGTTTCGTACCTGTAGAATGGCGGTAAGTAGAGCTCTCTAAGTCAACTGGTTCAGTTGTGATGATGATTTCATTGGAGATAACTTTATGGCAAAAACAGCCACTTTACACTACTTTTCGATACTTAACAATAATATACAGGCACACACGAACAAGCGACGCACTCCTTCTTGTGGCCGGAGATGCGGGGCGTCGGTCCAGCCGGCTGTTGTTTACACCATACCACTGGATTTGCATAGGATTGACACCAATAAATGAGGCGTACAATACAAGAGGGAAGAACATCCATTTCTGCGATAGTTGTTTCGATATCACATGGCAAGTCATACAGACTGTAGAAAATACAGAAGTACAAGATAGACTGAAATATAGCCAAGACATAGCTACTTTTCACAGAAAATGGGGAACTATTGGGGCCTCAGGGCCCATACTAATATCACAACCCACACACACACACCTTCCCATGAAAATGCCCACATTGCCTCCTGCACATCAACACACATCGCCTGCCGAACAACAACCTTTCGCACCCTACATATCCACAAACCCTGTCGCACATCTCCCCACACCTCCCCAGACCCAGAAAACACCCACATTAATCCCATCTATGGCCATTGACCACCCTACTGCTGTTGATCAAATACATTTGCAGGATGAACGTAGGATGCAACAAGCCCCCATATCAGGCTCCCCTTCCACATCGTCTCCCCCCTCACCACTGCCACCTGCCCACCTACAACCGACCCGTAACTCCACCCCCCTGCAGGCCTCACCCACCCATACACCAAGCCCACTATCACCCACAACCACACTTAGCTCACCACATAACCCCTTGCAGCCCCAACCACACCTACTGGGGTTGTCTACACCAGTGTGCAGATATTATCTGGAAAGAAGGTGCTACTTTGGTCAAAAGGGCGATTATAATGGGAATGCATGTAGATTTGCTCATCCCAAAATTTGCAACAACATAACCAGTCATGGAAAATGTAGATTTGGTGAAACCTGCAAATACCACCACCCATCCCTTTGCAAGACATCACTTGAGAACAAGACCTGCTACAATATGAAATGCCCAGCTTTTCATATTAAAGGGACTTGGAGATATGCTAGACCTAACACGAATGGTAGCCCAAAAACTCTCTAGCTATGCGAGGACGAGACAGAGGAAAAAGGCAAGGAGGGAAAGGGCAGATGAAGATGAAGAGACTGAGGGAGATGGAAGAGCACATAGAACACCTCGAGCACCTCCTGGCCTCCCAAGAGTGGCCAATACATCCCGAAGACTATTAGGTACACATAGTACTCCAAACAATCCCTCCCCAATCTTGTTTGCAAATATCCAAGGCCTAAAAAATAGAACCACGAACAAAGTACCATTTATTAGGGGCCTGCTAGAAGAAGGAAACGCTATATTTGCGGCTCTCACAGAAACTCACATTAAAGATCAGGAAGATAGTGAGGTATGGATTCCTGGTTACAACCTACATAGGGCGGACAGAACGCATAGATCACATGGAGGTGTAGCCTTGTACATACATGACTCACTGATATGTACTGAATTCCTAAATAACAGTAATGAAGTGGTGGAAATACTTGGAGTTAAAATAGAATCCCTAAATTTAGCAGTTATTGTTACATACAGGCCTCCAGACTCATCCCGAGAAGAATTCAAACCCCAGTTCAACAAAATAAAATCAGAAGTGGAAACCCTGGGGAACCCAACACCAAATATTATATGGCTAGGAGACTTTAACCTACCAAACATTAAATGGAGACAACTAGAAAACCAGTTAGTGGCAAATAACACCGGAGAAGCAAATACTAATACGAGAGAGCTTTTTGAACTTTGTGATTTTTTTAGTCTTACCCAACATATTGCTGAACCCACACGGGAAAACAATATCTTAGACCTGGTCTTCACTAACAACGACTCTCTAGTACACAGCATTAACATATCGGACACAACATACTCAGATCATAAATTAATTGAGATCAAAACAACCTTAGAAAGTGTACAGACAACCTCAGAATCGAGAACAAAAACCGGCCCCTTCAGTAAATTTAACTTCAATAACAAAAACATTAGATGGGAAGAGGTAAATCAAGAAATGGAGGAAATAGACTGGGAAGATTTAATGGATAACTTGACACCAGCAGAATGTCTAGTCTTAATAACAGAAACCATGACCCAAATCTGTAGCCACCATATACTGTACCTGCAAGACAAACAAAACGAAGAAGCAAACAAGATCGGGAAAGGAGGAGGCTGTACAGAAGAAGAAAATTACTCACACAAAGATGCACACATCAAAATCTACAGGATAGGCAAAAGGTCGAAATAGATAGAGAAATTGTGGAAATTGAACAAAGGCTAAGAATATCATATGAACTACAACATATGGAAGAGGAGAGTCCGAAAGCTATTGCAGGTATAAAGGAAAATTCCAAATACTTCTTTTCATACGCCAAACAAAAGGCTAAAACAACATCAAACATCGGCCCACTGAGCAAAGGGGACGGCTCTTTCACAGGGGACAAAAAGGAAATGAGCGAACTCTTAAGCAGGCAGTATGAAATGGCATTCAGTGAGCCTGATGAAACAAAAGTCATCAGAGACCAAAATATATTTTTCATGGAAACCTCCCCCACGGAAACCCCTCAGATGCTGGATATTGATTTCGGTCCAAAAGACATAGAAGAGGCCATTTCCAACATGCCATCCCACTCGGCACCAGGCCCGGACTCATGGAATTCGATCCTAATGAAAAAATGTAAGGAAAACCTCTCAAAACCCCTGGCTATAATGTGGAGAAGGAGTCTAGACACTGGTGACATACCAGATAGCTTGAAAAACGCAATAATTGCCCCACTGCATAAAGGAGGGAGTAAAGCACTACCAAAAAACTACCGCCCGGTAGCTCTAACCTCTCACATCATTAAAGTTTTCGAGCGAGTCCTGCGAAGCAAAATTTCAACATTCATGGAGACAAATGAACTACACAACACCGGTCAACATGGGTTCAGAGCAGGAAGATCATGTCTCTCACAAGTTTTGGAACACTATGACAAAATTCTTGAAGCGCTAGAAGAAAAGAAAAACGTGGATGTCATTTACACCGATTTTGCTAAGGCATTTGATAAATGTGACCATGGTATAATAGCCCACAAACTGAAAGCAAAAGGTATAACTGGGAAAATCGGACGGTGGATATACAATTTCCTCGTAAACCGAAAGCAATCGGTAGTAGTAAACCAAGTCACTTCTGAGCCTTCGGATGTCAAAAGCTCAGTGCCCCAAGGAACAGTGCTAGCGCCCCTTCTGTTCCTCATACTAATTTGCGACATAGATACCTGTACCAACACCAGACACAGTACGGTGTCGTCTTTTGCTGATGACACAAAATTAAGCAAGATAGTAAACACACAAGAGGACACGGGCCGACTGCAGGAAGACATGAATGTAGTGTTCCAGTGGACCAGGGAAAACAACATGCAATTCAATGAGGAAAAATTCCAATTAATACGGTACGGAGATAATAATGGTGTTAAAGAAATTACAAATTACTTAACAGAATCTAACCACATAATAGAACGGAAAGACAGTGTGAAAGACCTTGGGGTATTAATGTCTGAAAATATGGGTTTCAAAGTACATAACCAGGTCAAAGTGGCGGCTGCGAAACGTCTAACGGGTTGGATTCTGCGTACTTTTAAAACACGCGGTGAATTGCCTATGATAACGCTCTTCAAATCTCTAGTGCTACCGCGGCTTGAATACTGTAGCGTATTAACATCCCCATACAAAGCAGGTGAAATAAATGACGTAGAGAGTGTACAAAGAAATTTCACTTCGCATATAAGTTCGATAAAACATCTACACTATTGGGAGCGTTTAAGAGCACTGAATCTGTACTCACTGGAACGTAGAAGAGAACGTTACCTAATAATATACACGTGGAAAATCGCAGAGGGTTTAGTACCAAACCTACATACTCCGATAGTCATGAAATTCAGTGATAGGAGAGGCTGGGAATGCGAAATCCCCCGGATGAATAACAGGGGTGCTATGGGCTCTCTGCGAGAGGGCTGGTTATCACACAGAGGCCCACGTCTCTTCAACAAACTCCCACGGCGAGTAAGAGACATGAGGGACATCTCGTAAGACAACTTCAAGAGAGCCCTAGATGTCGAACTGCAAAAAGTGCCAGACGAGCCCATCCTCGCAAGGGAGCGAGCTGTCGCTTCAAACAGTCTACTGCACCAAATCACCACCCATAACGAGGGGCGTCGCGCTCCTTGGTGCCGCTAGAAGAGCGGCGAACACATCTAAAGGTATCTAAAGGTATGCGTCGGACGTACGCCTCGCACACCAAGCTTACAGGCTTTAAGCTCATGGGCGTTCAAGAGACCTTCCGGGTAGCTAGGGTATGTTTTTTATGGGCGTTCAAGAGCTCTTCCGGGTCTGGAGGGTTAAAGAGCGGCGCTCGACTTAAGTCGTGCACCAATTTGCAGCAAGTTAGGAGCATTATTAAGGCTTTTAAAGGGTTAAAATCGAGTGCAAATGGCTGGGAGCGCAGCAGGCCACACGTCCGACACCCAGGGCTTACCGCCACCCACTGACTCACGCTCCCTCTGTACTCGAGAGGACGGCAGTGTTACCATTAGTGAGCGTAGTGGGAAAAAATATGCCGCTATACCCGGTACGCTAAACTCCCATGTTGGTGGCACCACTGCATGAGAACCACGAGTGCTACGTAGCTCGTTCTGGTCTCATTTTGAAGCTTTTAGCGCCTAGTTTTTTGCTGAATACATTTCTTTTCATGCAGATACTTGATTGATCATTCAGCCCAAAACACCCTGCTAGACAAGGGTTAACTACCGGTATATACGTTTAAGTAATTTTAATGATTAATTAATAAATTATAGTCTTATCCGAATATAAATAGCTATTAAATATCACATGAAACCCAATAATAACTTTTATATCATAAAGTAAACACAAGCGAAACAATAAAATGATAAACGGGAGAGTAAGCGAGAGACGAGACTAACTGACGGGCTAACGCAGATTAGCCAATCACAGGCCATGATTTACTTACCGGTATCACACATTTAAAATAGGCTGGGGCGGAGTATCTTCCCTTGCTTGTGTTTACTTTAGGCTATTATATCTACAATTGTATGTGTTCCATGTGGTATTTTATAGCTCTTAAGGTTCTGATATCACATCATTATCATTACTAAAATTTATCTAGGTTAATTAATATATATGGAATAATAAAGAACAGTATATTTTATTCATACGATAATGTGATAATCTACAGTGATATTCGAACCTTAAGAGCTATAAAATACCACATGGAACACATACAATTGTAGATACAATAAAGTAAACACAAGCAAGGGAAGATATTCCGTCCCTTCCTATTTTAAAGGTGTGATACCGGTAAGTAAATCATGGCCTGTGATTGGCTAATCTGCGTTAGCCCGTCAGTCAGTCTCGTCTCTCGCTTACCGGTACTCTCCCGTTTATAATTTTATTGTTTCGCTTGTGTTTACTTTATGATATATAAGTTATTATTGGGTTTCATGTGATATTTAATAGCTATTTATATTTGGATAAGACTGTAGTCTATTAATTAATAATTAAAATTACTTAAACGTAGGGTAAGACGGGGTAATTTCGCCGCGGCGCTAATAATTTGCAGCCGATATCTCCGAAACTATTGCATGGATTCGGCTGCAGTTTGGCTTAGGTTATAGAGCAGTTTTGGTTTAGGTTGTAGAGCAAGTTTGGCTTAGGTTGTATAGCTAGTTTGGCTTAGGTTGTAGATCTAGTTTGGCTTAGGTTTTGTTGCAGTTTCGCGGGGCCTGGAGCCAGGGCTAGCGGCGCGTCTGACGGTATGGTCTGGGGTGTTTGTGGGTGGTTTGTATGTGTGTTTGTTTGTTTGTATGTTTGTGTGTGACACAGTGTTGGCAGTAGCCATCAGCTGCTGCCTGGTACTTTGCACTAGCAACCTACACGCCGCACCCACACGAGACACATCCACACCCGCACTAAATACTTCCACACCCGTAGGCCTAATAAATACGTCCACAACCGCACTAGACACGTCCACACCTGCACTAGACACATCCACACCCGCACTAGACACGTCCACACCCGCACTAGACACAGTGGCGGCTAGGCCTACACGTGTGACACACCTGCATCTCAACCTGTTCAGTTGTGTGTGTGTGCGTGCGACGTTTTTCTATTGGCATGTTTAGTGTCAGTTTGGGTTTGTGAATGTTTTCATTGCTTTTACCTGCGCACTAGTGTTTTGTCTGGCCATTAATCATATACAGTAATGTTATCTAGTTTACTAGCTAGATGATGCGTAAAATAGGTCGCGGAAAAATTACCCCGCCCGGCGGGGTAATTTCGCCGCGAGAGTAACTTTTTTTTTTAAATCGGCAGCGTGACCAAAACATTATATATTTTTTTGTTTTTTGGGCATCTATAGCAGAAAGGCTGAATGTATAGATAAAAAATTAAAAATTTAAAAATTCCATTTGTGGCAGTTTCTATTCGTCAAAATACGCGATTTTCGGCGAAATTATCCCGTCTTACCCTAGCCTATATAGTTTAAGGAATAATTAAGATAATAAGAAGAAATTATCAGCTCTGCCGTTCATTTTGGCCAGTGAACTCGGGTACTGATATGATAGCCAATCAAGAGCCTCGATGCAAACACTAGTTAGGAGCCAGATGCACAGGTCGGTTGAATGGAGTATATATAGTAGTTTTCGTGGTAGCATTCAAGGAGACTACGGCAGGACTTACCTCTGACCGGTTATAGGCTATCCTAGTGTTTACTATACCCCTTTGAAAGGACATTAGCCTACCGTAACCTAACCACTTTACCTAATCTATCCTAGTATTATGGGTGGGGGCTGCCGCCCCCACACCCCCGCTGTTTGACATCTTTGACTTAGATTTTTGGTGTATTTGTCTGTGAAGTGGGTATTTTTCAATTTGTCGATAACGAAAATCCTCCATGCGGACTACTGTATGTGGAGAATAATATGGCGAATCTATTGGTGCCTATTTTCCCTAATATATTGTTTTTCATAACGCTGCAGTAGTGTCGTTTAGAATAACCGTTTTCGTATATAATCGAAGCATAGAGGTGTTCAGAACTTCAGTCACTGTTCATAGGACCACCAGTCTCTCTCATTCAGTGGTTAGAAATGGCGGCCTTTCGGTCTCGTCATATTACAGGCTAATATTCTTACAGTTTCTTACAGTAGATCCTCTGGAAAAAGGCAAACTAGGCCTGTGTATCCAACTCAGTACCAGTACTTGCACTGCTGCGGTCGTTCACGGTGTTGGCGGCGGCGGTAGCAGACGCAACATTTTTACTATTCTGTATTTTTGCTTTATAATCAAACTTCAAATCTTGTCTTCCCCATGCTTTATCAAGATTACTTTCAAACTCCCTTATTGATTCGGAATCGACTACATACTGGGGCAGTGCGTTCCACTCATTTACCACTCTATCACAAAATGAGTTCTTTGCCTTCTCAAGCCTATTTCTTTCTTTGTAAATTTTCTTAGAGTGTCCTCTCGTTCTTGTTCCCTCCCGCATCAAGAAGATACCTTCACACACATCCTCATCATACTTTCCTGACACTATCTCAAAAGTCTCTATCATATCCCCTCTCTTTCTCCTATATGCCAGTGTCGGCAGCCCCAGTGTCCTCAACGTCTGCTCATAGCCCGTGTTCTTCAACGTTGGTACTAGCTTGCTAGTTCTCCTCTGCACTTTCTCCACTGCTTCTATATCCTTTACCATATATGGAGCCCACACCTGGTTCGCATATTCCAGGTGCGGCCTAACCAGCGCTGTATAGAGATTCCTGAAGATTTCTTCGTCAAGTGACACAAATGTCCTCCTTATCAGCCCTACAATTCTATTGGCTTTGTTTATCTTTTCCGCTAAATGTTCTGAGAAATTTAACTTATTGTCTATCACTACTCCTATATCCTTTTTTGCATTCACTTCCTCCATCGCTTCATACATACTGTATCCTACCTTGTCTATCTTGCTTGTCCCAATGCAGCTTCAGTATCAGCATTTCCACACAGTGGGCGGGCATTGTGGTATCATGGTATGGTTCCGCTGCGTGTCTGCCTGCTGAGACCGAAACCTCTTTGGGAGGTCTGGGACCTGGGAAGATTTTGCTGGAGACCCCAATGGGCCTAGGTTTCTGTGTCTTCAACTGATGTCAACAAATATTTCACAATTGATCATTTAAATTACACTAGAGGAAATGGTTGCAAGATAATCGGAATGCATTTTAACTCCCAAGAAGCAAAGCATTTCTTTTTCAATCGAGTAGTGCAACTATGGAATGGACTACCCAGTCATGTTATTGAATGCAGTTGCAGTAGGCTACTATTGAAACTTTCAAAATACGCCTAGATAAAAAAACTAAATAAAAATGGGGTAAGTGCCAGAGTATATATTGTACAGTATAAATATATATACGGTACAGTACCTACAATCCATGATTAACTACATTTACAAACGAATAGCAGCACTTTTTATTTAGCTACCGTTATCTTTTTCTCACATAGGTTAGGTAGTTTAGCTACAAGCAGACTCGAAACGATCGATATATATGTTATTGCTTGTTTTCCTTTTTACTCCTTTGAGTGACCTAGATGTGTGTGAATTTTGTATTTTGTTTTTTATGTTGTGTTGTTGTTGTTGTTGTTGTTGTTCCTCCCTAAGCTGCCTGGCCGAACAGCCCCGAGTCCCTGAGAAAGGCCATGGCCACGATCGGGCTTTCCCACAGAGCTCTCATTGAGTGTAGATTGTGTTGTTGGCGTAAGTGGTTGTGTGAAATGCAGTCTTCTATGATGTGTTTAATGGTATGGGGTGCTGTGTTACATCCCGGGCAGGCGTCGACAACGGAGTCATCCAGTCTCTTCTGATAGCTCAGGAGAGCTGGATGGTGTCCGCATCTCAGCCTGGCCAGGTGGACTCTGTCCTCGCGAGGAAGGGAGGATTCGGAAGGATGGATTTCGGGAGGTCGTGCATGCAGCTGCGTGTTGTCTGTGAGTGAGTGGATGGATCGGTGAGAGATATGAGTATGGATGTGCTTCTGGAAGTTGGTTCGGGGTGGGCAGGGAGGGAGAGAGGACAATAATTGTGTGTGATACCGTGTGCTGGGTGTTGTTTTGATATTTCTTGGTGTCTGTGGGTGTGTTGCCATGTAGTTTAGTGGGTGGTCTTGGTTCGTGGAGGCTGCTGCCAGGAATTGAGTGCCTCTCATGTCCAGATGGTCTTTGACTTTGAGGATTTTGGTTTCTTGATGTAGGTGATCTGTGGGTGCAGTAGCTGTGCAGCATGTAATGATCTTCAGGGCTTTGTTTTGAATAGTCTGTAAGGTCTTATGATGTGTTTCAGCTAGGTTAGAAGCCCAGGCTGGGCTTGCGTATTCCATCACTGATCTTATGTATTGTTATATAATGTGGTGGTAGTTTCTTTGTTGTGTCCAAATTTTGTGTGAGCAAGTGACCTGAGGGCGTTAAGTCTGGGTGTCAGTTTCTTTTTAATGTTTGTGGTGTGCTGTTTGAATGTCATATGAGTATCATATGTTACTCCTAGGATTTTGGGTGTGTGTGTATGTGTTAGGGGTGTGTTGTTTATGGTGAGTTGAGGGATGTATTCGTGTTCTCCTGTCCAACTTGTGAGCAGGGTTGCGGTGGATTTGGCTGGGGCTAGATTAAGTCTGTTTGTAGTGCACCAGCCATGTAGTGTGTTGAGATAGGGTTGCAGGAGATCTGTTGCTCTTTTTAGGTCATGGTGTGTGCATGTGAGTGTTATGTCATCTGCATAGGAGGCTAAGTTTATTTGGGGCGTATTGGGTGTAGTTATATCGTTGTTATATAGTTATATGTTGTGTTGTGTTGTGTTGTCCCTGTTCGGGTTCTGTCTCGAGTTGGCCCATCTATGGGGTATGTGCCTGAGTACAGTATGTTAATATTGTACATGTACAGTATACATACTATATGAAGCTTGTACAGTATCAATAATTAACTCTATCCTTTTCAGGTGGTGTGATTGCGTATCAACGGACAACCTAAGAAAACCTCTACATAGTTGGAATACAAGCAGATACCATAGTACTTGTCACCGTCAGGCATCTTCCACGCAAGAAAGGTCAGTCCAAAATGCGTGTGAAGTTTCTTAAGTTTCAGAAAGAAATCCTCATTCTTTCCTCATTGTTCTTTTCTGGGGGAATACTGAACAATGGCTTTATCACAGAGCCTGTAACATGGTTCAGCGGTGCACACATGGAAGATATTGCCGACAGTATAGTCCATTGATAACCCCATACCAGTACCGTACTATTACTCACACTCATACCGTATATTTTTGTACAGTACAGTACCGTACTGTACTTAGTTACTGTACTGTATTGTTTATAGGGTTATTGAGTGTTCCTGTTATCCGCGTCACCCATATAGTACTGTACCTAAACTATTTTAACCGGTAATGGACTGTAATACAAAATTTATCTGTTACTTCTGTTTATCCTCTCTGTATCTAAAAATGGCTTAAATACGTAACAAACATTGCATGAAAAGATATTCAAATACCGATACTTAACCCCCATTTCCAGTTATGTTCAGCTCAATTTAGTTCTCTAATGGAAAGGGATAAAGAAAATAAGTACGTAGTTTATGATGAAGCCTGGTACCGGGTATCCATGCTTCATATACTGTAGGCAACGCAATCTCTTACTTATGTTTCTTAGTCTTCCTGTGGCGATGAATTTAATGTATGTATGTATATACTCATGCCCAATCCCCACTTTCCCGACTCAAGACAGAGCCCGAATAGGGACAACATAACAGAAAACAATGAACACACAAAACAAACTCACACACATGATGAATTTAATACTGTACTGTACAGTATTATGGTTTTGAGTTATTTTTCTGGGCTTGACAATGATCATAAAATAACATAGGAGAAGCCTGATTAAGGGGGAGGTACTGTAGTTGCTTTTTCTGGACCTCCTTTTCCCTCATGTTTAGCATATTAGTTTTGAGATTTTAAGACGTTCGTTCCGTTAGTTTGGCGATTTTGAAACCTTTCGCCTCATTACATCGTCAGCATTAAGACCTTTCGTGCCATTTAGGTGTCAATTTTTTCCTGGTGAGCGATAGCGAGCCTGTTTTTTTAATGGGAATTGGCCTTCGGCCGGGAAATTTTTCTAAAAAAAAAATGTACAAAATTATCTCGAAAGGGGGTCTCGGGGGTATATTATTAAGCTTTATGGAGGAAACTCAAAAATAAATTAATAGATACAAATATAGACCAAAAAACAAGCACTACCCCCTTAAAGTGAAAGTTAGGAGAATGTCAAAGACTATACCTCCCTCGACTGATCAAACAACCTCCCTCGACTGTGATCATTTGAGGCCTCCGAGACCTCATGGAGAATTAATTAAGGGGGTAGTGTTTGGTTTTTGGTCTATGTATTTATTTATTAAATTATTTTTGAGTTCCTTCGCTAGACCTCAATCAAGCTTAAAAATACACCCCCGAGACCCCCTTTCAAGATATATTTGTACATTTTTGGTAGAACATTTTTCTGGCCGATGGCCGGTTCCTTCTAAAATCACAGGATTGCTATCGCTCGCCAGGAAAAAATCGACACCTAAATGGCACAAAAGGTCTAAATATTGACAAAGAAATTTGGCGAAAGGTCTCAAAATCGCCAAACTAATGGAACGAATGTCTTATAAATGTCAAAACTAATATGCTAAACATGAGGGAGCAGGGGATCCAGAAAAAGCCACTCCCTCCCCCTTAAGCAAAAGATTAAAACTGATGCAGGTTGCAATATGTGGAATAACCTACCTTCATAATTAATAACTACTGTATATATGACAAAGTTACCTTTAAAATCAATGCTGGAAGTACCGGTACCTACTAAATCACTACTAATTTTGTTCACTCACTAAGACCCACTTATGTATTGAATACAGTATTATAAGAGTGCTATAGTTATGTGCACTTCACAATACCTAGTTAGAGTCAGTCAATAGTAAAATATTGAAGTTCAGATTCATATGCCAATGAATCGTATATACAGTACAGGTAATGAGATAAAACATTGTCTATTACTGTATTATGTATTGTATTATTATTTTATGTATTATATCTTGTAGCCTATTGTGTATTGTTGTATTTATTACTAACAGTATGTCTTGTAGAACATAATTATTGTGTATTACTGTACCGTATTATGTATTGTATTATTATTATTTTATGTACAGTATTATATCTTGTATTGTTGTATTTATTACTAACAGTATGTCTTGTAAAATATTATTGTGTATTACTGCATTATGTATTGTATTATAATTATTTTATGTATTATATCTTGTACTGTATTGTGTATTGTTGTATTTATTAGTAACTATGTCTTGTAGAACATATTATTGGAGCCTAAAAATCAATACGATTAATGGGCTCAGCCAGTAATTATGACTTGTAATTTTTATATTTTGTAAATATAGTATACAGTATATGGTTAAATAAACAGATTTGGTAATTTGGTGGGCAGGCCTGTGGTGACGGGTCCGCTGTGGGTCTGCCTGCGGAAATCGGAGCCTCTCTGTGAGATCTGGGACCTGGGAATCTAGCTGGGGACCCTAAATGGGCCTGGGTCTCTGGGTATTTCTCCTGGATAACCTAGATGTGTGTTATTTTGTGTTTTGTTTTGTTTTTCTGCTGTATTGTGAATGTGATATCCATGTTCGGGCTCTGTCTCGAGTCCCCCCCGCCCAAAAAAATAAAAAAACATGGGGTAAGAGCCAGAGTACATACATACATAGAAATAAACTGATTTGTTTGTTTGTGATCAGACTTTCACTAGAGCTGTGTGGTTGAGTCTCTCCCCCTCCAAATGTCACTCTAAGAAACAAAGATAAGAAGAAAAAAAACATCTAGACAACTGGTTAATTATGGCTATATAGTATTTCAACAAACTCATACTGTTTATAGTAAGAAATATAGGGTTTTGTTTATTGCAAACATTAAATTGTCCCTTGTCAAATTTCGGATTATCATATTTTCTGGATTATCAGGTTTTTTCTATACACTCCCTACTGGAAGCTGGTACTGTTCCTCACTAAGTGGGATACTTAAGCAAAAGTTATGCAATGGCAATAATTAAGTAGGCCTACCTAACTTTTAAACTATGTTAACATAGAGAAAATGTTGTATCCCCTGATTCACACATACCGTAAAGTTTAAAGGTCACTTCATCCACAGATAGTATGGTTACAGTCTCACGTTTTAAATGGCTGCATTCTAGGCAACCCTGTCGAGGGCTGCCTCTATTGTTAAGTTCTTTAATTTGAGATCAGACCGGAGTACCTGATGCAATGTCTTTCTAGCTCTATTCCTATGCGCAGCTCCCCCCACGTTCACAGTTCGGCATTTCTTCACTCAGTTCTGATCATCTATTCCAGCCTTTCGAGGGCTTTTGCCCAGTAGGCTGTTGACTACAGTAATGTTTTTTTATTATTATTCTGATCATCTATTCTCTCCATGTGTCCAAACCAACCAAGTCAGTTTGTGCGCATCACTTCACTGATACTCCTAATGCCCAGACGTCTTCTTAATTCCTCATGGTACACTACCCCATCCCTGAGGTTAACCCCACGTATTCATCTCACCATTCTCTTCGCATTCCATTACATTTTATTAATATCCTCCGTTTTAACCGGCCACGTCTCCGAGGCATAGGTCATTGCACTTCTAACACATGAGGTATACATTTTTTGTACACCTTCCATTTAAGATGAAGTGGGAGTGTCTCATGGTCAAGAGTGGCAACAGCTCTCTAAACTTTCCCCAGCCACTTCTGTTTCTAGCAATGGAGCCAGCTTCAGTGCTACCTCCAATGGAAACCATATCGCCCAAGTAGCAGAATTTATTCACATGCTCCAGCACTACACTGCTGAAATAAACACTAACAGGCGGGTGGGTGACGGCTGGTCCTATCCAGAGTGAGGTTTGGCGTCCTCTACCCATCCTCTGCCGTTTCTGTCTGCCTCTTTTCCTGTACTGTACTACTTTTCCTTCTAGGTGCTGGCGAGATCGCCCGATTGGGTGGCACTGCAAGGGGGGCTGTGGACGGTGGGGGCATTGGCCTGTGTGTGCGATCCCGTGGGCTGATGATTCCCTCCCCCGCTGCCCTCTCAGAGACAGATCTCATTTCACCCTGGCCCTTTCGGGGGCCCGAGCATCTGGATGGCTTCGGTCTACCAGACTCGGGATTTCTCGGCAAGACAGTCTGGGGAACTATAGCAACAACACTAACAGGCGGGTCATTCAACACAAGTTCTCCCTGCACTGCGCATTCAAAGTCTATGATTCTCGTCAAAGGTCCTCTCGTCCCACTACATCTCTTGTGTAACTAGGCACTACAGATGCAACATTGAATTGAGTTTCTTCCCACCCCCTGGCCACATATTGTGCATGGAAAGTCGCCGCTTCTTTTCATAGTTCCGTGCCCTACTCATGACCTTGTGTTATATATATTAACTCTTAAAACCTTGTTTACCATACCCTCCCTCCATCTGTTTAACTTTGCTTCCGCTTCCTGCTCACTATCTAGGATAAGAACTTGGTCATCTGCATATATAAACTCCCATGAGAGTCCTGTTCTAAAGTCCCTTGACAGAGCCTCCAGGACCAAAACAAACATAAATGGACTCAACCCAACATTCAGATCAAAGCATTCACTTTGTTCATCTTCTACACGCACTGCTGCCCTTAAACCCTCGTATATCCTCAGTACTTTCCACAAACCTTCTCTATCAACGCTGTCGAAGGCTTTCTCCAAGTCCGTGAAGGCAGTATGCAACTTCTGTCCCTTCTCCAGATATTTCTCCATAAAAATTTTGAAAGAGAAAATTTGGTCTACACAGTCTCATCCTTTCCTAAACCCACCCTGCTCCTCACATACCCATTTCTCTGTTACCTCTTTCATTCTTTCGATCACTATCCTAAATACATAGCTGGGTGAAAAAATGCAAGTCCATGAACTGCACCAAGAAAGACATGGGATCAGACTTTGCAGTCTGATCTTAAATCAAAGAACCTGACAAGTGAGGCAGCTCTTAACAGGGTTGCCTGGAACGCTGCCGTTAGGATGTGAGACCGGAAGCGCACTTCGTGTGGAGCACTCAGACTTTAAATTTGTGTATGTACCGTATGTATATTCCCTACTATGCAAAGGAAACATATTCCTCTGTGATTGCCACACACTCCTCTCCTCTTATACAAGGGGATTCCTGTATTATGCCTGATTTCAATCTTCAGACACACTTCCATCTACACATTTTCGATAGCGATACCCATTTAATCTACCTCTCCTCCATACTTTAGTATTTCACAACACACTAATAATTCATGATGCTTTGCCCATCTTCACCCTCTTGAAAGTCTCACATACTTGCTAGAGTATATACGGTATGTGTAAGGGTTAATTCAAGGACTCCGTTCAAAAAGGGCTTATACAATACTGTATATGAAACTTGACGACTTATACTGTAACTGAAATGCATGCTGAACACAGCAAGCAAAACATTACCGGTAACTAAAGTCTCAACACAAAAAAATAGCAAAACAGAATCGCAATACCCGTATATGATAGTGTGTTCCTTTGAGCTGTAAAGGCCAATATGTCTTCAATTCATTAAGAATGATTCACAGACCAAATGTCCCAAGTCAACGTAAGTTATGTATCGGTAATATATATCTGTGTGTAAGAAGGGTCAAATTCAATGTTGGCCCACCTTACAGTGAAGTTTGACATTTGGCATTTCTACCACTCAAGCCTAGAATTGGGATAATATTATTTAATATTTAATTAAATAATGTTGATACCTAAGTTGAATATAATCTTTGAATGTTATTGCAGTAGCCTACACCCTCAGACAAATGTGATGTCCTAGCTTACTTAATCCTTAACCCCTCAGACCCGGTTGGGCTCTGAGGCATCCATAAAAAACACCCCCGCGGAACCCGGAAGGGCTCTGAGGCTCCGGCAGCTTGAAAGCCTGTAAGCTTGGTGTGCGAGGCGTCCGTCCGACGCATGTAAACAACAGCCGGTTGGACCGACGCCGCGCATCTCCGACCACAAGAAGGAGAGGCGTCCTTGTTCGTGTGTGCCTGTATGTTATTGTTAAGTAGTGAAAAGTAGCGTAAAGTGGCTGATATCGCCACAAAGTTATCTCCACGGAAATCGTCATCACAACTGAACCAGTTGACTTAGAGAGCTCTACTCAACGCCATTCTACAGGTACGAAACACATCTACGCTTGGGGATGAGCGGGAATGCGGAAGCAGTCAAAATAACAAAGATACGGTAGCCTAGGCGTAGACATTAAATTTAGGCCAAAACCCCCGGGTTTCGGTATGGAATACATAGCCGGGTCTGATGGGTTAATTCACGGCGACCATCATATGACGGGAGAGAGAAAATTGGCCTATCCTGCAGCACCCGTCATATGACGGGCGCTATTATGAGCGCTGAGAGAGAGGCCAGGCGTTGGAGGGAGCGTAGGCGTCTCCAAACGCTCGCCATGGCGTCCGGGCGCGCACTGAAGCCCGACATACGGCTGTCTCACTCGTGCTCTCTCTCACATAAAAATAGGCCAATATTCCCAATATTTTACCGATCTTCGCCATCGTTTGCTAGATCGGTGTAAAATAACCAGATGTACAGGGATGCTACAGGTGTCATTGGAAAGCTCTATCGTCGTTCTTTAATTTAAAATGTAAAACTTGCAAACTAAACAAACCAAAATTGGGACAAGGACAATATAAAGTCAAATTAAATTTATCAAAATCGCTATGTGGAAACAACGCTTACTAAAATGAAAATTATTAAATAAAAGAACACAATCCACCATATAGGGTGTACATTACTACATAAGCAAGTTAATCTGTTTCCCAAGCAAACTAATCGCACATATAACAACGCACTATCGTCACGTTAAAGGAAGTAGTCAAGTTTGGGAAGTCCGGGACGTTCTGGCAAATTTACTAAACTCTGCATGAATAAAGAAACTACATGTTAAATGTCAAAATATTATTTAAAATCAAATTTGCAACATGACAAGACATTAACAATAGTACAAAATAATATATAAAATACAGTACAGCACTCACTAACGATAGTGCTATCGGGTAGGTACCTGTAAGCATAGCATGCCTCAAGTGACCCCTATCAATAACTACCCTACAAATAACCTACATTTATAGCACAAATAAACTAAGGAAATCGCAAAAGTAAGCAATTGATACTATCGACAATGAATACATATAATATAAAGACAAATAATTGCAAAATATGAAGTAACAACAGATTTAAACAAAGAGTACTCTTTTAACAAGAACAATAAATTTAAAAAATCATCAATATTAATAATAATAATAATAATAATAATAATAATAGAAAAAGAAAAAGATAAACAATAAATACAGACAAAAAGTAAGCAGAGGTTATACAAGAAACTTCAAGTTAAAAATGCTTGATTAAAATTATTGATGTCAAATTTTAGAATACAGTCACAATAATTGACCCTAAAAAGATTAAATTTATGGAACAATTTACTTGCCTCAAAACCTCTGTCCACTAAGAGTCTGTATAGTAACCTAGCTCTAGCCCAAAAGTCATCTACTTTAGTGCAGATTTTACAAAATCTTATTAATTGGGAATAAAAACAATTATAAGTTATTTTACTATCGATATTACTACTAGGGAAAGGAAAGTTTATTACGTTAAAATTAAAATCATCAACTTTGTGATATACTTTAAGTATGCATTAACAATCTCTATATTTATATCAAGAAAATTTTCAACTTTATAATTTACGTTACATTGTGTGAGGGGAATAGAATTAGGGTAAATAAGTTTAGCAACTTGATTAAAATTTAACAAATTGCAAACAAGAATATCATCAATATATCTACTATTATTACTTAACAGTTTAGCAAGTGCTAATTTTTCTGGAATTTTATTTTTCTTGCTACTGTCAACTAAGTCTTTTATATATTTAAATTCTAAAGCAAGCAAGAATAAGTCTGCAATTAAAGGGCTAGCATTTCCACCCATAGGAATTCCTAATATTTGTTTGAAAATGTACGGCCCGAATCTAACATAAGTATTGAAAAGGAGGAATTTAAGGGCATCTTTAAGTTTAGTTCTATCAAAATATACAGAACTAGTGGGAGTAGAGCTAAGTGATGCATTATTAAAATATGTATAAACATTTATGAAATAATTACCATTCATACAGTATTTATTCATAATTATATTTCACGGATATATAATTATATTACGCTCTGGCTCTTGCTTATGCATGAAAATTAGCATGGAACGAATAATTTTCGGCAAATATTAATGCCTGGCGCTACGGTGATATACACAAGACACCCTGTCTGGAATCTGTTAACTTAATTTGAGTTTTTCCATTGGTTTAGTACAACAATACTCTGAGTCACACTGATCAAATCTTAAATGTAAAGGTTTTGTTTATCTATGTTAATGATATACAGTATTTTCACTTGTAACTAGAGAGATTATCGGAGTTAAAATTATGAAGGAACAATTTTTTACTGTGACAACAATATAGCATACTTGAAGGGTAAAGGTACTGTACGAGCATATCTACCATATACAATATTAACTATGATCGATTTTAACACCAATAACTCCCAATGAAATTAATGAAAGCATATGACCCTCCGGGGATTCGAACCCAGGACATCACATACAGAACTTACACGCTTTAAACATTATACCACCATTATACCAATAAACTCTATGCACTAAAGCCCTCCATCCATTCTTGGCCCCCCTCCTACCAGTCTCATTGGTGTGACGAGGTCCTGTTGACAAGACAAAGGATCATTCATTTATGTCTAGCCCATGGTTATTTAATGTACTGTACACCCCCCATGATCCTCCTCCCGAGTGTTCCACTTGCCATACACCCCTCACTATTTGTCACATATTCAGTAACTACCCTGCTTATTCCCCATCTCGGTCGGCCTGCTTTGGTGTAAAATCCTTTACCCCGAACTTTTCCTTGTCCCCCATATTTTGTTTCCTACATGGGTCGGGTCTAATCTTATATGCCATATAATCTAATATTTCGGGCCAGCCCAATGAGAGTCATCCTGTGGACTCAGTGGTCTGGTTAAACAAACTTTTAATTACGATTATACCAAAGTAAGCCATTGATGAAACGGAGAACACTTAGCCTAATAATATAATCTTTAATTCCAGGTTTGTGAGATGAACCCCAACCACAAGAATGACAGATCTAGAAGAGACTGCCTGAGAATGATCAACTAGCTTGCCTAGAGTCGCTGATGTAAGACACGGGTGGATATTTTTGTTAACCCTTTCGGTATTCCAGGATGTGTTCTTTCATTATATTCTGGCTATTATAGGACCATTTTATTAAGCTTCGAAAGGGTCTGGTAGTTCGAGGGATGATCAAGATATATTTTTCAAGCTTGATTGCCAGAGGTCTTTCTTAAGCTCTATAAGATCGTCTAATGATTGCCAAAATACAATAAAGAATAGTCCTAATAATGAACGGGTTAAGTATTTTTTTGTAACTGCTTTATTGGACATTCTTCAAGTAGTAGTTTTGTTTTAGTTATTTTCCAATCTGTTTTATTTTTGTTTATTGCAACAGCAGTTGAAATTCATATTATTATCAATGAATAGTGCAAACATTAACACTATTCTCCCCTCAGCAACATTGTAATTATATTAATGACAAATTTATTAGTACACAGCACAATATATTGCCATTTTCACTTAATAGTTCAACTTTACATACTACTTACACACTTAATACAAGACAAAAGACCAAGGTTTATGGTATTAGATTAAAATCTTCCCAGCAATTGACTGTAAATATAGTGCAGTGTTTAGTAGAAAAACAATGAGTAATGTATTGCAAATATTGTGGAGTAATGGGAACACTATTTTTCGATATGTCGATAATATACAGTTGTTTTCAATGTGGACACTCCTAAGATTCCGAAATGTATGAATAAGCCTGTGAAGCTTTTGAGCTATGGGAATGAGTTGGTGTCTTATTTAGGTTCGGTACAGTGTCAACCCAGTGGCCAGGGAATATTGAAGGCAACTGTAGATACTGTACGTGTATGTGATATATAAAACCGGTATTATTTCTTTAATATAATGGTAGTAATGTCGGATTTCATACTTGATAGTACAGTATTATATACCACTTGTTTTTAAGAGCTATTTACCTCAAAAACCCTGCATAATGTTCTGCCCTAGAGCAGCAGTTTGACAGAAACCCTCTGTGTCGGTAAGTAATCCAATTAAAAATGTCCATCTCAGGCTTAGGACCTACTTCATCAGTATTGGGAAGTGTTAACCGGGGAGAAGTAATACTAGAGCCGGGAGAAGTAAGACCAGAACCTCTGTCTGTACTTAACTTCACCACAACACCCTTATTGAACTCTATAACACCTTTAGAGAGTACCTCACCTCCAGAGACCATGCAGGGACAGTTTAATACAGAAAGAGCTCAACCCATTGATCACAAACCAGAGATCTCAAAGGAAGAGTTTATTGAAGATACACCTCAATGTTACTCTACAACATCCAGTGATGAAAAACCAGATATTAAGCCTGAAGAAATTCATCAAGACAACACTAGGTCACCCATATGTATAAAAGAAGAGAATACATCTGAAGATGTTAAGCAAAAGTCACCACCTGTTTCGAACCCTATAACTTCCATTGATGCAACACCAGAGAGTCTACATCATCTGAACTATTTGTCATCTACAGAGAGCACAACACCTGTACAAGGTTTGGCAGAAAATGGAAGTACCGGTACTCCTTTTGTACAGAACATGGTAACGAATGGAAGTACTCAACCTGTACAAAGTTTGTTAACAAATGGAAGCACTCATGTACAGAGTATATTAGCAAATTTTGGAACTACTCCTCATTTACAAAGTTTGTTAACAAATAGAAATACTTATCCTGCACAAAGTTTATTAACAAATGGAAATACTTATCCTGCACACAATTTATTAACAAATGGAAATACTTATCCTGCACAAAGTTTATTAACAAATGGAAATACTTATCCTGCACAAAGTTTATTAACAAATGGAAATACTTATCCTGCACAAAGTTTATTAACAAATGGAAATACTTATCCTGCACAAAGTTTATTAACAAATGGAAATACTTATCATGTTCAAAGTTTGTTAACAAATGAAAGTACTCATTCTGCACAAAGCTTGTTAACAAATGAACGTACTCAGCATATACAAAGTTTGTTAACAAATGGAAGTACTCATCCTGTACAAAATTTGTTAACAAATGAAAGTACTCAACCAGTACTAGTCCCTCACTTTATGACAAATTTTGGAGATCCCCAACCTGGTCCGAGCTTGGTATCAAATGGAGATACCCGACGTTTTATGGAGTATCTAATGCCAATGATGAACTACATGGTAGCCCCACCTTGGCTGTTCATGCCTGTTCCACCAGTTTACCAAAGAAAAGAGACACAAAAGAAAGATTCTCCAAAGGAGTGGAAATGTGAAGTGTGCGGTAAAGTTCTTAACAGTGAGAGGACTTATCAGAGACATTCTTGGGAACACAAAGAAAAAAAGCACGAGTGTGACCAATGCAAACTAAAATTTCCCACCAAGGAAAGGCTTAATGAGCACAATAATGTGAAGATATTCAAATGTGACCTGTGTGATGAACAGTACAAGTGTCATAATGCCCTTGTTATTCACAATGAGAGTCACAAGAAAGACAACCTATATAAATGTGAACAATGTCAGAAATCTTTTCCATCCAGAACTTATTTCAAGGTGCATAGAAGTTGGCACGCTGGTATCAAACCTTATCAGTGCCCACAATGTCCAGAGAAATTTAGTTTTCGAGATGGATTGCAATCACATTTGAGATCTCACACCGGTGATCTTTTCGAGTGTGATATTTGTCACAAAAAATATCTCAGTAATGATTACTTAAAGAGGCATTACATAATTCACACTGGCGTCAGAAAATTTTCTTGTGATGAATGTCAGAAAAAGTTTTTTTTCAAACCTCAACTCAGACATCATATCCGAGCAGTTCACATGAAGGAAAAACCTCATACATGTGATGAATGTCATATAAATTTTTCTTTTAAAAGTCAGTTAACAGATCATATCAGGGCTGTTCACAAGAGAGAGAAACGACTGACTTGTGATCAATGTGGCAAACAATTCTATTTTAAGACGGTGTTAACCAAACATATGGCCACGCACAATCAATAATTGTTTTGCAATGACTCATACCCTTAACCTTTGGACCCATAGTCAGGTGATTTGCCTAATACAATAGTAATAATAAAATAGTTAAACCAGTCGACGCCCCTCCTCCCATCCAGCACCGCCTTCACTTATACACTTCTTCACTCCATCCTTCCACCTCTCATTCGACAGAGAGGGAGAGGTAAACCGAATGAGAGGTGGAAGGATGGAGTGAAGGCGGTGCTGGATGGGAGGAGGGGCGTCGACTGGTTTAACTATTGACTGACTGGGGACACAGGTGCATGGGGCCGTTTCGTTCATGGCCAACCCTTCGGGGATCACGGCGTCCGGCAATAGATAGATAGATAGAAACCAGTCCAAGGTGATATGCTCATACCTGGCCCTCTGCTTCCTTCATAAACTGTGCTATGCTTGGAATTTTAATCAGTTTACAGTACCACTTACGACAGTGTTACAGATTATGGACTATAACCTTGCCAAAATAGTATAAGGTTAAACTTTTTCCTTCTCTGTACTGTACAGTATTACAACATGATCTATGAGGGAAGGAGAGAGTGAACACCTTCCCAGATTTAAGATAAAAGGAGAATGTACATGAGCAGTTTTTCCCGCAATTCTGATCCGGTAGTTTTTTTAACCCCTTCTGTACCGGCAACTTCTTTTTCATGTTATTCTAGCTATATAAAGACAATTTTATTCTGTTTAAGAAGGATCTGTGGTAGTAGAAAAGGTTAAGTGAGATAGTTTGAAGCCTGTTAGTTGCTGGAGGCCCTTTTTAAATTGAATAAAATCGTGTAACAGTAGCTAACAGGAAATTCAAATGCATCGCTGGTACACATAGGGTAAATTATACTATGATAAAAATGTTATCAGCTGTAGTAATCTAACATCAATTCAGTTGCTTATTCAAATGCAAAATAGTCTGAAAATATTGCTAGAAAGAAGTTGCGGCAAAAAGGTCTCTTGTAAATCCGCCTTTAGGCCCATCGTTTTGGTAGTTATCCAGCAGATAGGCTGGTCTTGCTGTGAACTAGTAGAGTTAGACAGCTTGAAGAGAAGTATTCAGGTAAAAAGAAAAGACAGAATAAGTATGCTGCATGTGTGGGAGGTTTGAGTCTATAAGTGTGGAATCATGGGCATTAAGATACAGTACTTAGTCTTAACCCGGGAGCTGCGGGGAGACTCTTAAGAGTTCCCCCGGCGCACTGCGGGGAGACTCTTAAGAGTCAGAGAAAACAAAAATCAACTTTTGACATCGAAAAAAAAAAAAAAAATTTTTTTTTTTTTTTTTTATTTTTTATTTTTTTGGCCCCTGGGCCATGCAAAATCTCAGTCCTCTACCTCCCCTCCTTCCCCACTTTCCTCCTCTCCTTCAGTTATCACCTATTTTCCCTGTTATTCCCTTATTCTGAGGTATATTTTCGTGCTAACATTAGAAATCCGATTGGAGGGTGTGGTCATCACTGATAGCAAGCGAGTGCAAGAGAGAGAGAGAGAGTATCGATCGATTGTGTCTCAGTGGCCTTGGGGGAAATTGGCGGGAAAGCAGATTGCCTCACCCATACATTATACAACTCGCGGGCTATATCTCCGATTTTGACCATCCAAACGCTGTTTTCACTCGTTTTATTGTTGTTTCAGGTTAATACCTTTATAATCAACCCATAATAGGCGCATATGGATAAGTATTAATGCTATTAATGGCACAATGAATATTTTAGTGACGGAAACACCTCAAATACGTCAGCACAGGGGGACGTTTCCAATTACCCCCATGCGCACTTCAGAGGTTAAGTAACCGTACTGAAATGAATATGATAAGATGGAATTATAAAGTGAGAGAGGGATTAGCAAGAGTTGAGTTGAGAGAGAGATTCACAGTAAAACTTCGCCCATTCGATCCCGCCGATCTGCAAACCTGCGACTTCCGTACTAATAATTTCATTCGGACTCCGACTTCAGACTTTTGGAAAAGTCCGGAAAGCTGAGAAATGTAGTCCGGATACGATCACATACGGTCTATATTACTCAGACTTCCAGACTTTTCCGAAAGTCTGAGAAATATATTCCAGAAATGTGGGATTTTGTCCGGACTACATTACTCAAACTTCCGGAAAAGTCTGGAAGTGTGAGTAATATAGTCCGGATGTAAGATCTTATCCAGATTTTATTTCTCAGACTTTCGGACTTTTCCGTAAGTCTGAGGTCGGAGTCCGGAGTTTCAGACTTTCGGAAAAATCACTTTCGGACAGGCTCTCCCTCCAATTAGTCCGAAAGTGCAAGGTTTTACTTTAGCTTCGAATGTATTGCAAGCTGATTTGTACTAGTAGACTGAGTTGGTCTGGCCATGTGGAGAGAAGGGATGAGATGTACAGTATGTTAAAAAAATTAAAGTGCAGGTAAGGACGGCAGTCAATAGGACAAGGAAGATATGGAACCGGGTTTGAATCCTGGCCAGGTCATACAGCCAAAATGTTATCAAGATCCTGAGGATACCTCATGATCAATGGACTTGTCACGGATACTGCAGGTGTTCATGCAACATGAAGAATGACCATCTGGTGAACAGGTATAGCCTTGCAAAACTTTGAACGATCAATCTTACAATTAGTATACAGTATAATTACTGCCTTATCTTTGTGGACCTCGAAAAGGCCGATGATCAAATACCTTGAGCAGTGGTACAGTGGGCAACGAGTAACATATTAGTTGATGAAGGGATTTTGGGGTACCGGTAGTGATTGATCCACAAGAGTGATGAACTGATGACTTAACAGTAAATGAGGATGTGCAATGCAGTTCTGTCTTTTTCCCCATACTGCTTGTTAAGATATTTTAAGTACATCATATCATCATCATCATCATATCTGAAACCTCCAGGGAACCTTAAGAATAACCATGGATTTCGCGTTCCGCTTATTTTGTCGAGACATGCTTCCTTTGCCCGTGCCACAATAGGCCTACTACTTTTATTATGTGGAATTTTATCATTAATATACATTATTATCAATTTTCTTTTATCATACTATAGGCTGTCTTCAACTACCAGTTAAGGCTGGTCACACGATCATTTTCAGTTACCATTCCGCGGGGAGGTCGGGGAATAATTGCCGTAAATTTTCCGGCGAGAATAAAAAAGTGTTCATACGAGAGAGCGAGTCAAAGGTTAAGACTGGACAGAGAATGACCACACGAGAGAGCGAGTCAAAGGTTAAGACTGGACAGAGAATGACCAAGCAGAAAGCACACGTATCAATTTACATAGTGATATCAGTACAGTCCATCCTCCTATAACACGAGCTCCTACAACGCGATCCTCCTTCAATACGAGGGGGGGTCCCGAATGACCAAACCTCTTATAACCCGAGCCGAAAACATATAACGCGAAATGGCCTTGCCGAGTGCTTCAAATCCGGCGCCTCCTCTTACTGCGCGACCCCCCCCCCCCACCTACAGCGCGATGACGTCGATGCGCACTGAAGTCGATGCGCACTGAATTTTAAGATGATTTTGCTAATGGATAATGCCCCCTGCCATCCTGCCATCCTGCCTACCTGCAAAATCTCCACCCTCAATGCAATGTTATCTTCTTGCCTCCAAAAACAACATCCTTATCTCCATTTAAAGTGTTATTCCTACAACGCGAAATACCTACAACACGAGGCGCAGTGCCGCCCCTAAACTCGTGTTGTAGGGGGATGGACTGTACATCTTTGAGCCACTCATGTTTGTAGAGGGCAGGATTATGGTTATAATGAGCAGGGGTGAGATAAATACATGAGGTAAGCTCCTTGAGGCAAGTCGTTGAATGTGGGCGGTTACAATACAATTATTGGAGCACTTAAATGAAAACGTGTGTTGGCGAACTATAGTAAAATATTAACAATGGATACTGTAACAACTCACAAGATCGGATGCGTTTTGTTTTGGCAGACATACTTAAGAAGAGCTGAATTAAAACCTAATGCATCTGCTGGTGCTTGTAATAAAGTGGTACCGGTATGCACAACTTGGTTGATGTTCGGTTAGTGAGATTGCCTTTCAATTGGCCTCCCTATTTGTTTTGTTATTATCAAGTGAATGAGTTGACCAACTTTTATGCTTCTTTTCATATTTCTGTAATTTTTCTTTTTACCTCTTCTTTCTCGTTATCTTCTCAGAATAGTATTATATATCTTCTTCGTATATGGCCTGCTTAATATATCGTTTTTTGTTTCTTGACGTGGAATGGTATGAATGTAAACAAACACGCATTACTGAACGTCTTTTGTTTTTTGTTTGGTACGAGAGGTGGCCAAGCCTTTGGATCGGAATATACGCCGCGGACTGCGAGCGCCGAATAGCCAAGAAACCATCATATTGGTTCCCTTTATTTCCCAGTGAAATATGACACCACGACGAAATTTGCACTTCCAATACTCAGACCTCACCGGAGGACGGATGAAAACATGACCGTGTGACCAGGCCTTGCTCAACTTTCTTGTATCTTTCTTTATATTCTGTCCTCACAACAAACATCCTTGATATATGTTTCTTAAAACAATGTCAGAGTCACTCCCATAATATGTCAGTGTCCAGATCACCTTATAAATTTGGGGGGAGCAGCTTTCACTGAGGCCACTGAAGGATGGCCAAAACAACAGAAGGTAGACCACACTATCATGCATTGACTTTCTTACTTCTACTCTCGCCTCCCTATTCCTTGCCACTGCTTTGAGGGTACCTACAACCCTCCTTCCCTGCTGTACCCTCTTGAATTTCATCCTTCAAACTCCTATCCTTACTCATCACACTGTCCAAATAATGAAATGAGCAAACATATTCCATTATCTGACCATTCAACCTCACGTCACACTCTATGATTGCATTCTTCTTAGACCATAACCTTACTCATTATCACATCGACCTTTAGGTTCCGTTTCTCACACACAGTACCAAGCATATTTTCCAAACCCTGCAATGCTCACTTATCAGAACTATATATAGTAATCAGCAAACAGTGGCACTCTCTTCCCTTACCAAGGGTACTTTAACATCCACTCCTCTTCTTTGTATTTCTTTCAACTCCATCCATATACAGTATATGCTGAACAACCATGGAGACATCACATATCCTTGTTTTAACTCAATTTTTAAGATATAAAAATAGCTCAATTCATATTCTATACACACAGCTCTCCTTGCACTTGCATACATGCTTTCAATATCTTACCATGTACTTCATATATTCTTAGTATGGTACCCCACATACCTGTCTATGGTAAAAAAAAAACTCAAGTCATATGTTTCCCAAAGTCCATGAAGGCAGCATACAACTTCCTTCCCTTCTCTTGATACTGTATTTCTCCAGAACATATTTCCAGAAGATCTGGTCTATACAGCTTCTCTTCCTAAACCCACCTTGCTTCTCACCTACCTTTTGTTGTTACTCTTGACCGCACCGTTCTGCATTTTCATAATTTGGGGGAAAAAACAAGAACATTTTGCTTGGTTCGTTATATTGATTCACCCCTTCCTTACTGAGGATGTATTTGGTGTTATTCCAGCTATATTTAGACTATTTTGTGCAGCTTAGGAGGAAACTGTGGCCCTTAATATGGATAATCGAGATAGTTTGAAGCCTTTTAATTGCTACACGTCCTTCCTAAGCTGGCTAAAATCGTCTAATAATATCCAGATTATAACGGCAAGGACAACTCAGTACTAAAGGGGTTAATTGTTATACTGTAGGTAATCGTATTGTATGACAGTTGAAAACTATATAAATACATAACTGTTAAGGGGGGTCACCGTTTTTTTTTTTTTTTTATCTTTCTCTCCTTTTATTTCCTTTTCTCTCTTTCCCTGGCTTGTATCCATTCGGCCCCATTCAGCCAACCGTTTTAAGACGGTGTCGATATCTTCCTGGCGAGCGATAGCTAGCCAGCATTGTATGGAGAAATCCGGCTTTGCCGGAGAAATTTTTCTATTAACATTTTTTACAAATTTAGCTTGCTGTCAAAACAAAAATATATATATGCTGGCTCGCTACCGCTCGCCAGGAAAATATTGACACCTGGATGGGGGTAAACGTCTTAAAACAGTAGGCTGAATGGGGCCGAATGGATACAAGCCAAATAGAGAGGGAGAGAAAGATAAAAAATGCGAGGTGGGCTCCCTTAGGAAGTTATGGAGGTGCTAATGTGGAGCTGCAACAGGGACATCACTTAACAACTGTGATGCAGTTGGGGATTGCCGTCTCTGTTTTCACAACCACCTTTAGGTGACTAGGGCTCAAGCGTGCATGCATGCATCAAAGCCTTTTAAAGCAAGTTATTGATTTGAGCAGGTCCATGGCTTATGTGTGTTCTTCACCTGGTTAACTTCGGAGGTGGTCTTTCACCTTGAGGGTTGATCATGTGAGGATGCATTTGTGGCTGGGATTGTATCAAGGCTGTTGGATATTTGATGATTTATTTTATCAAACAATGTACAGTATGTATGTACCGTATAATGTCATAACCCACTAAATTGATAAATTAATAGGATAAATGATTCTTACAGTTTCTTACAGTAGATCCTCTGGAAAAAGGCAAACTATGCCTGTGTATCCAGCTCAGTACCAGTACTTGCACTGCTGCGGTCGTTCACGGTGTTGGCGGCGGCGGTAGCAGACGCAACATTTTTACTATTCTGTATTTTTGTTTTATAATCAAACTTCAAATCTTGTCTTCCCCATGCTTTATCAAGATTACTTTCAAACTCCCTTATTGATTCGGAATCGACTACATACTGGGGCAGTGCGTTCCACTCATTTACCACTCTATCACAAAATGAGTTCTTTGCCTTCTCAAGCCTATTTCTTTCTTTGTAAATTTTCTTAGAGTGTCCTCTCGTTCTTGTTCCCTCCCGCATCAAGGAGATACCTTCACACACATCCTCATCGTACTTTCCTGACACTATCTTAAAAGTCTCTATCATATCCCCTCTCTTTCTCCTATATGCCAGTGTCGGAAGCCCCAGTGTCCTCAACCTCTGCTCATAGCCCGCGTTCTTCAACGTTGGTACCAGCTTGCTAGCTCTCCTCTGCACTTTCTCCACTGCTTCTATATCCTTTACCATATATGGAGCCCACACCTGGTTTGCATATTCCAGGTGCGGCCTAACCAGCGCTGTATATAGATTCCTGAAGATTTCTTCGTCAAGTGACACAAATGTCCTCCTTATCAGCCCTACAATTCTATTGGCTTTGTTTATCTTTTCCGCTAAATGTTCTGAGAAATTTAACTTATTGTCTATCACTACTCCTATATCCTTTTCTGCACTCACTTCCTCCATCGCTTCATACATACTGTATCCTACCTTGTCTATCTTGCTGGTCCCAATCCGCATGTACTTGCATTTTTTTGGATGAAAAGGCATTAACCAATGCTCAGACCATCCCTTCATGCCCTCCACATCTCCTTGAAGCAAACCCATATCTTCCTTACTCCTCACTCTTCTATACAGTTTAGTGTCATCCGCATACAGGTATACCTCACTTCCATTAGTTATAACTTCAGGCAAGTCGTTGATAAATATAACGAACAGCAGTGGTCCCAACACAGATCCCTGAGGTACCCCACTTGTAATTTCCCTCCACCCCGAGCCTATTCCATTCACCAGTACCCTCTGTCTCCGATCTTTCAGGAAGGCTTCTATCCATTTCACACATTTCTCCCCTATATTATAGCTTCTAACTTTCTCTATTAACCTTTTATGTGGGACCTTATCGAAGGCCTTCATAAAATAGCAATATACCACGTCTATTACATCACCATCTTCTAGAATTTGCATCCAATCATCTACCACCTTAATTAGCTGTAGTACCGTCGACCTCCCCGGCAAGAATCCGAACTGTCTCCCACTGAAAAGTTGGTTTGACTTCATATGATCCATTATTCCTTCTCTAATTACCGTTTCCATTAGTTTACACACAACACTTGTCAAACTGACTGGTCTATAATTCCCTGGGTCATTTCTCTTTCCCTTCTTAAATATAGCTGTTATGTTCGCCTCTCTCCAGTCCATCGGGATTTGTCCTGTATTAAACGATACCTCAAATAACATTTTCAATGGCTCTACTAACATCTCCCCTCCTTCCTTTATGATTCTTGGGTGCATCCCATCCGGTCCCGGTGACTTACTTCTGTTCATTTTTTCTATAGCCCTTCTTATTCTAGCATGGGAAAACTCTATTAGTTCTAGTGCCGGTGCCTGTTTGATGGGAATAGTAGGCACTGCATCCTCCGACTCCACTGTTAGTACCCCCCCAAAGTATTTCCCCAGCACCTCTGCTTTCTCCTTATCAGTCTCCGCTCTACTCCCATCATTCAACCCCCCCACCAGCTCTGGGATCCCTACTCTTCTTGTTAACTTTTCCTGAATGTACTTCCAGAATATTTTTGGATTATCCTTCACATTTCTAGCTATCTCTCTCTCCCTCTCCTTCACCCCCCTCCTTGTTTCCCACCTTATTTTATTGTTTATTTGTCTGCGTTCCAGATCCACTTCCTTACCTCTATACTAGACCCCCTGTTCTTTTTTAACAATTTTAATCTTTCCCACAATCGTTTCTTTCTTCTAATCAATATCCAAAGCTTTCTTTTCATTGGCAATTCTGGGTTAGTTCTTTTCCTCAATTTTGTTTTATCCTTATATTCCCTTACTGGTACACTTTTGGATACAGCATTCTCCAGTTTGCCTCTAATTTTCCTCCACATTCCTTCAGCGTCTTCACCGTTCAAATATTCCCCCCAGTCAATGTCCAAACACCGTCTCAGCAGCTCATAATCTGCTCTATCATACATGTATATTTTTCTATTGCTTCTATTATCCCTCTCCGATTTAATGTTACAACTAAAGCTTATACAGGCATGGTCACTACGACCTATAGGGCTATCCACATTAACATGTTCCACTATATCCTCTTCATTGCTAAAAATCAAATCAAGTACACTCCCCTGCGTCCCATCTCTATATCTTGTCATCTCTACAATATGTTGCGTTAAAAAACAATCTCTCACTTTCTCTATAAACTTATTTTCCAGGCTACCCTGTCCCGCTGGAGTAGTACAATTTGCCCAGTTATTATATAACTGGTATTATAATATTAACTATTATAATAATGATAAAGATAGAGCTCTTATAAAATGCTGATTAGAATACGAAAGTACTTTATGTAATGCAAGGTTTTAGCATCAACTGGGGTGATTCGATTATAATTTTGTAAAACTACTCTAGATTGTTTTTTTTACTTACTTGTTACTTGGTGTGGAGTTTCTCAGCCGCGCTCCGTCACTAGATGTGACGCTCGTCGCAGCTGCCCTTTAAACCATCTAGCACTTGTAGTCTTGTCTCACAGTGCCATCTTCTAAGTCATAACACTCCCTGAACAAATGTGTTTTTAGTGACTTTTTAAAGGCCTTTGTTCGCACACTTTACTGAAATACATTTCAAAGATTTTTATACAAACAGTAGAGGAATATTGGAAAGTGTGGAGGTATGTCTGGATAAGTTTGGTAAGGGCGAGAGAATGTTTTTTATTATAATATAAATGAGGAGGTGGGTGATAGGAGAGTTGATGGGGTAGTGGCAGGGTGAGGTGTACAGTCAGGTGGATGGGAATGGCAGTGCCCTTGTGATTGTATGTGAGGAAAGAGGCTGGTGGTTACCAACAACTTCTTACGGCACAGAATGATACACAGGTACACATACAGTTGAGAGTGAAGTGGAAAAGGGAGAAAGATGGTGAAATAAATGGCATTGATTAGTGTGTATCCGTGTATGTCTGACCATTACAGTACAGTATATGGTAGTAGCAAAAAATAAGGTAGGTAGAGTAAGGTAGGAGGTAGTGGTGAATAGGGTGGAAAGGTTACAGATCAGAAATAGGAATCAGGAACACTCAAGAGAGGAGTAGAAAAACAACTACTGTATAGTCTTCATTATAATTAGGCCAATTATCTTGACCACCAACCTCTATACAGTAAACCCTCTTGAGGTCGGAAACCCGTACTAGCTGGATTGGCATTGGCCTGTCGGACAAGTCCTCCCATTTGCCAGACTTTTCCAAGATTTTTCAGACAGTCTCTAACAGTGTCGGACGACGCTCTCAGTTTTCGGAAAACTAAGGGCAAATGTCCGTCAAATTTCGTCGTCTGATATCTCGTATTTTTCCAAGATTTGTTAGACAATTTCGAACAGTGTCGGACGATGCGCTCAATTTCCCGGAAACTAAAGGTAAATGTCCATCAAAACCGGGAATCTAGGGTACGAATAGGGTAGTCTCTGTTTTCGGGTAGAATGTAGAGTTCAGGCGTACCGCCAGCCTTGTTTACACTATGCGAACTGGTGATGGGCTGGTCTATCAGAGTGAGAGCTGAGCAATCTCTGCCATACCCATAGCTTACTCTGACTGTTCCTTTAACTTATATATTTTCTAGATCTCAAGTGACGGCGTCTCTTCCGTGGATTGACCTCCCAATCTACCAAGATTGGAAGCCAAAGCGTCACATTTTTCCCTTGCCCCTCAACTTTCTCTTCATAATTGCTGAGGGGCACAGGGCCCTGGGTGGGGCTTTGGTTTCCCGGGCGTTTCCGCATCCTCCTCAGCTCCCCGCCATGGAGTGGCTTCGGTCACCCAGGCTTTATTGTGGTCGGCGGGGAGGGTTCTGTGGGAGCACTCGGTTATGGCCTTGGAATTGCTCGGGGCCTTGGGGCTGTTCGGCCAGGCAGCTTGGGGAACAACAACAACAACAACAACACTATGCAAAGCGGCGTCTGACGCTTGCCATCATGTTCTCGTCTATTTTGACTGCCTTTGGTAGTCTTCGGACTAGCTTCGGAGTAGCTTGGAGATGTTTCTGTCATGGCCATCCTCTAGTGGGGGTTTCCCAGGGGGAAACAAGGTGTCGGAGATGATGATGATGATGATTTGGTTACAATAATATGTTGAGGAGGGGCTTTGTCACCCCCCCCCCCCCCCATGACATATTGTCATCATCATATATATTGCCAGCAGGGGGCAAATAACCGAGAAAAAAAATCGCCGTCAAAATAGACGCGAACTTAACCGCGGCGATCGTCCTATGTAAACATGACGACGTAGGTCCGGACACTACATCCATCTCCTGTTTTCTATGTTGACGCGGACTTCCCTCTTGAGTTCGTAATTTTTCCGTAGTCTCCGTTTTCATGATTGACTCGGACCTCCGCTCGTGAGGTCGGGTTTATCCTCTTTCAGGTCGGACACAAGCCGGAGTTCGGACATCTCGGAAAATCTGACATTTCGGAAGTGGACATCCCCCAATTAGTCCGACGTGGAGAGGGTTTACTATAACTCAAAAACTACTAGAGTAATCAAGGTAGTATTTTTATTACTGTACTGTATTTGGTAAGACTACCAGGAAAGAAGTGTAGACAATTACATTACTGCCCATTTACTCTAGCCCTTTTTGAGTTAGGAGGTTAAGGGTTACAGTTTCTGGCCTACTTTTAATGAATGGACATTTGAGGTAGGTTTGAATTGGAAATAAGTGAGCAAAGTGTTTAACCCTTTCGCTGCGGGTGACGTTCTGGAATGTTTTGGCAAGTTACAGCAATTTCCAGGCTTTTAAAGCCTGTAAAAAACTTAAAAATCGAGTGTCAGTGGGTGGGAGCGTGAGGGGCCCACCTCTGACCCTCAGAGCACTGAGCGGCTCACTGAGCTAGGCTGTGTCTCGGGTGAGTCTCTCTCTGTCTCTCTCATCAGTGTAGCCAAGTGAGCGAGTGTTACATAATAGCGGGGTTCCCGCGTTTCACTGGGACCACTGCGAGTGAACCAGACCACGTACACGGTCCGTTCTGGTGTCATTTTGAAGCTATTTTCGCCTAGTTTTCGGCAGAATACACTTCATTTAATGCAGATGCTTGATTTATCATTCAGGAGTGCCTGAATATGCCCTAAATAGCCCAAACATAGCCGCAGCCAAAGGGTTAAGGAAGAGACGTGTGTACTGTACAGCGTGTGAGTTTGTATGTCGGGTTTGGCGAAAAGAAATGGAAGTGAAAGGAACAGTGTGGTTGAGTGAGGAGGTGAAACAAGCAAAGCAAAATATAGCCATCAGGGAGTGATTGGGTAGTGGAGTGAATGAGGATTTGGAGATACAGAAAAGAGACATATACTGTATGTAATGAAGCAGAGAGTAGTGGGAGAAAGTAAGAAAAGTATAGATGAAGAATGTGGAATTAATTTAATTGTAAGGTGTAGGAAGTGTTACACATTTTTGGAACCAGGAGAACCTTCGTCACCTTCCTAACTGTCAAGACGGTTAGGAAGGTGACGAAGGAAGTAGTAAGGGTGTGCAAGATAAAATGGGTGAGTGCTAGTGAAGAAGCAAGAGAAAGTAGAGTGATGGAGAGCACATTGAAGAAGTGTTTTATGTAGAGAATGAAAGTTATGGACGGACATAATTGGATTGGGAATAGGAAGTGAGGGAGAGGGGATCAGGAGGTCGTATGTGTGTGAGGCATTGAAGATTGAAGAAGGGTAAAGCATCAGGGATTGATGAAGGGTGTAGATAGATGTTGAAGTATGGAGGTGATCGAATGGGTATGGAAAATGTGTAGACAAGCAAGGGAAAAGGGCAGTGTTAAAATATTTAAAATCATAATAAGGCTCCTGTATTACAGTAATGGAAAGGGGAGAGAGGAGTGTGTGGTAACCACAGTGGAATATGTCTTCTTAGCATAGATCTTTTCTATCTAGAATGCCAACATCTAGGTTGGCAGTAGAGAGGTCAATCCACGGATGAGATGCCGCCACTTGAGATCTACAGTAGAAAATATATAATATAACTAAAAGGAACAGTCAGAGTAAGCTCTGGGTATGGCAGAGAATGCTCAACTCCTACTCTGATAGACCAGCCCATCACCTCATGTCTTTGGCGGGGGGACAGTTCCCTATTTCAACCCCTTTCAGGGTTGTGTACCCCCAGGGAGGGTAGGGAAGATGTACTGTAGGATAGTGAGAGAGCAAACAGGGGAAATGGTAGGTAAGATATGGGATGGGTTTAGGAAGGGAAGAGGCTGTGTAGACCAGATCAGTGAAGAACATGTATGAGGGTGCAAGGGTGGCAGTGCATGTAGTGGATGAACAGAGCGAGTTCTATATTCTGATTATTGGGTTAAAACAAGGGTGTGTGATGTCCACATGATTGTTCAGTACAGTATATACTGTACCTATATACAGATGGAGTCATGAAAGAAATACAGTACAGGTACAGGGAAGATCCGTGGATGATAGCTTAACCCTGGTAAGGGAGTGGAGTGAGTGGAAGTTGCTTGTGTTACTGTTTGCTGATACAGTAATACAGTTCTCATCAGTTATAATGAGTGAGCATTGCAGGGATTGGTAAATGTGTTAGGAGTTGTAAGAAACAGAACCTGAAGGTCATTGTGATAAAGACAGACTGTAACGTGGTTGGTAGAGCACTCGCCTACAACCTGTGTGGTTGACGGTTCGAGTCTCGGGCCGGCCAGTGTGTGTTATTGGCAGACGCCAGTGCTGTTGGTGGACGGCGCGGTCTATAATGTGGCAACTATTCACTGAAGTCCCTGATCATCAGGGCACCCACCCTAGCCCATCTCTTGAGCAGGGAATGCATGGTGGTAAAAAACGCATCACTTATAGCCTTTGAGAGGGATGTAGTCACTCTAGCTCTTCCCAAGCTTTCTGGCATCTAGCCAAAAACCTCTCCAACAATTTTTCTTCCTCGTCTTTCCCTCCCCTTTTCCACCCCTTTTCCACACTGATGGCACAACCATCACTTCTTCCTCTGACAAAGCTGAACTCTTCGCTCTAACTTTTGGTAGAAACTCCACCTTGGATGATTCCGGTGCTATTCCTCCCTCCACCCCCCTCTCTCCTACTTATGCCTAATATCCTAATCTCTTCTAAAGATGTACTTTCTACCCTCTCTTGGCTTAATACTAAGAAGGCGTATGGTCCGGACGGTGTTCCTCCTGTTGTACTAAAAAACTGTGCTTCCGTGCTGACCCCCTGCCTAGGCAAACTCTTTCGTCTCTGTCTCTCCTCTAACGTCTTCCCTTCTTGCTGGAAGTTTGCTCTCATTCAACCTGTCCCAAAGAAGGGTGACCGCTCTCAACCCTCCAACTATCGTCCAATTGCTCTCATCTCTTGTACTGTATCTCTAAAGTTTTTGAAACTATTCCTGCTTCCAAATTTCTTAAGCATTTCTCTTCTCATAATGTGCTCTCAGATCGCCAGTATGGCTTCCTTAAGGGTCGCTCTACTGGTGATCTTCTTTCATATCTTACTAACTCTTGGTCATCCAACTTTCGGGACTTCGGTGAGACTTTTTCTGTTGCACTAGACATATCGAAGGCCTTCGATAGAGTCTGGCACAAATCTTTAATTTCCAAACTACCCTCCTTCGGTTTCTATCCCTCCATCTGTGCCTTTGTCTCTAATTTCCTTTCCGGCTGTTCCATAGCTGCGGTTGTGGACGGCCTTCGCTCACTTCCTCATCCTATCAACTCCGGTGTTCCTCAGGGTTCTGTCCTATCTCCTATTCTCTTTCTAATTTTCATAAATGATCTTCTCAACTGTACATCCAGTCCCATCCATTCATATGCAGACGACTCTACCTTACACTACTCTATTAGTTTTCCAGAACGACCCAGCCGGCAGTCCCTCAAAATCAAACGTAATAAAGCCATAAAACACTTATCTTCTGATCTAGCTACTATTTCCAGTTGGGGTAGAGAAAACCTTGTTGCATTTAATGCTTCAAAGACCCAATTTATCCATCTTACTACCCGTCAGGAACCTCCAGAGGACTATCCCTTATTCTTCAACAATACAAAAATCAATCCTTCATCTTCTCTCAATATTCTCGGTGTCTCTTTTTCTTCTGCTCTTACTTGGAAGGACCATATTACCTGTCTAGCTAAGGCAGCCTCCCAGAAGCTGGGTGTTCTCAACCGCCTCAAGGGGTTCTTTACCCCTGGTCAGCTTCTTGCTCTGTACAGGGCACAGTGCGTCCTTGTATTGAATATTGTTCACATGTGTGGGGAGGATCCTTGTCACACCGCACTCCTAGACAAAGTAGAAAGGAAAGCCTTTCGTATCATTAACTCCCGTCTACTCACCAATTCTCTGCAATCTCTCTCTTCGCTGCAATGTTGCATCTCTCTCTCTATTCTATCGCTACTACAATAATTAGTGTTCCTTGGAGCTTTCCCAGTGTATACCACCTCCTCTCCGTAAGGTATGTGGTACCCACCTTGCAACACAATCCCACCCCTACTCTGTGCAACTCTCCAACCCAAGAGTGAAACGCTGTTCTCAGACTTTCTTCTATTCAACTGCTGAGCTCTGGAACTCTCTCCTAGAATCAGTCTTTCCCTCTTCCTATTACTTAAATTGATTCAAACACCGTGTGTCCAGGCATTATAGCTCAAACGTCCCTTGATTTTGGCCCTGTCACTCTTTCAAAACTGGGGAGGCACTCACTGCAGGCAGTTTTGCCTTTTGTCTCCCTCATTCATATAGAAAAAAACAGAAAAAAAGTGTGAAGCGAGGTTGAATGGTCACTTGGTCAGGTTATGACAAATGTCATTAATGTCGGGTAAGTGTCTTTAAATATGGGAGTTTGGAAGATGAGGTGCGAGAGAAGATACAGCTGGGGAAGAGGGTTGTCGGAGCACTGAAAATAGTGACAAGGAATACATACATTAGGGTGGTGAGTATGGAAGTAGAGAAGCCACTGTATGTCATAATCCTTACAAAGTGTTAAACTGGGACAATTTGTTTTGGAGACAAATGAATATGAGTAAGAATATAGGAAATAGAACATATAATTGCATTGTTTAAGTAATTTTATCCTTTCCAATGACCTAGTTGGAAATCTAAACAGAAAATTAACTTTGCATTTTTTATAATACCTGTACAGTAAATCCTCGTTATCTCGGACTAATTGGGGGGAGACCACTTATGAAATGTCCGATTTTCCGAGATGTCCGAATTACATCATTGCTTGTGAAATTCATCAATATACTGTATATGACAAATACGAACATTATTATGTTATCAGGGACAGTAAAGTACATACTGTAGAAATTTATATTAACACAATAGTTATAAGGCACAGGCTTGAATTTGTCCTAAAACCACTTAAAATTGAGTGAGAGAACACTGTAAACCGGACACAAATCCCGTCCAACTCGTAAATTGCCGAGATATACAGGGACACTCCGAGAGGCCGATGCCATTCCGAGAAGTACGGGTTTCCGACTAAAAAAAGAGTCCGAAATATCGGGGGTTTACTGTAATGCTGAAAAAGATAGGAGTGTTTTTGGATTGGGTTTGAATAATCTCTCGTTTGCCAGCTTGAATCCCCACATTGATGGATGGGAATGAAATATGGACATACAGTAGTTGGAAAGAGAATATAGCATGAGAGGCTTGGAAATGAGTTACCGTTTATGGGAGGTGTGTGTGGAGTCACATAAGAGACAGACGAAGGAGCCACTAAGGATGCACAAGATTTATTTGGTGTGGATGTGGATGTGCTGGAGTTTGAGGAGGAACACAAAGGGGACATGACAAATGTACTAAAGCTCAGTGATAGCGAAAGAACACTTACCAATGGTTTCAAATTAGATAAATTTTGTTTCAGAAAAGATATAGGCAAATATTGGTTTGGTAACAGAGTTGTAGATGGGTGGAATGGACTACCAAGTGCTATAGTGGGATTAAAAACGGTAGGGAGCTTTAAGATAAAATTGGATAAGCATATGGACGAGAAGGGTTGGGTGTGAAGGGGGATCAGCCGGGTTGGGCCAATCAGCGCTCTGCAGACCCCGTAATCCTGCGTTAATCTCTAACCGGTTTGGTAAGATGATCCTCAGGGTATTAGAGTGTTGAGCCTATAATTGGGCTTTGTAATTTGGGTTGTGTGGGACAGGGATCTGCCTTGCTTAGGCCAATCGGCTTTCTGCAGACTCCCATTTTCTTATGTTCTTATGTTATGTTAACACCTTGAGATGGTTCAGTGATGTAGAGTATATGGAGAGTGAACGAATTACAAAATAATATATGAGAGCGAGGTGGAAAAGCAGTGAGGGAAAGGCAGACCGAGAGTGAAATGGACGGATGGGGTTAAGAGGTATAAAAGTGAAAGTAGTGTTAGGTGGAAGGAGGGGCGCTGGCTGACATATGAAAGACATATGAACTATCCTCTTGGGGATCAAGGTGCCAAGCAAATATATAGATAGATAGTTTCTTAGAAGTAAGGAATTAACCCAGGAAGTATGATAGGCCTCACGGAAGGCACAGTATTTAAGCATGTGTTGAAAGAACCCTTCAAATAATGTGCCAGTGCCTGGAAATGTCTCAAAATTGGATAACACATATAAAGTAGTAGTATCTCCCTATACCACATGCTCCACTCCTCCCCCCATTTATAAACTCCACCCCCTTCCCTCCCTCAACCTTATCTTTAATTTTGTCCATTTTTAGCAGTCCATGGGTTAACCTTTAAAATGCGAAAATGCCCCAGAGACTAGGGTACTTATTTGTGAATTTCTAACCTTGGATTCTGACAGAATTAGTTACTGTATATTTACGATATAAAGCATTATATTTTTTCAATGTGCTTTTATTTTACATAGACAGGGTTTTGGGCTGTAAGGAAATTGTATAGTAGATTTTTTGTTTTTAAGCTAATTAGAAATTAACTTGTACCTATGGGTGAGGGCTGGTCCTGTCAGAGTGAGGTTTGTCATCCTCTACCCAACCTTCGCCGTTTTTGTCAGTCTTTTCCTGTACTACTTTTCCTACTTCGGGGGCTCAGTTTGAATTGTGTACATGCTAAGATTGATATGCAGGATTCAAAACTGCATAATAAATCATAGGCTTGTCCACCATTCTTTAACTGTCTTCGTAGCGCAATGGATAAATGCACTGAATTTCGGTGTGAGCATCCTAGGTTCGAATCCCTGGACTGCCACATGTATTTGTTGATTTCATTAATTGAGTTTAGGAGTAAAGTCGGTTGGTGAAGATAACATAATAATTCATTCCGGTTCAGGGGTAGTGTATAGAGAGGTCTTCCTTAGGGTTAAGGCCCCATTAATTACTCCTTCCATCCATCTATCCATAGCCTATGATAGCGCAGTTGGAATTGTGTACATGCTAAGATTGATATGCAGGATTCGAAACTGCATAATAAATTGTAGGCTTGTCTACCATTCTTTAACTGTTTTCGTAGCGCAATGGATAAATGCACTGAACTTCGGTGTGAGCATCCTAGGTTCGAATCCCTGGACTGCCATATGTATTTGTTGATTTCATTAATTGAGTTTAGGAGTAAAGTCGGTTGGTGAAGATAACATAATAATTCATTCGGGTTCAGGGGTAGTTTATAGAGAGGTCTTCCTTAGGGTTAAGGCCCCATTAATTACTTCTTCCATCCATCTATCCATAGCCTATGATAGCGCAGTTGGAATTGTGTACATGCTAAGATTGATATGCAGGTTTCGAAACTGCATAATAAATCGTAGGCTTGTCCACCATTCTTTAACTGTCTTCGTAGCGCAATGGATAAATGCACTGAATTTTGGTGTGAGCATCCTAGGTTCGAATCCCTGGACTGCCACATGTATTTTTGATTTCATTAACCCAGTGAGACCCAGCGTCGCACGTGATGCGTCGGCAGTGTTTGATCACCAACTCCCAGCGACGCATCACGTGCGTCCGGCATATTAAAATCAGTTACGTGGCTCGTAAGGTAGGAAATGGCGGGAGAATAGGAGGGGGAGGTACCGTAGTGTGTGTGGGAGCCGGGCCGGTAGGTGTGAGCGGGCCAAGACAGCCGCGCGGCCGGTGGTGGTGGGCTTAGTGGGGATACTTTACACCCTTAGTTCACCGCCACTTTGAACCTTCATTACTCCGGTCGTATGGGAGCTAGAGGCTTGAGATTTATGTGAGACACTCCTTAGGATGTATGCCATACAATGCCATACTCAGTTTTCACCCTAGTGCTCCCGGGCGGGTGGTCATGCGGGGGAGACGAACTTTCGACCCCGCCCCCCAAATGACCAAGGTGAGTTTTTTTTTTCTTCATTTCTCACCATTCTCTTCCATTTTGGCTCAACACATTTTTTTGAGGCCCCCCCCCCCCCAAAAAAAAATATCCGAGGTGATTTTTTTTTTTTTTTTTTTTTTTTTCATTTCTCATCCTTGTCTTCCATTTTAGCAAACAAAAACAAGAAGTGAAAATGGCTTGGGACTGGGGTGAACAAAATATTATAACTAGCCGGGGCTCAACGGGTTAATTGAGTTGAGAGACTCAGACCAAGAATGAGAGCAGTGGAAATTAATTACTGAAGAAGTGCGTGCGGAGTTACATGGAGGGATAGACAGACTAATGAAGAAGTAAAAACGAGGTGTGGTGTGGAGGTAGATGTGGTGGAAAGTGTGAAAAGGAACAACTTGAGATGGTTCGGCCATATGGAACGTATGGAAAGCGAGAGAATGACTAAGAGGGTGTACGAGAGCGAGGTGGAGGGACAGAGAGGGAGAGGTAGACCGAAGGAGAGGTGGAAGGATGGAGTGAGGAAGTATATGAACGAAGGCGGTGCTGGTTGGTGGGAGGGGCGTCGACTGACTAGGGACAGAGGTGCATGGAGGCGGTTCGTTCGTGGCCACCCCTTCGGGGATCACGGCGTCGGGCAATAGATAGATAGATAGATTAATTGAGTTTAGGAGTAAAGTCGGTTGGTGAAGGTAACATAATAATATGATGAATATATGAACCTTGAAGAGCGATAAAATAAGGGGAAAGCATTTGGGTGGTGAAAATCGTAACTATTCGCCACTCAGTCGTATTCTCAGGCGGGAGGAAGCGAGACAAACACCCTCCTCTTACAAGGTCTCTGACTCGACTGAGCCAAGCGGGAGGTGTCTCAGTGTTATATAACTACTCTTGTGCAACCCACTTGTGGTACATAACCGCGGGAGAGAAATTCACGCGAAAAATAACCGATAAATGATGATTATAAGAGGACAAATTTGTGAAAATTGAGGAGTGGGGGTGAGTTGGAAAAAGGAGGGGATGAGAAACATATGGATGAGTGGTAGGAAGTACTAGAGGGGAATTATCTCGCCTAATAACATATTCCTTTGTTTTGAGAGCCCCTGGGGTGTTTTGGAAGTTTTTTTTTCATGCTTCCGTGAGGCCTATTGCGTTCGCTATGGTGACGCTTCCATGAGGTCTATCGCGGTTCTTGGGTTAATGAAAATTATGATAAAAACCTTATTAAAATAATGTGCTATCTAAGAAACAATTAATTATAGTAATATTTTACTAGAATTATACTAGAATCATGTTTTTTTTTTTTTTTAGGTAGATTTTATTAGAAAAATATACAGTATACAGTATAAATAAAAGAGGGTTGGACTAGATAATAGTCCGTCAGGCGTCTGGCCCAGAGAGCCGGTATATATGAAGGGTCCATGCCTGGATGTGAGGTGAGCGGACATTGTGGTGGTGCGGCTTTGCTGCGTGTCTGCCTGCTGAGACTGGAAACTCTCTGGGAGGTCTGGGACCTGGGACTCTTTTGCTGGAAGACCCAAAATGGGCTTGGGTCTCTGGGTCTTCTGGGCCACCTACAGTAGTTGTGTGTTAATTTTTTTTTTTTTTTTTTTTTTTTGTGTTGTGTTGTCCCTGTTCGGGCTCTGTCTCGAGTCGGCCACCCCCAGCTGTGGGATGTGCGCCTGAGTAGCGTATATACATACATACATAGGCCTACATACTAGAATCATATCTTTGTTTAATCTTATTAAAGTGGGAATTGGACTATATCACATCATAGCGAAAATTTGACCAAGTCACCCCAGTCGACACTATAATTATTGTAATACTGTTATCTACATAATATTCCACTCTATAGTTAAGCATTTCATGGTTGTGTTGATCAAGCCTTGATACAATACTGTACATTGTAAAGATTCTAAAGATGTAAATACATTATATAAAATTGTGATTGATATTGTATATATTTCTCTATCCTTTATCTTATATGGATTACCTTACATTGTTATATAATATACTGTATCTGTATTCATTAGCAATATATATAATTTATTATTTATATATTAGTTAATGGCGGTGGCTTAAGTTCTTACCGTCCAGAGGTTTGTCAGTTCTGAATAATATCCTATATATATATTTTGCCTAGTGGACAAAATTGTGAATTAGTTAACACATCATACAGACACCTGCAATTTTTCTCTCCTTAACCCTTTCAGTATACCATGACACATTTCTTCATAATTTTGTTTGCTATCATGGATGTCAAAGGGCTAACGGAGATCAGAGAGACGGAGACTGCTGATCAAAGGGTCGGCAGTTCGATCCCACCCCATGCCATTGGTAGACGTCAAGAATTTGGACACTTAGGTTTAGCGATTCGTGGCAAATGTCCAGTTTAGTCCCTGTAACAAGGGCACGCCTTAGCCCTGTCAATCAAGGGAGTGTACGGTGTTAAGCCGGTATCACACGAGCGCTTTTTCCGTCAATTTTCCATGAGCAAGTTTTTTCTCGTATTATTTCAGGACTTTTTCGCATTAGTATCAGTAACTAGACTGAAAGTAGATTATGTTAGGCGGCTGAATTCTGAAAAAGTGTAATTTTTTAAGCTTCTAGACCATAATTGCCCGTAAAAATTGCTCGAAAAAGGGCTTGTGTGACTCCGGCTTTACAAACGGCATCATCATCGTCATATCCTTCCTAAGCTCCATATATTTGTCTTTACTTTTATTTTTTTTTTGCCAAATGCCGTACTGTAATTCCCGAGAAGGGGTGGCCATAAACATTAGGCTTTTGTCACGAATCGCTAGGTCAAGTTGTCCGGGCTTGACATCTACCAATAACATATTGACAGTGCGGGCTCGATCCGCCAACCCTTTGACCAGCAGCCAACGCTCTACTGACTATGCCACGGTAAATAGGACAGCACGGTCAATGGAATTCTGACATACTGTACATTGAAAGACTGAATGTGGATGCTACACTTGACTGTGACATAATGGAGTGCCAAAAGAAGGCTAATGCATTCACTTATGTTCCTAGGCCTTTGCTTAAATTGTTATGGTCAAGATTAATAGATATTACTAGTATGGATTTGACTATTTGAGGCTTAAAATACCACTGGAAACAGTAATGTATCATTGATTTTAGATTTGAGGAATTTTTTGTTATGGTTGAAGACATATTACCGTACTTACTGTTTTTGTATTTTTTACAGTATACCATACTGATTATTTATGTACAGTACTTCTAATAAGTTTTATTTGATTACTGATTACTGCAACCTGTTTCCTTAACCCGTCCAGCCCCAGCGACGCGTCTGCGATGTACTGTATGTAACGCACAGCCCCAGCGACGCGTCTGACGAGTCACCCTAATTGCTCCGACCGTAACCTCAGGTGTAGCCACTCGAGAGGGCTCAGATTTGTATGGGAACTGTGTACGTATCCCACGCAACCGTGCCGATGGTTGAAAACTCTCAAAGTCCACGTGCGTGCACGTGAGCGCGCAATAACCTGGTTTTTTGGGGTAATTGCCTTCAATTTTTTACTCTTGTAAAATACGTTTTCGGGGGCTCTGTAGGACCATTCTTTAAGCTTTTTGAGCGGTTTTTCGTGGTTTTTCCTTCATTCCTAACCCATTCGCTATTGTTTCTGGAATAAATTTTTTTTTTTGAAAACCGGCCGGGTTCTGGTGAACAAACAATACAAAACTAGCTGGGGCTCCACGGGTTAATACACATTTAACTAAGCTGAATATACAGTGGTTATCTAGTGTTACATACACTTTTAAGGACTAAATGATCCATAAGAAGTATGGTTTCAGCGACAGCTGTCTGCAGCCCCACCTTCAGCAGAAATGGTATCACCATGTAATAGAATTTGTTTGCACATTCCAAAGTCATTTTGTCAAAATTGACGTGCTCAGGCATTTCATGTAATACAAGTTCACCATACTACACATACAAATTTGTATTAATATCAGACTTCTTTCTTGGCACTGTTGGCATGCTTAATGGTTAAGTTTCTTCTTATGTAAGGAATAGAGATAGAAATTACAGTGCATTGAATGGAGTTCTTGCTCATCCCTGGACCCACTCCTACAAACAGCAAATGGGTAGCCACCACCTCTATAAATGCTAATTTTACTCCATTTATCTCTACCTTATCGGGAAAGCCCGATCGTGGCCATGGCCTTCCTCAGGGACTCTGGGCTGTTTGGCCAGGCAGCTTAGGGAACAACAACAACAACAACCTTAGTTATATTTATATTTACTCTTATCACTTGTCATGCCCTTCTTCAGCTATTGAATGTAGTCTCAACATTCTGTACAATATATGCAATAAGGATTAGGTAATCTGTGTATAACAGTTCCCATGAGAGAGACTATATATCAGCCACTCTTCTACACTGACTTTTCTTATAACCCACTGTATAACATCCCTGGGCACCAGATCAAAGGCCTTCTCCTGATCTACAACTATGGCAAAACTCCCTATCTTAAGCGCCCATTATCGTAGTTGGAATATGATTCATCAAGTAGCTATAAACAATCTGTTTTGCCAGAAACAAATAATATGTGAGAGTAGAGTTGAGAGAGTCATTTGGTAAAGAGTCCCCCCTAGTATTACGTCCGTTGCCGCCATAGGAGGGCTTCTGGGCCAGCGTCTGCTGCTGGAAGGGGCACCCTTTCCCTCTCCCCTTGAACATTCGTCGTCGGTTTGACTAATTTTGTGTAGGTTTTCTTTCCTCTTTTTCTGATTTTCCTATTCTGTTCTTATTGTTTCTCTTCCAGTTGTCCTTTGGACGACCTATGTCATATGCCATCCTGTTGGGCCTTCATAGTTGGCCTGGTTCGGTTGTTGGCTGCTGACCTGACTGTGTCTGACTCGATTCTTTGTCATTCTCTCTGGCCCAGCTTATGCTCTGATTGTGCACCCTCGGGGCGTATCTTCTTCTTAATAGCGTTTTTATTTTTTTAGTATCTAGCTGTGATTTTTCTTCCTTAGTCCTGATCTCGCATTCTTCACCCTTATTCGCTTCTTCATTGGTGCCGCTGTGTAGAAGATTCAATTTTTGCCTCATCTTTTAGACTTGGCCCTGTCCTGTAAGAGTTCTGATATGGAGCTCATTTGGCCTGGCTGAACTGATGACTTGGCGAGAAGTATCTGCAAGTCTTCGCCTTCCTAGATTTGATCCCCTCCTGCCCTACCCTATCTCACATTGATTACCTGTAGTTGTTTATATTTTTCTAATCCTTTGGGCCAGCCGTATGAGTGTTCTATTGAGGAACTCAGTGGTCTGGTTCAACTAAGGAAAAAAAAAAAAAAAAATAACTTGATATAGAGTGAATCAGTGAGGTAATGCATACTGGAAGGCTTTAGTGGTTTGGCCGTGTGGAGAGAATGGACAAAGATGACTGCTTTTATTGAGTTAGATGCATGGAAGTGGTCCAAAGGACTACTACAAAAGACCACTGGACTTGGACCATGTCAGTAGACCTGTGAAGAGGTCCTGAGGAAGGATTTCAGGGTTTGAGGACTTAACCCCTTGAGGATCTAAGATGCATTTCTTTCATATTTAGCTATCATTAGACAATTTTTATTAAGATTAGGAAGGGTCTGTGGAAGTCAGGGGTTAAATGGAGATAGTCTTTACCTTTTTAACTCCCACATATCCTTCCTAAGCTGTATATAATCGTCTAATGATAGCCATAGTAAACTGTCAAAATGCGTCATAATCCTCAAGGGGTTAACAGGGATGCTGCAAGGGACCGTGTATAGTATGAAACAGCCTTTTAATCCCTTCTGTACTGGTGACGTCTTAATTTTAGTCTGGCTACTATTAGACAATTTTATTTAGTTTATAAAGGCCCTCCAGCAATTAACAGGCTTTGAACTATCTCACTTAACCCTTTTCACTACTACAGATCATTCTTAAGCTGCACAAAAATGTCTAAGTATAGCAAGAATATAATAGAAGAGACGTCGCCGGTACAGAAGGGGTTTATTGATACCAGGTATCATGCTGAAAGTCTTAATGTACTAAACACATTACTATCAGTAAATTATATAAATTATTCATTACTGTAGAGAAATGACAGAGTTATTTATATAAAACTTTAATTTCAGGTTTGTGAAGTGAATCCCAACCCATGACAAGACTGGAAGAAACTGACCCATGTTGACCAAGTGGCTCCTGTAAGATATATATACTAGTGTTTGTTTGATGATAACTCTTTGTAGTACGGTTGATGTCTTATTTGATTATATTCTTGCTAACATCAGACAATTCTGATGAGAATAGGAGAGATGCATCATAATCAATAGGGTTCAAACTACCTCTAGTATTGTAACTCCTTAAGGTGTTTTGCTTTACAGCTAACAATAATTATATTTTTATGTTCCGGAGGGCTGGGCTTGTTCTATCCAGAGTGAAGTTTGGCATCCTCTACCCAACCTTAGCTGTTTTAGTCTTTCTCATTTACTGTCCTACTTTTCGGGGGCAGGTGGCTAGGAATCCTCCTCCCCTTGTATATTTCTCCTACTCGACGAGGCATAGAAACGGGTGAGAGAACACAAAACTGGTCCCGGACCCTGATAATAGGAACTTTAAATGTTTTTTCTGTTCGGGCTCTGTCTCATGTCGGCCACCCCCAGCAATGGGGTATGTGCCTGAGTATATGCATGCATGCATGTTCTGGAAAAGCCTCCCATAGTCAAAGGGTAAATTATTATTTTAACTGTTTTATTAGGCATTTTGAAACTCATCTTTATATAATTTACATACTGTACACAGTAATTAATTTTCACTTTATGTAACCATTGTTTCATTGCATGTACAGTATTTAGCTTGGGTAAAAATAGTAAATATTAGCACCATTTTACACTGGAGCAATACATTACTCATAAAATTGTAATATTTATATACCTTGATCACTACAATAACTTTTTAGACAAAAAACTCCAACTAGACAAGGCTTGTGGTTAGTTTCAGCTGCTCAGTAATAGGCAGTCTGTATATTTCCAGCTGAGGGTGAGTTGAATATCTTTGCAGCTGCTTTATCGATATTTACTGGAATAATAGGAAACTACTAGGGCTCTTCTATAATAACGTCAACCTTTCATGATCAAAAGTGAACTACTGTAGTACAAATACTATGTGATCTTTCATAGCCGAGTTTTGCAGAAGTTATATGTATGAAACTTTGTGAATTGAGTACATGGTGGATATTTTATTTTGTTAGATATTTTATTTTGTTTATGCTAGTAATTCCAGATTTCATATAACCTAATCAAGTATAATATACTGTATTATCATTCGGGGGGGACGTAATATTGTTCTCTACAAGTATCATACTGCTTGAAAGCAGCCCTTTGTAGAACCTCAAGCAAAAACATTACTGTAGTGTAGATTTCACGATGCGGAGAAAAGCTGCTGCAACCTACTATGCTAAACGTAGAGAAATAAGACCAAAACTTCCGCCTGAAGCTAACTCTGTCATACCAGAAACTCCACCCATATTGAATACTGTAGCACCTGTACAGAATAATCCACCTGGTGGTACTCTAAAGCTCAAACAGGAACATACACTTCTTAATCAACCTGATGACATAAAACTAGAGATCTCACAGGAGGGGTTTATTGAGGATACATCACTTTCTTTTAACTCACAAACACCCACTGATATCAAACTAGAAGTACATGAAGAAATACAAGAGAATTGTACAACACCAATGTATATAAAAGAAGAGATTACAGTTGAAGAGTTTAAGCAAGAGATGCTACTTGATTTGAACCCTATAAGTGCCACTGATGTAACACCAGAGACTCTACACCATATGAACTATTTATCACCTACAGTGGGTACAGCACAAGTACAGAACATGGTAACAAATGAAAGTACCAAGCATGTGCAGAGTTTGTTAACAAATGAAAGTACTCAGCATGTACAGAGTTTGTTAGCAAATGAAAGTACTCCGCATGTACAGAGTTTGTTAACAAATGAAAGTACTCCGCATGTACAGAGTATGTTAACAAATGGAAGTACTCAGCCTGTACTAGTCCCTCTCTTTAGGACAATTGGAGATCCCCAACCTGCTTCGAGCTTGGTATCAAATGGATATACCCAGCCTATCATGGGGTACCTAATACCAAAGTCATCGATGAAGAATATGGAATCTTCACCCTTGCTGCTGTTGCCTGTACCACCAGTACCACCAGTTTACCAAACTAAACAGACTTGCAATAAGGAGGTACAGCAAAAGTATCCAGAGGAGTGGAAATGTGAAGTGTGCAGTAAGGTCTATAGCCTAGAGAGTTCCCTGGTTAAACACGCTTGGATACACAGAGAAAAAAAGCACGAGTGTGACCAATGCAAACACAAATTTTCAAGCAGAAAAATTCTTTATGACCATAAAAATAGGAACGTATTCCAATGCACTCTATGCAATGAAAAGTTTCAGTGTTTCAATGCCCGCACTTTACACTATGAAACTCACAAGATAGACAACAAATACAAATGTAATCAATGTCAGAAAATATTCACAGCAAAGAATTCTCTAATAGATCATCAAAATTGGCACGGTGGAATTAAACCACATGAGTGCACAAAATGTCCAGAGAAGTTTAGTTATAGATATATGCTGAGGGCACATATTATGAGCTCACACACTGCTAAGATTTTTGAGTGCGAGAGTTGTCACAATAAATTTCGCACCTCCTATGATTTACAGAAGCATTCTATAATTCATGCTGGAGTTAGAAACTTTTCCTGTGCTGAATGTAGTAAGAACTTTTTCTTCAAATCTCAACTCGGGCATCATATCCGAGCAGTTCACTTGAAGGAGAAACCACATGCTTGTGATCAATGTAATTTGAAATTTTCTTACAAAAGTCAGCTGACTGATCATATCAGGGCTGTTCACAAGAGAGAGAAACGACTGACTTGTGATGAATGTGGCAAACAATTTTATTTTAAGGCTGTATTGACAAAACACATGGCCAAGCACAATAATTAATATAGTTTTATATATTTTGACTTGAGGATGGCTATATTTTTTAACATGGTTCTTAACACCAATAACACCCCAAATTAAATTAGGCTAATGAAAGCGTGTGATTCTCCCAGGATTCGAACCCAAGATGATGATGATGCAGTTTTTACCACCATGCAGTTCCTGCTCAAGAGCTGGGCTAGGGTGGGTGCCCTGATGTATCAGGGACTTCAGTGAATAGTTGCCATAGATTGCTAGACCGCGTTGTTCACCAACAGCACTGGCGTCTGCCAATAACACACACTGGCTAGCCCGAGACTCAAACCATCAACCTCACGGTTTGCAGGCGAGTGCTCTATCAACCACGCTACGGCCTGTGGCCGTATCACACACAGAACTTACACGCTCTAACCATTACACCATCAAGACAGTTAGGTGCCTGTATTAGTTGCAAGGCTAGAAGTTTATTGACTAAAGCTTCAATATCTTGGTTGCTCCTTGTGTTTATTCTTCGTGATGGTACACTCGGATACCATAGTCTCTAGCCCACTCATAGGAATTTGTGAACTCTCTGTTTTTCTCTATGCAATTATAACTATCAGGATTGATTTTTGGATAGAAATTGCTTTTTAATAAATAGTATATACTGTATAGTTTTGTAGCTGATAGCCCACTCATAAGAATTTGTGAACTCTCTCTGTTTTTCTCAATGCAATTATAACTATCAGAATTGATTTTTGGATAGAAATTGCTTTTTAATAAATAGTATACAGTATACCCTCGCTATCTCGGACTAATTGGGGGGAGACCCAGTCCGAGATGACCGAAAATCCGAGATGTCCGGAGTCCGGCTTGTGTCCGACCTAACAGAGGATAAAATCCGACCTAACCAATGTCCGTCCGAGACAACAATGAAATCGGAGACTACGGAAACAATCCGACCTCAAAAGAGACGTCCGCATCAACCTAGAAAACGAAGACAACCCTATTCGAACCCTATAATCTGTAATACAAAACACAGTACAGTAGGCTACATTACACTTACCCCTTCATTGCTCTTGTCTGTAGGCTTGATGTCCCCCTCCCCTCCTCCCCAACACTGCATTAATTACGGCAGCACCCCCTTTTCACCCCCACCTCCACCTCACTCCCCTTCACCTCACTGTTCTTCTCCACCTCAATGTCCTTCTCCAGCTCACTGTCCTTCTCCACCTCAATGTCCTTCTCCACCTCAATGTCCTTCTCCACCTCAATGTCCTCCACCTCACTGTCCTCACTGTCCAGGTCCTTCAACATCTGAAGCTTAGTTTCGAGTGATATAGAGGTCACCTTACACTTAGGATTATCCTTGGGAGGCATGGCGAACTTGATAAATGCACGCATCTATGTATAACACAACAGAGTTTGGTGCAGACTGACGCTCCTAGCTCCGACGCTTGGGCCCCGGATGTAGATGGCGTCGGACGTCCCTTCTGTTTGTCGGATATTCACCCTTATTGTCCGGTGACGTGAGGGCGTCATCTGACAACGTCGGACACTGTCGGAACGATGACGGAAATGTCCGAAATACGGAAGTACATATCCGAGAGGCCGTAGCCAGTCCGGCTAGTATGGGTTTCCGACCTCTAGAGGTCCGAGATGGCGATGGTTTACTGTATATAGTTTTGTAGTTGATGCGTAGAAAATTATATTCATAAATTTATTTTCAAATATATACATCCATAATAAGAAATAAGTGAAATTAATGAATGTTTATGAGTGGGTTAGAGACTATGGCATCCAAGTGTACCAGTACAGTATATGATATGCACTACAGTAGTAAATGTTGATTTAGGAAGTGTTCCTATATAGTTTTCAAATATGGACACCCATGTTGTTACACCTGGGCAATTTGGTGTCGAAACTGGAATGAATATGAAAAGGAATACAGGGAAAATGAGATTGTTTTGTTTTGGCCATTTTATCTTATCCCAAAGACTGGCGTAACTTCGGACATTTTCAAAGTTTCTTTTAACTATTTCTGCTGACTGTAATTACATTATAGAGATTTAACGATGTCAAGTGGTGTGTGGTGATAGTGCGCCGTAATCCAGGAAGCCTTCCAAAATTAACCCTCATAATAAGAGCTAGCCTTATCCTAAATTATGTCCAAAGTTTACTAAAAAAACTTTGGACATACAGTAAACCCTCGCTATCTCGGACTAATTGGGGGGGGGAGACCACTTCCGAAAAGCCCGATTTTCCGAGATGTCCGAAGTCCGACTGATGTTTGACTTAAGAGAGGGAAAATTCCGAATTAGAAGAGGAAAGACCGCGTCACCAGAGAAAATTGAGATAATTTTTTTTTTTTTTTTTTGTAAAGTGAAATTCATCATATTAACCCATTGGCTGCAGCTATGTTTGGGCTATTTAGGGCATATTCAGGCACTCCTGAATGATAAATCAAGCATCTGCATTAAATGAAGTGTATTCTGCCAAAAACTAGGCAAAAATAGCTTCAAAATGAGACCAGAACGGGCCCCGTACGTTGTCTGGTTCACCCGCAGTGGTGCCAGTGAAATCCGGGAAACCCGCTATTTGGTAGCACTCGCTCGCTTGGCTACACTGTTGTGAGACACAGAGAGAGACCCGCGAGAGACACAGTCAACCTCAGTGAGCCGCTCGCTGCTCTGAGGGTCGGAGGTGGGCCCTTCACGCTCCCGCCCATTGACACTCGATTTTTACGTTTTTTACAGGCTTTTAACCCTTTATTAGCGGCGCCCAACTTATGTCGTGTGAAAGAAATTTGGACTAAGTGGTGGTTCACAACTTATGTCGTGTGCCATTTTCAGCACGTAATGTTGCTGAGAGAGAGAGATAAGTGGTGGCAGGAGAGTAGCAAGCGTATGACTGCTCCAGACCACCGCGGCGGACCTATTGACATGAATCCCACCCTCCCCCACCCTCACGCACTCGCTACACAGGGAATTATGTAGGGAAACTACCTAATTACATGGTTTTTACACTCGTGTTGCGCGATCATTGCAAGAAAACTAGCGGTCGTACAAGGATGGTTGGGGTGTCATTGGAAAGCTCTGTTTATGCCCTTTCAGGGATAGATACTTGTTTTACGCTCTGGGTCTTATTTAGGCATAAAAATGATCACGTAAACAACCCTATTTAGGGTCAAAACACCCCGCTGGGCGGTACATATAAATTACCGCCTAGGCCGCTCGTTAGGTGTTAAAGCCTGGAAATTGCTGTAACTTGCCAGGGACGTTCCAGAACGTCACCCGCAACGAAAGGGTTAATGAGAAATACTAACCTTATTATGTTTTCAGGGGCAGTACAGGACATAGTAATTAATATTAACACAATAATTAAAAGTCACAGGCTTCAATTCATCCTAAAATCACTTTAAACTGAGTGAGAGAACATTGTAAAACGGATACAAATCCCGTCCAACTCGGAAATTGCCGAGATATACAGGGACATCTCCGAGAGGCCTATGCCAATCCGAGAAGTGCGGGTTTCCGAGTAAAAAGAGTCCGAAATATCGGGGGTTTACAGTACAGTGATTTCTTGTGGAAATGATTGCCAAGAAAGCAGGGATAACGTAGGACAAACGGAGGAGGAGGCTCCTACTATTTTATATTACCGGGTAATAATAATACAGTAAACCCTTGCTATCTTGGACTGGGGGAGACCCAGTCTGAAATGTCCGAAAATCTGAGATATCCGGAGTCCGACTTGTGTCCGACCTAACAGAGGATAAAATCCGACCTAACCAATTTACTGTATGTCCGAGGCAACAATGAAATCGGAGACTACGGAAAAAATCCGACCTCAAGAGAGAAGTCCGCATCAACCTAGAAAACGAAGACAACCCTATTCGAACCCTATAATCTGTAATAGAAAACACAATAGGCCTACAGTACATGTACAGTATATTTTAGTTTTACAATATGTATTGTACAGTAGGCTACATTACACTTACCCCTTCATTGCTCTTGTCTATAGTCTTGATGTCCCCCCTCCCCTTTCCCTCCTCCCCAACACTGCATTAAGTACTGCAGCATCCCCTTTTCACCCCCACCTCCACCTCACTCCCCTTCTCACTGTCCTTCTCCACCTCACTGTTCTTCTCCACCTAAATGTCCTTCTCTACCTCACTGTCCTCACTGTCCAGGTCCTTCAACATCTGAAGCTTAGTTTCGAGTGATATAGAGGTCACCTTACGCTTAGGCTTATCCTTGGGAGGCAAGGCGAACTTGATAAATACATGCATCTATGTGTAACACAACAGAATTTGGTGCGGACTGACGCTCCTAGCTCCGACACTTGGGCCCCGGATGTAGATGGCGTCGGACGTCCCTTCTGTTCGTTCTTATTGTCCGGTGACGTGAGCGCGTCATCCGACACGTCATCCGTCTGTCGGACACTGTCGGAATGATGACGGAAATGTCCGAAATACGGAAGTACAGTAGGGTCTCACATAGAACGAGAAATTGGTCGATAAACGAGGCCGTTTTATGTGATTTCGTTCTATGTGATCGCAGCATTTTGGTGGCCCAATATGGTCAATGTTCACTGTAAGCGTAAATTTCCGTCAGGAGCGTACGATATTTCGTACTTTTTGTACGATATTTCGGCGCTCTATATGAGAACTCCTCGGATTTGCCCTACTTTGATGGCGAAATCGTTCTATATGATCACATTCGTTCCTAACGAAAATTTTGGAACAATATTTTAGGTCGGCGTTCTATAAGCGACTCGTTCTATGCGAACACGTTCTATGTGAGCCCCTACTGTACGTGTCTGGGAGGCCGTCACCGATCCGGCTAGTACGGGTTTCCGACAATTAGAGATCCGAAATAGCGAGGGGTTACTGTAATAATAATAATAATAATCATCATAATCGTCTGGTTACTTATATAGCACCGGTATCTCCTCCTTCGAGGATTCGCAAGCGTTTGCCCTTCTTTAATCAACCAGAGACCATTACCCACCCCCCTTGCTCATGGGGAGACAGTAACCACCGGCTATATCCCAGAAAAAACTTTTCAATCTGAGTGGGGATTGAACGCGAGACTGCAAGATGGGACGCAGAGACGCTATCAACTGAGCCAGCCGGACGGCTATTTATATTTTATTCTATCTATCGCCTGCAAACTGTGAGACTGATGGTTTGAGTCTCGGGTAAACCAGTGTATGTTATTGGCAGACGCCAGTGCTGTTGGTGGACGGCGCAGTCTAGCAATCTGTGGCAACTATTCTCTGAAGTCCCTGATACATCAGGGCACCCACCCTAGCCCAAGTCTTGAGCAGGAAATGCATGGTGGTAAAAAACACATCATACTATTTTATTATTGCTGCTTATTCCTGTCCAAAGTTTTAGTGCAAAATGCACAGTCCATACTTTTAGGCCTGTTTAATCAGTATAGGAGGAGGGTGATATACAATACAGTATACAGTACTGTAGTAGATAGATAGATCAAAAGCATTGAATGATGATTTATATCCTTCTTTATGTTTTGATGGTGTAATGGTTAGAGTGTTTAAAATCTGTACAGTATGTGGTAACCAAGGTTCGAATCCCGGTAGGATCACATGCTTTCATTACTTTCGTTGCGAGGTGTTTGGTGTGTGGAGTGAAATTAAGAAATTAGATTATATGAGAAATGATTATTGATATAATTATGGTGTTATGTCATACAATCTTTTTTCTTTTCTTGTAAATATAAAGTTAGAGACTGACGGAAAGTAAGATTGAATGATATTGGTCAATTCTTTAAATATATACCTATTCAACATTCTATTTTTTGAGTGAGCACATTATACTGTACAATGCAAATTTTCTAAAAATGTAAATGCTGTATCATAATGTAGTTTATATGAATTGATAAATTATATTTTATTACCGGTATATATTTCTTCAACCTATATCATACATGGCATTAATACTTAATTTTTATTCATTGAACTTGCATTAAATAACCTGACAGGTGAGGCAGCTCTGAACAGGGCTGCCTGGAGCGCCGCCATTAGGATGTGAGACTGGAACCGTACTTCATGGGGGGCGCTCGGTCTTATAATAAAGAAATAAAAAATAATTGTTCGCCAGAGTGAAGCTCTGTCGTGGTAACACCTTGGTCTCCCTTCTTCAAGTCTGGGGTTCGAATTCCTACTGTTAGCTAATGGATTTTTGGTAGGTGGAGACGCCTGTTTTATGTTGTGTATGTGTGCGTGTGTACTATATTATGTTATGTATGTGTGCGTGTGTACTGTGTTATGTTGTGTGTATGTGTACTGTATTATGTTGTGTGCGTGTGTACTGTGTTATGTTGTGTATGTGTGCGTGTGTACTGTATTATATGTATGTGTGCGTGCTTACTGTGTTATGTTGTGTATGTGTCCTTGTGTACTGTATTATGTTGTGGCAAATGTTATGGTCAGAGAATGCATCTTTACTGGAGAGAGTATCAAATCAAATGACCAGTTACACTTCCAGCATCACATCTGGATAGTTAACCCGGGAACGGCGAGAACACTCTTAAGAGGTTTTACTGGGCAACGGCGAGAAAGCTCTTAAGAGGGAACGCCTTAAAAAAAAACATTTTAAAAGGCCCCAGTAGCACTTAACCCTTTCGTTGCAGGTGACGTTCTGAAACGTCCTGGCAAGTTACAGCAATTTCCAGGCTTTAGAAGCCTGTAAAAAACGTAAAAATTGAGTGTCAGTGGGCGGGAGCGTGAGGGGCCCACCTTCGACCCTCAGAGCAGCGAGCGGCTCACTGAGGTTGACTGTGTCTCGCGCGGGTCTCTCTCTGTGTCTCACAACAGTGTAGCCAAGCGAGCGAGTGCTACCAAATAGCGGGTTTCCCGCGTTTCACTGGCACCACTGCGGGTGAACCAGACCACGTACGGGGCCCGTTCTGGTCTCATTTTGAAGCTATTTTCGCCTAGTTTTCGGCAGAATACACTTCATTTAATGCAGATGCTTGATTTATCATTCAGGAGTGCCTGAATATGCCCTAAATAGCCCAAACATAGCCACAGCCAATGGGTTAAAACAATTTTATTTATTTTTCCCTCCATACCTCATCACTCCTCCACATCCCCTCCTTTCCCCCCCCCCCCCCCCTTCAATTATCACCTATTTTCCCTGTTAGTCCCTTATTCAATTTGTATATTTTCATGCTAACGGGTGTGGTCATGGGTGTGGCTATGCGTGGGAAAAGAAAGAGAGAGAGAGAGAGAGAGAGAGAGAGAGAGAGAGAGAGAGAGAGAGAGAGAGAGAGAGAGAGAGAGAGAGAGAGAGAGAGAGAGAGAGAGAGAGAGAGAGAGAGAGAGAGAGAGAGAGAGAGAGAGAGAGAGAGAGAGAGAGAGAGAGAGAGAGAGAGAGAGAGAGAGAGAGAGAGAGAGAGAGAGAGAGAGAGAGAGAGAGAGAGAGGAGAGAGAGAGAGAGAGAGAGAGAGAGAGAGAGAGAGAGAGAGAGAGAGAGAGAGAGAGAGAGAGAGAGGAGAGAGAGAGAGAGAGAGAGAGAGAGAGAGAGAGAGAGAGAGAGAGAGAGAGAGAGAGAGAGAGAGAGAGAGAGAGAGAGAGAGAGAGAGAGAGAGAGAGAGAGAGAGAGAGAGAGAGAGAGAGAGAGGAGGGTTTGGTGCCAGCTGGCTCACACTTGATGACTGAACCGCTCGCTTACAATTCGCAATTTTGACCAGAAAAATTATATTCCCACTTGTTTTATTGTTACAGGTTACTATCTTCATAGTAAAGGTAAAATAGGCGCATATGAATAAGTAATTACGATATTTATCGTAAAATGACTATTTTAGGCAGGAATGGAGCCCTAAGGAAAACACAAATACTAACCAAAAAAACTCTCTAGTTTTGTGAGGACGAGACAGAGGAAGAAGACACTATGGGAAATGGCAGAACAAGATGAACAAAGTGCGAGAATTGGAAGAACAAATAGCCCAGCTAGAGTACCTCCTGTCCTCCCGAGCGTGGCACAAGGATGTGCTCTACGAACAACACCAAATATCCCCCGAGGACTCCTAGGTACACATAGTAGTCCCTCCCCCGTCTTGTTTGCAAACATCCAAGGTCTTAAAAATAGAACCACAAACAAAGTACCATTTATTAGGGGCCTGCTAGAAGAAGGAAACGCTATATTTGCGGCTCTCACAGAAACCAACATTAACCCTCCAGCCCCGGCTATGTATTATATATATATTCCCCGAAACCCGGGGGTTTTGGCCGAAAAACGTCTACGCCTAGGCTACCGTATCTTTGTTATTCTGACTGCTTCCGCATTCCCGCGCATCCCCAAGCGTAGATGTGTTTCTTACCTGTAGAATGGCGTTAAGTAGAGCTATCTAAGTCAACTGGTTCAGTTGTGATGATGATTTCATTGGAGATAACTTTATGGCAAAAACAGCCACTTTACACTACTTTTCGATAATTAACAACAACATACAGGCACACACGAACAAGCGACGCACTCCTTATTGTGGCCGGAGATGCGGGGCATCGGTCCAGCCGGCTGTTGTTTACATGCGTCGGACCGACACCTCGCACACCAAGCTCACAGGCTTTCAACCACTGGGCGTTCAAGAGCCCTTCCGGGCAGCTCGGGTATGCTTTTTTATGGGCGTTCAAGAGCCCTTCCGGGAAGGAAGGGTTAAGGATCAGGCAGATAGTGAAGTATGGATTCCTGGTTATAACCTACATAGGGCGGACAGAACGCATAGAACTCGTGGAGGTGTAGCCTTGTACATTCATGACTCGCTGATATCTACTGAATTTCTAAATAACAGTAACGAAGTAGTAGAAATACTTGGAGTTAAAATAGAATCCCTAAACCTAGCAGTTATTGTTACATACAGACCTCCTGACTCTTCCTTAAAAGAATTCAAAACCCAGCTCAACATTATAAAATCAGAAGTGGAAGCCCTGGGAAACCCGACACCAAATATTATGTGGTTAGGAGATTTTAACCTTCCAAACATCAAGTGGAGGCAACTAGAAGACCAAGTAGTGTCGATAAACGCCAGAGAAGCAAATGCAAGAGAACTATTTAATCTTTGCGACTTTTTTAGTCTTAACCAGCATATTACCGAACCCATACGTGAAAACAATATCTTAGACCTTGTCTTCACTAATAATGACAACCTAGTACACAGTGTTAACATATCGGACACAACATACTCAGATCATAAATTAATTGAGATCAAAACAACCCTAGCATGTGTACAGAACACCTCAGAAACTAAACCAAAAACTGGTCCATTCAGCAAATTTAACTTCAATAGTAAAAGTATTAGGTGGGAAGAGGTAAACCAAGAAAAGGAGGAAATAGACTGGGAAGATTTAATGAACAACCGGACACCATCAGAATGCCTAGTCCTATTAATGGAAACCATGACCCAAATCTGTAGCCACCACATACCAGAAAGACAAACAAGACGAAGAAGCAAACAAGAACGGGAAAGAAGGAAGCTGTACAGAAGAAGAAAATTACTAACACAAAGACGCACACAACAAAGTCTACAGGAAAGACAAAAGATGATCCAAATAGATAGAGAAATTGTGGAAATTGAACAACGACTAAGAATCTCCTATGAGCTACAACAAATAGAAGAGGAGAGCAAAGCTATTGCAAGCATAAAGGAAAACTCCAAGTACTTCTTTTCATACGCTAAACATAAAACTAAAACCACATCAAACATCGGCCCACTAAGTAAAGATGATGGGTCATTCACAGGGGACAAAAAGGAAATGAGTTAACTATTACGTCTACAGTATGAAAAAGCCTTCAGTAAGCCTGACGAAACATCATGAATAATCCCCCCACGGAAACCCCCCAGATTCTGGACATTAATTTTGGACCAAAAGATATAGCAGAAGCCATCGCCAACATGCCATCCCACTCGGCACCAGGCCCGGACTCATGGAGTTCAATCCTAATAAAGAAATGTAAGGAAAACCTTTCAAAACCCCTGGCTATAATGTGGAGAAGGAGTCTAGACACTGGAGAAATACCGGATAGTTTGAAAAACGCAATAATTGCCCCTTTGCATAAAGGAGGGAGTAAAGCACTACCAAAAAACTATCGCCCAGTAGCTCTGACTTCCCACATCATTAAAATTTTCGAGCGAGTCCTGCGAGGCAAAATCTCAACATATATGGACAAAAATGAACTACACAACACTGGTCAACATGGGTTCAGAGCAGGAAGATCATGTCTCTCGCAACTATTGGAACACTACGACAGAATTCTTAAATCCCTAGAAGAAAAGAAAAATGTGGACGTCATCTACACCGATATTGCTAAGGCATTTGATAAATGTGATCACGGTATTATTGCACACAAACTTAAAGCAAAAGGGATAACAGGTAAAATCACACACAATTATTGTCCTCTCTCCCTCCCTGCCCACCCCGAACCAACTTCCAGAAGCACATCCATACTCATATCTCTCGCCAATCCATCCACTCACTCACAGACAACACGCAGCTGCATGCACGACCTCCCGAAATCCATCCTTCCGAATCCTCCCTCCCTCGCGAGGACAGAGTCCACCTGGCCAGGCTGAGATGCGGACACCATCCAGCTCTCCTAAGCTATCAGAAGAGACTGGATGACTCCGTTGTCGACGCCTGCCCGGGATGTAACACAGCACCCCATACCATTAAACACATCATAGAAGACTGCATTTCACACAACCACTTACGCCAACAACATAATCTACACTCAATGAGAGCTCTGTGGGAAAGCCCGATCGTGGCCATGGCCTTCCTCAGGGACTCGGGGCTGTTCGGCCAGGCAGCTTAGGGAACAACAACAACAACAACAGGTAAAATCGGAAGGTGGATATACAACTTCCTCGTGAACCGAAAATAATCAGTAACAGTAAGCCAAGTAACATCTGAGCCTTCAGACATCAAATGCTCAGTTCCCCAAGGAACAGTACTAGCGCCTCTTCTTTTCCTCATTCTAATAAGTGACACTTTTGTGTGTAACACAAAGTTCAAGAAAAGACAGAGCCACCTGATCACATATAACTCTGGGGTCTCCAGTAGCCAGATAGATTACTTCTTGGTTAACAGGAAAGACTGGAAACTAGTTCGAGATGTAAAGGTCATCCCGAGCGAAGAATGTATCCCCCAGCATAAGCTACTTGTGTGCGACATGAGCTTATACAGAGATCCTAAGCGCAAGAAGGTTTACATACCCAAAAGGAAAGTGTGCTGCTGAAGGACAAGGAAGTTAGGGATAGGTTTCATAATGAACTGGAGGAAATGAATAGAAATAAGGAAGCTAGGCCTAACGATGTAAATAGCCAATGGAACTTTCTTAAGCATAGCCTTATCGCTGCCACTGACAAAGTCTGTGGGAAAACAAAGGGTCACCCCAGGAATAAGACCTCTTGGTGGTGGAACGATGAGGTAGAACATGCTGTGAAAGAGAAAAGGAGATGCTTCAAAGCATGGAAGAAAGGAGGCAGCAGGGAGGAATACCAGGCAGCTAAACGAACTGCCAAAAGAGTTATTTACAATGCTAAAAATCGCATTAAGGACCTGGTCCTCGAACAAGTGTGTAACACTGACAATCCCAATGGGATCTTCAACCTAGCTAGGCGAGTTAAAAATGACAGTAGGGATATTATAGGTGAACAGTGTGTTAGAGATGATAATGGGAAGATTGTGTATGCAGAAAATGAAATCAGAGAAGCATGGAAGGTACACTATGAACGATTGCTAAATGTAGAGTTTGAATGGGATAAGGAACAGCTTAGTATCGAATAACCAATATCTGGGCCCCCTCCTTTGATAGCACCAGCTGTAGTGAGCGACGCAATCAATAAAATGAAGGACGGTAAAGCTCCAGGTTGCTCCGACATTGTCGCTGAGATGATAAAAGCCTCGGGGGAGATTGGTGTAAACTTAGTCACTGAGTTGATAAACACCATTATTAAAGATCAGAAAATCCCAGAGGATTGGCTCAAAAGTGTAATAGTAAATATATACAAAGGAAAAGGGGATGCGCTAGATAAAGGATATTATAGGGGCCTGAAAATGCTTGACCAAATCATGAAGGTCTGTGAGAGAGTCCTTGAGGGTTTGATCAGGCAAAGCATCTCTATTAATGATATGCAGTTTGGTTTTATGCCAGGACGTGGTACAACCGATGCTATCTTCATAGTCAGGCAGATACAGAAAAGATACCTACTAAAAGGCAGGGATCTTTACTTTGTGTTTGTGGACCTGGAGAAGGCCTTTGATAGGGTACCTAGAGATGTTGTACAGTGGGCTATGAGGAAACTTGGTGTGGAAGAGTGGCTGGTGCGTGTGATAATGAAGATGTATGAGGATTCGCGAAGTTCGGTGAGGGTGAAGGGTGTACTGAGTGATGAGTTCGCAGTCCGTGTTGGAGTCCATCAGGGTTCAGTGTTAAGCCCCCTCCTCTTTATTATGGTCTTGGAGGCGCTGTCTAGAGTTTTTAGAGGCAGACTCCCGTTGGAACTGTTTTATGCAGACGATTTAGTCCTAATAGCTGACAGTATGCAGGATGCTGAGGCCAAATTCAGAGAGTGGAGAGAGGGCATGGCGAGCAAGGGTTTAAGAGTCAATATTAACAAAACCAAGGTTATGCATTGTAGTTTGAGACGAGGTAATGTGGAAAAGAGCGGTGCATACCCATGTGCAGTGTGTGGAAAGGGAGTGGGCGTTAACTCAATTCAATGTAGCATCTGTCAATGTTGGGTACACCATGGGAGTAAGCGCTGTAGTAGAATAAAGGGGCCCCTGCCGAAGGATAAGTCAGAAATAGAGAAATTTGAGTGCGTAGTGTGCAAAGGCGAGCTTGTGTTAAGTGATGATCCTGTGGCTGTGAATTTTGGAAATGAGTCTTTGGAGCTGGTGAACAAGTTTTGTTACCTAGGAGATACCATCTCTGCCGGTGGTGGGGCCGAGGCTGCCACTGTTGCTAGAATTAGATTTGGCTGGGGGAAGTTCAGAGAATTGATGCCAATCCTGACCATGAAAAGAATGCCTCTCCCCCTGAAGGGAAAGGTGTATGCCTCATGTGTTAGAAGTGCAATGACGTATGCCTCAGAAACATGGGCCGTTAAAGTAGAGGATGTCAACAGAATGGAGCGTAATGAGATGAGAATGGTGAGATGGATGTGTGGGGCCAGGCTACAGGATAGAATAACAAATGTTGAGCTGAGGAGACGTTTAGGTATAAAGAGTATTAGCGAGGTGATGCGTACAAGTAGACTGGGATGGTATGGACATGTGGAGAGAATGGATGAACAAAATTGGGTGAAAAAATGCAGGTCTGTGATTGTGGAGGGAGCTGCACCAAGGGGTGGACTGAGGAAGACCTGGGATCGGACTATACGCGCCGATCTCAAATCCAAGAACTTGACAAGTGAAGCAGCCCTTAACAGGGTTGCCTGGAACGCCGCCATTAGGACAAGAGACTGAAAGTGCACTTATGTGTGGAACACTCAGTCTTAAAATTTTATGTATGTATGTATGTACATAGATGCCAACACAAGACACAGTACAGTATCCTCCTTTGCGGATGACACGAAACTGAGTATGATAGTAAAGACACAGGAAGACACGGGCCGGCTGCACGAGGACATAAATAAGGTGTTCCAGTGGACCAGGGAAAATAACATGCAATTTAATGAAGACAAATTTCAATTAATACGATACGGAGATAAGGATTTCGTTAAAGAGAGCACAAGTTACATAACAGAATCCAATCGCATAATAGAACGTAAAGACAATGTGAAAGACCTTGGGGTGATAATGTCTGAAAATATGGGATTCAAAGAACATAACCAGGTCAAAGTTGCAGCTGCGAAACGGCTAACAGGTTGGATTCTACGAACATTTAGAACTCGCGGTGAATTGCCTATGATAACACTTCAAATCTCTGGTGCTACCACGGCTAGAATACTGTAACATATTAACATCCCCATACAAATTAGGTGAAATTAATGACTTAGAAAGTGTACAAAGGAACTTCACCTCACATATGCTTTCCGGGTGTTTCCTCACCCTCCTCAGCTCCCCGCCATGGAGTGGCTTCGGTCACTCAGGTTTATTGTGGTCGGCAGGGAGGGTTGTGTGGGGGGCGCTCGGTTATGGCCTTGGCCTTGCTCGGGGCCTTGGGGCTGTTCGGCCAGGCAGCTTGGGGAACAGCAACAACAACAACAACCTCACATATAAACTCAGTAAAACAGTTACACTATTGGGATTGCTTAAAATCACTCAAACTATATTCGTTGGAACGTAGAAGGGAACGATACTTAATAATATATACGTGGAAAATCGCAGAGGGTTTTGTACCAAATCTACATACTGTACACCAATAGCAATGAAATTCAATGATAGGAGAGGCTGGGAATGCGAGATCCCCAAGATGATAAATCGGGGGGCTATGGGCTTTCTGCGAGAGGGCTGGTTATCACATAGAGGAGCACGTCTCTTCAACAAACTCCCGCGGCGAGTGAGAGACATGATAGGTGTCTCGTTAGACAGCTTCAAGAGAGCTCTCGATGTCGAACTACAAAAAGTGCCAGACGAGCCCATCTTCACAAGGGTGCGCTCCACCTCTTCGAATAGTCTGCTGCACCAATTCTCAAACAACAACGAAGGGCGGTGCGCTCTTCGGTGCCACGAGCAAGAGTGGCGAACTCCACATAGGTGAACATAGGTAGCCAGCCGTCCGGCTGGCTCAGTTGATAGCGTGCCTGAATCCCACCTTGAAGGTCTAGCGTTCAATTCCCGCTCAGATTGAAAAGTTTTTCTGGGATATAGCCGGCGGTTACCATCTCCCCATGAGCAAGGGGGATGGGTAATGGTCTCTGGTAGACTGAAGAAAGCCAAGCGCTTGTGAATCCTCGAAGGAGGAGAACGAGCGCTATATAAGTAACCAGACGATTATTATTATTATTATTGCCGCCCAGAACTGTGGTGTTCACTAGAACCTGCGCGCGCTTCATGGGTTAAGGGGACCACCTCACCTTTCTCTCTCTCTTTTTTCTCTGTTTTTGGGTTGTATCCATTTGGCCCCTTTCAGCCTACTGTTTTAAGACGTTTATCCCCATCCAAGTGTCAATTTTTTCCTGGCGAGCGATAGTGAGCCAGCATTGTTCGAAGAAATCCGGCTTCGCTGGAGAAAGTCTTCTATCGAAAAATTTACATATTTAGCCTGCTGTCTAATTCTTTATCCAAAATATGCTGGCTCGCTATTGCTCACCAGGAAAAAAAAAACGACAACTGGATGGAGATAAACGTCTTAATGGGGCCAAATGGATACAATCCAGTAAGAGAGAGAGAACTAGAGAAAAAAAAGCGAGGTGGTCCCCTTAACCTATAGTCCGGGGCAACAGTAAGGATATGCGGTACATCATTGATAGCAGGCTGCTGCTATCAACACTTTCACATGGATCCTAGAAGTGGTAAGGTAGTGCCCACTTAACATATATTGCAATTGGGGAATCACCTTTCTGTTTCCACTAGCTATGGGTGACCGAGGCATACACCTGCATGCAGTATGCCTCTGTAAAAAAGGGAGAACAAATATGTACTTAAGCTACAATATATATTTTGTTTTTGTGTGTCATTGTTTTCTGTTATGCTGTCCCTATTCGGGCTCTGTCTTGAGTCCCCCCCCCCCCCAAAAAAAAAAAAGTGGGGATTGGGCCTGATTATATACATACATACATACATATACTGTACATACAATAGGCCTACAATATATTACTTAATTTTTGTTGTGGATTTTGAGCAGATCTAACATTGGTTTCTGGCTATCTTTGAAGTTTGCCTCTTGCCTTATGAGTATTACTGTACATATATGACTGGTATTTTGTTGAAACGGATGCTGCTAATATATGCGAAGGAAGACATTTGTGATGCTTGGAAGGTGTACTATGAATGCCTAGTTAGTGTAGAGTTTTGTGGAATGGAGATTACTGGTAGTATAGCAGTAAAGAGCTTGATAGCTTGATGTAGGAGCATGGCAGGTGTGTGTGATAATATAGTTGTACGAGGACTCAATAACGGCAATGAGAGTGAAAGGTGTACTTAGAGAGGAATTTAAAATAACTGTCCCCCAGGTCTCTACTGTTAAGCCCACTTCTAGTTGTGATGGTCCTGGTGATGGTGTCTAGGAAATTAGAATGGATCTCCCTTTGGGAACTGCTATACAAGTACGTAGATGATTCAGTCCTTATTGTTGATAATGCATACGATGTTGAGGCCAAGTTTAATATCAGAAGGGACATTATGGCAAGCATGAATAAAACTAAAGTCATGCACAATGGAGTAGAACAGGGAAGTATATAAATTGGGAGGTTTGACGTACCTCCCAAGCTACCAAATAGGAAAACCTACTACTGTATTTGGTAGTAGTCTTTGAAAATCCAACGTCAAGGCTATTAACCTAATTAACCTAACTTAGGGATTTACCTTAGTTACAGTTGAGATCCATCCCGTGTTCTGTTGGCGCAGACTCCTGTCGAACCTGCACATGAGCGACCTTCGCTTGTCATCCAAATTTCACGTAGACAGACGAGCGAGGATGGGCAGGGGAACGGCGTGTGGGAGAGTACTATGTACGTTGGATTTTCCAAGACTACTACCAAATAGTAGGTTTTCTATTTGGTAGCTTGGGAGGTACAGTATGTCAATCCTCCCAATTTGTTAGTAGTCTTGGCAAATCCAACTTCAAGGCTGCGTAACAAATTGGAGGAGGACATCCAAGCCCAATTACCAAATACAAATGCATAAAACAAAAATATGAATGACAAAGAAAAACAAAATAAACAAGAGAGTTTAATAAAAAGTGTGAAAAACTGAGGAGTACAGGTAGTTAAAAAGAACAGTTTTATCCCGTGCCCCGTCATCCATAGCATTTGTATAAATATTACTCAAATCTACAACAGTACAGTACAGCAAAAATTCCCATTTCTTCCAAAAAAAGCACCAAAAAATCATAAAATTAAAATTAAACATAAAATTAATTGACATACTGCATAATACCCCAAAAACAAAAAGACATGGTTAAGCATGAAACAAGGGATTAAGGAGACGTTTAGGTATAAAGAGTATTAGCGAGGTGATGCATACAAGTAGACTGGGATGGTATGGACATGTGGAGAGAATGGATGAACAAAATTGGGTGAAAAAATGCAGGTCTGTGATTGTGGAGGGAGCTGCACCAAGGGGTGGACCGAGGAAGACCTGGGATCGGACTATACGTGCCGATCTCAAATCCAAGAACTTGACAAGTGAAGCAGCCCTTAACAGGGTTGCCTGGAACGCCGCCATTAGGACAAGAGACTGAAACTGCACTGATGTGTGGAACACTCGGTCTTAAAATTTTATGTATGTATGTATGTATGTATGTGGTGGTAGTTTCTTTGTTGTGTCCAAATTTTGTGTGAGCAAGTGACCCGAGGGCATTAAGTCTGGGTGTCAGTTTCTTTTTAATGTTTGTGGTGTGCTGTTTGAATGTCATATGAGTATCATTATGTTACTCCTAGGATTTTGGGTATGTGTACAAAGGAGTACAAAGGAAATCAAGCAACAATAGGTCTAGTGACCCTTCTAGGCTGCTTGTCCTCCAAAACACTGAGGATCAAGTGTCCAAACAGTAGTTTAGAGTTCGTAAGGGAACATTGGAAAGGGAACTACTGCCCTGGAACTAATGTCCGTGGCAGGACTAGGAAGTTAGTAGGGGACATATGGGTTAGTAACTGAGGGGAGGATAAAATAAAGTTATTAATTTACAAACGCAGTCAGTCGCGGGTTTGATGCGAGATATTTGTCTAAGCGGAGTTAAATGAATCAACGGTGCTGCAGTCTATAACGTCTCGGGGAAGCCCATTCCACAAGTTGACAACTCGATTGAAGAAGAAATTCTTAGATTCGTGTGAGTTAAAAGATTTACCAATAATTTTGCAACCGTTTCCCCACGTGTAATTAGATTGGTCGATAGTGAAGTACTTACTACAGTTCATATTGTCGATGCCTTTGATGATTTTGAACACTTGAATTAAGTCACCTCTTAATCTGCGCTGGGTTAAAGGAAATAGATTTAATTCTCTAAGTCGCTCTTCGTATGGTTTGTTCTTTAGGCTAGGTATCATTTTGGTAACTCTACGTTGAACTCGTTCTAGCTTGTTTATGTCTTTTTGGTAATAAGGGCACCAGCATTGAACGCAGTATTCCAGAAGAGGGCGGACTAAGGAATTGTAAAGGGTTAGGATAACGTCTTTGGATTTATGCTCAAATGACCTGCCTATAAAGCCAATTATTTTGTTTGCCTTCTTAACAACTTCTGAACATTGTTGACTCGGTTTTAGGTTACTCGATATTGTTACTCCCAGATCGGTTTCTCTGTTTACATTCTTAAGCTGAGTGCCATTCATCGAATAGTTTGCTTTTCTCATTTAGGTATCCAATGTAGTACTTTACATTTATCCGCATTGAAACTCATTTGCCAAATTTGGGCCCAATGTGACAATTTATCTAGATTGTGTTGCATATCGTCAACTTGATCTTTTGAGAGTACGCTATTTGCAATTTTTGTATCGTCAGCAAATTTTGAGATTGTACAGGTGAGACCCTCATCTATGTCGTTGATGTAAATTAGAAAGAGAATTGGTCCTAGTACCGATCCCTGGGGTACCCCGCTACTTACATTGGTCCATTTAGATGCCTTACCGTTTATGACTACACTTTGCTTTCTGTCGCTGAGCCAATTTTCTATCCATTTCAACACACCGTCTTGTATTCCATGCGCTTTTAGTTTTAGTAGTAAACGTTTGTGGGGAACTTTGTCAAAGGCCTTTTGAAAATCAAGGTATATAATATCTACAGCTTTACTCTCATCGTAGAGGTTGAGGATATCGTGGAAGAAGTCTAAGAGGTTTGTTAAACAGGAACGTTTTTTACGAACGCCGTGTTGAGTATCTTTAACCCTTCCTACCCGGTCTGCCTTAGGTAATGACAGCACGAAAGAAGGGCCAATACCCGGTATGCCTTATCTAAGGCATGAGCTTAATAGCCTAATTAAGCTTGGTCCGAACGCCGTGCGTACAACGTATGTCAACAAACCCAAGCGTTCGTCACCGCACCTCCGAAAACAAGAAGGAGAAGACTCCTCAATGTTATTGTTTTGACGTCATGACGAAATTAGTGTCTGAAAAGCCCCCATATTGGCAACATCTCTGCAATATTGGCTCCACTGAAATCGTCATCACAACTGAACCAGTTGACTTACAGAGCTCTACTCAATGCCAAAATACAGATTGAAAACCGCACTACGATTATAGATGAGTGGGAAAGTTCTAGCAGTGAAAATAAACATAAATATGGTAGCCTAGGCCTAGACGTTTTTCGGCCATATCGCCTGGGTAGGGGCGACCGTCATTGGCTGAGACAGCCCGGGTAGGAAGGGTTAAGTATGTTATTTTCCTCTAAGTGATTTACGAGTCTGTCTCTTATGACCGTTTCTAGCATTTTACATACAACTGAGGTTAAGCTAATTGGACGATAGTTACTGGGTAGGGATTTGCTGCCTTTTTTGAATATCGGTGTTACGTTGGCTATCTTCCACTGATCTGTGTTATGTGTATGTGTTAGGGGTGTGTTGTTTATGGTGAGTTGAGGGATGTATTCATGTTCTCCTGTCCAGCTTGTGAGCAGGATTGCGGTGGATTTGGCTGGGGCTAGATTAAGTCTGTTTGTAGTGCACCAGCCATGTAGTGTGTTGAGATAGGGTTGAAGGAGATCTGTTGCTCTTTTTGGGTCATGGTGTGTGCATGTGAGTGTTATGTCATCTGCATAGGAGGCTAAGTTTATTTGGGGCGTATTGGGTGTAGTTATATCATGCATGTACAGATTGAAGAGTGCGGGCGATAGGACGGATCCTTGTGGGACTCCGTTTGGAAAGTTTCTGATTTTAGATGACTGACCGGCAAAAGATACGTGTGCACATCTGCCTGCTAGGAAGTTGGCCAGCCACCTTTTTGTGTTGTTGTGCATGTTTGTGTTGTAGATTTTGTATGTTAGGTTGTGGCGGGGGATGGCATCGAAGGCTTTACTAATGTCGAGTGTGGCTAATAGTGATCTGTGTGGTGGTCTAGCTGAGTTGATGCCGTCAAAAGCTCTTTGTGTAAGGTCTGTGAGAAGAGTGTTTGTGGAGTGCAGTGGCCTAAAGCCATGTTGTGTTGGAGCTAGGGGTAGGTCGGGTGTAATTAGTTGTAATACTAGGCGTTCCATGACTTTGGAGGGGGAGCAAAGGAGTGTGATGGGGCGGTACGAGGAGGGTAGCGTGGGGTCTTTGTTGGGTTTGGGGAATGTGATGATGATACCATGCTTCCAAATGTCTGGTATTGTGTTGTGTGAATAGCTGTAGTTTGATATATTTGTGAATGCTTGTATGCCTTGTGGTCCCAGGTGTCTGAGGTGTATGTTGCTTATGTTGTCTAGGCCACAGGCGGGTGAGTGCTTGAGATTGTTGATGATATGCTTTGTCTGGTGATTGGTGAAGGGTGTATAGTCAGGGTCTGTGGGGAATTGTCTCTTACGTCGGATGACACGTCGGTCGTCTTTGTGAGGTTTTAGGTGGCTGACATGTGAGAAGTGATTGATGAGAGTGTTTGCTTGTTGTTTACATGAAGGAGTAGAGTCTGTTGTTGTGATTGCAGCATGTGATTGTGTTGTGTTGCTGTTGGAAAGTGTGATGCTGTTTAGTGTTTTGTAGAGATTTTTTGGGGTTTGTTTTGTGATCAAGTGTTTGTAGGAAGTTATTCCAATTTAGTTTTTGTTGTTCTTGTATTTTGTTGTTAGTTTGCGTGTTGAGTGCTTGAATTTGTTGTGTGATGTCTTGTGTGTGGGGTGCTGGGGAGTGTTTCAGTATGTTGCGTTGTCTGATGAGGTTTTGAATTTCTGGTGTGAAGTTGGGGTTGTGTCTTTTTCTGTTACCTCTTGGAATGTGTTTCTTGTCAGCGTTTTGGATAGTTTTATTGAGTATGTGTACAGCATTGTTGATGTTAGTGATGGGTGTAATGTTTAGAGTTGTGAAGTGTTGTTCTGTCTCATTTGTGAATGCTTCCCAGTTAGCTCTTTTATAATTGGTGTATGTGTGTTTGTGGCTAGCTGGGGTGAGTCTGGTTTTGGTGATGATAATGATCGGGAGGTGGTCAGAGCCTAAGGTTCTGACCACCCTCCAGGATGTTGTGGGGGCGAGTTCTGGGGAGCAAAAGGTGATGTCTGGAGATGATGGGTTATAGAGGGCTTGGTGAGGAATATGGGTATGTTGATGGATGTCGTTAAGGATGATGAGGTTATCTGTTTGGTTTTGTATTACCAGCCCTCTGTCTGTGTCGGGGTTGTCGACACCCAGGATGATGTGTGTGGTGTTTGTGATGTGTTGCAAGTGTGGTCTGTATTCATTTGGTACTGTAGGGGATGTTTGGGGAGGGATGTATGTGTTTATGATGGTTATGTTGAAGTTGTTGCCAGTGCGTATTTTAATTGATTGTATTTCTGTTGTGTTATCATTTGGGGGGAGGAGGGATTTGGTTTGTACACTGGTTACTATGTATGATATTTCTTTGTGTACCAGGGTGATGAGTCCACCGCCCCCGCCGACAGCCCGGTCTTGTCTGATGGTGGTGAAATTATGAAATGTGGGTGTTTTTTGTGTTGTGCGGAGTTTTGTTTCTTGTAAGATGGCAATGTGTATGTTGTGTTGTTTGATGAAGTGTGAGAGTTCGTGTTTCTTTGTGTTGATGCCATCTATGTTCAATTGGAGAATGTTAATGTTATGTGCTGCTGCACGAGGATGGGGGGGGGGTGGGGGTGAGGGAGGGGCTGGGGGTTGGGATGGGTGAGGTGGGGGTGGGGATTGGGGAGCAGGAGATGGGGGTTGGAATGGATTAGGATGGGGTGTGGTGTGTTGAGTTGATGATGTGGATGGTATGGGAAGGTTAGGTGAGTTAGGGAGGAGAGGTGGACGGGTTTTAGGGGGGGGAGTGGATGATATGGGAAGGCTAGGTGGGTTGGGGAGGAGAGGGGGACGGGCTTTAGGCGAGGGATTTGACTGGGAGAGGGAGGGGCATGAGGAACAGGTCCAGGTGTTCGTGTAGTGTTTCTTGGAGGCAAGTGTTGTACAGGTGAAGTGGGTCCAGTTCCTGCATGAATTGCAGAGAACTGAACCCTTAGTGTGGCGACTCGAAGTGATGGGTTTTGAGCAAGTTGGACATATGTATGTGTACGTGGGTCTTGGGTTGCTCTCAATGTCTCCGGCTAGAAGAAGTCTTCGAGAAATGACAGCCGGAGTGTCATTTCTCGGTGTAGGAAAAACTGTGTGATGTGTGTGTGTGGTGTGAGAGGTGTGGAAATTCCCGGCGTGACTGAAGCCGCTCCAAGGACCCGTGCCCCCAGGGAGGGGGCAGGGGATGGGTGTGACGGTTTGGCTCCCGAAACTGCTCCCCGCGGCCGGCATCCGGTTGTCCTCCACTGGTCGTTGATCTTGTCTCCGCCCGTGGAGGGTCGGCAGCTCCGGGAGGTGGTCCTACGGCGTAGACGCCGCCACATCAGGACCACATCAACATTTGTTATTCTATCCTGTAGCCTGGCCCCACACATACATCTCACCATTCTCATCTCATTCCATTCCATTCTGTTGACATCCTCTACTTAATAGCCCATGTTTCTGAGGCATACGTTATTGCACTTCTAACACATGAGGCATACACCTTTCCCTTCAGGGGGAGAGGCATTCTTTTCATGGTCAGGATTGGCAGCAGTTCTCTGAACTTCCCCCAGCCACATCTAATTCTAGCAACAGTGGCAGCCTCGGCCCTACCACTGGCAGAGAATGACTCATTTCCAAAATTTACAGCCACAGGATCATCATTTAAACACAAGCTCGCCTTTGCACACTACGCACTCAAATTTCTCGAGCAACTGTACTGGGGTCATGTCTCGTGTACATGTATGTGAAGCCAGAAGGTCCAGAGCCCGACCCATATCCTACTGCGGAGGGAGCTGGCGTGGAGGCGGTCGTTCCCTGAAGGCAGCCTTCATGGAAGAATCCAGCTCCTTCGGAGGAACGACCAGCCCAGTGACGGATTCAAAGACCTCCCGGATGGCAGACAAGTGGTTCCGTATAGTGTTGATTTCAAAGTGACGTGCGCGGAAACGGTGAAACAAATAGTGTAGAATGAGTGTATGCGAATTATCTGTTTGTCCAGTGTCCTGTATCCATTTAGTAAAAGACTTCCAGTGGGACTCGTAAGTCTTACAAGTCGAAGCCGTCTATGAACGCTTCAGGAAGTCAGTCAGGTCTCGTCCGTTGCCCGGGAGCCACCTTGCCTCACGAACATCCACGATGCGAATGCCAACGAGGTCCTGAGGTCCCCAACATGGCTCAAGTGGAAGTTTGAGACAGGCAGAGGCACCGGACTCGGGCACCATCGTTTCAGCTGGGCGTACCAAGCCTGTGCCGGCCATAATGGTGCGATCAGCCAGACTCTTGCATGGTACAGCCGCAACCTCGCGAGGACCTTGCACATCAACAGTGCGTCTGGTGGTGGAAATATGTATATCGACTGCCACCTGCTCCAGTCTTCCATGAAAGCGTCCAGATCCCCCGCCGTAGTACGAGTCCGGAGGGATAGGTACTGAGGTAGCTTGTGCGTCTCTTTCGAGGCGAACAAGTCGACCTCCGGAACACCTCAGGAAGCTGCGAGGTCGTCGAACACATCCTGTTTCATTGCCCATTCTACAAGAACGCCCTGTCCTCTCGACAGAGCGTCCGCCCAGAGGTTGGCAGTCCCGGACAGGTAGGAGGTGTGCAGGGAGATGCTGTGTTGTTCCGCTAGGAAGAACAACTTCTCTGAGATCCCCAACAGAGTCAGTGACCTGGAGGACCCCTGCTTTTGGATACAATGGACAGCTGTCTGATTGTCCATCCTGAAGGCCACCGACTTTCCCCGAAGGGCCAGCGCGTGGTCCCGCAGTGTTACGCTGGCCAGCTTGCCAGAATGTACTCGTAACTCGCTAGCGCTCGCCAGGGCAGTGAAATGGGCTATAATAATCGTAGAACGATGTTCTTTCTTTCTTAGTATTCATGTTGTCACAGACAGATCAGTGGTGGTATTTATTCTTGTCTGTGACCATTGGAAGTATTTTATATCAGTGATAGAGTATAAGATATGTAGTGTGAATTGCAAGGAGAGAGAGAACGAAGGAGACAGCGAGGTGGTAGTATGTGCGTGTGTATGTACGTGTGCCTTCCTCGCTCGGGCGGAAGTTCCCACGCTCGTGATTGGCCGGCGGGCCTGGCGCGTCATATGACGCCTGCTCTTCATGACGTAGTGGTCTGTGATTGGGTGCCGCTGTCTCAGTCTGGTGCTGGGGGGCTCCTACCCGCGTGTCTCCTTAGAGCTTGGTATGTTGTGCTTGGTCCTAGACATCCCTTGCAATCTGTCCCCAATCTAACCCCCTGTACTACTGTTTCTCTCTCTGAACTTCTTCTTTTCCAATACTTTTATCTTTATTCAATTACTTATCCCTTCTGGTTCTGCATACGACTTCCATAGTCGGCCAGTCGTATTACCAGCACCAGTTCTCACATATATGTTTTGCACTAGCTTTAGGGATTATTTGTCATAGTCACATGGAGTCATATTATCAGTGGGTGCTTCTAATTATTGAGTTGTTCTTTGTTACTATTTAATGCTAGACAGTGGAGGGTATCTTTGGTCGTTGTCTGAGTTATGTATATGGCAAGTCAGAGCCTGTACGACTTCGACGGAGCTAGGTAGCCTGTAACCCTTGTGCATATTTTTCCTTTGCGAGTGTAGCAGTATACAAGCGAAGGGCTTTTGCCTACTCTTACTTGTATGCTTGCTACCTCATATTGTTGACCTTTGTGGAGCGCCAGGGCAAGACCAGATACTTGAGATCTGGACTTACCAAGAGAGCCTCCTAGTCACTTAACGTAACATAAGGGAAATCTGTTCAAGGGGAGACAGTAGGCTACGAGCATGCTTGCGCTCTGCCTAGCCTCCTTGTACCTCTTATGCCGCTGCTAGACTTTATTAGTAATAAAGACAGCATTGTGTTTATTAACTTTAACTGCGTATGTTTTAGGAATTATTCACGTATTAGTTTAGCCTAGGTTGGTGCATAGTGCACAACCCAGTATGGCTGTTACTTTGGCTAAGGAAGTACTGTTTTGCGTGGCTATTATTAGTGCTGTCACAGAGTTGTTGCACTTCCTTGTTTTATATATATGTATCCTACTTGTTGGTGTATTTAAGATACACGCTTTGGTGTCCTGCCCCTGCATTATTTCTGTTCTATATTCGACGAGCATCTTAGAGCATCAGACATTTTCAGAAGATTCCATATCTGTTTGCTGTAGGACTAGACTTCCAGTGTTTTCATAGAGCATTGAAGAGTTTAGTGTTGAGTTCAGACTCACACTAAAGTTAACGTAAGCATATACTCCTTTATTAAATCTTGTTATAGTTTATTTAAGCATTGTTATTACTTAAGAGCATTTTATTAACGTAAAGTACTCCTGTTGTGAGTAGGCTTTGCCGTCACCGGAAAGCCTTTGTAGAAGTGCACTGAAACCCAGTTAATTGATACCCCGTTATCCAGTAGATTAACTCTGGAGGGTTTTAAGTGTTTTGTTCACCGGCGTAATAGTTCGAGGGTTTGGAATTAGCATACCGTAGTTGCAGATATAGCCTATCTTCTAGTCCAATATTAAGTGCCCTTGTTTATTTCATAGTGCCGGTCGTAACAAATGGCGACCTTAGACCAGTATATAGTGAACTGAATATTGCATTTTTTTTTTTTGAGAAATCTTTTTGCCATTTGGGGTTGAATTTATTTCTTGCAGTGTTGGCAGTGGATATTGTTTTGAGGATATATGGAACTTGTTGGAGGTTATTGGTGACCTAGTATTGCACTTAAAAATATCTTCGAATATTTTTTGTGAATAAAGCTACGCGAGAGTTTGGCTACTTTTGTCTTGACTTGGATTTTTTGTTGTTAACTCCATCATGTCACTGGACGGGTCTGAGCATAGTGAGGGCACAGTGCGAGAGACAGGCGAGGAGGTGGAGAAGGTGGAGTTGTCTGACGGCGTTCGGGTGGTGAACGATGAGGAGGATGCTCGGAGATTTTTGGAGGAGCCTGTGTCGCCGGATCGGGTGTCGGGACTGGACCGGTACGGACTGCAGTGTGTAGCCATGGTCCTAGGGTTCTCAGGTACTAGCGGTTTGTCGAGAAGTGAGCTGGTTACCTGTGTGCTGGGTGGGGTGCATGGGGGTTCGGGTGGAGCGATAGATGGGGCACCTTCGTCCCAGCCCCCATTCCACTCAACTATCATGGCCCCCCCTTGGGTTCCGGAGCCGAGTACGTTCCCGCAGGCCGATGTCCGCTGGCGGTTGGGTATGCCTCTAGGTGACTCACGGGGTGGGTCCCCAATAGTAGCACCCCCTCTTCAAAGTTTGTCTCCCGAGATGTTGCTTCAGCTCGAGCTCGCCAAACTTAAGCAACAGACTGAGCTCGAGCAGCAGAGGGCTGAGCTCGAGCAGCGAAAGCATGAGGCTGAGCTCAGGCAGCAGCAGCAGCAGCAGCGAGAGGCTGAGCTCAGGCAGAAGCAGCAGCAGCAGTAGGAGGCTGAGCTCAAGTATAGGTATCAGGCTGAGTCTGCAAGATATTGTGCCGATATTGACCTAGAGAAAACTCGTGTAGAGGTGACGAGGAACCGGGTCGGCCAGGGGGGTCGTCCCCATGACCAGTCCCTGTCGCATCTACTAAAATTGGTTCCAGTGTTTGATGAGATAGGAGTTACAGAATTCTTTCTCCATTTTGAGAAAAAGTGCCAGGAGCACCAATGGCCCGAGGAGAAGTGGGCAGCCCTTGTTTCGTCACGATTGACGGCGAAAGCACTCAAGGCGTACGATGCTTTGCCCCTAGATTCCTGCGTGAATTATGAGGCGTTGAAAGAGGCTGTCCTGAGGGCGTATGAATTGCAGCCAGAGACCTATAGGCTGAAATTTAGGGCTGTTCCCAAGAGAAAGGAGAGTACTTTCCAGGAACACGCTAGAGAGCTGTCAGATGCATTTGAGAATTGGTTAAGGTCGGAGAAGGCAACTACTTTTGATGCAGTGAAGCAATTAGTGTTGTTAGAACAATTTTTTAAATGTACTGGCAGTGACTTGACTCTTAACCTGAAAGAAAAGCAACCTAAAACTCTGCAGGAGGCGGCTCAGTTGGCTGACCTCAGGTTGTCATTGATTCGTGGGTGCGGGTCTGCACAGAGAGCTGAGGCAGGTAACCAGGGGCGTACCACTCCACCCCCCCCGAATTAAGGACACAACTAATTACCCATTTAAGAGTACTGGTGCCAATTTTGATCCCAAGTCGAAACCCTTCCCGTTAAAGAAAGGCCAGGGCCCTTTCTCACCTCAGAGGAAGTCCAAGAGCGAAGTGGAGTGTTTCAAGTGTCATGAGAAGGGGCATATTGCGCACTCATGTCCGAGCACACCGCCTACAGCAGTGGTGTCACTAGTGAGCAACATCAGTGTGTCTTTGAGGTCTTCCGCATTTGCCTGGGGTAATATGTCGGTTGCGAAGTCGCAGTCGGTGCAGAAGCAGCAGGAGGGCTCGTCACCCGTCCGAGATGCTTTTTGCGGTCATAGGGGGCACGGCACTGTGAGGTGGGCTGGTGTGGAGCATAGGCTTGAGTTGCTGCGTGATACGGGCGCTTCCCAGACACTTATTAAGAACTTCACTGGCAAGCCTATTAACGCGGCTCAGGTTGTGGTGGTTCAAGGCATCAATGCTACGCGGTCTTACCCGCTGGTCAGAGTGGAGCTTGAGGTGGATGGTGTGACACGGGAGTTGGATGTGGGTGTTGTGGAGAAATTGCCAGTTGAGGGGGTCGACCTCCTTCTCGGTAACGACTTTGCGGTGCTCACTTCCGAGGTTCCATCCTTAGTCGTTGCCGAGAGGGCGGCCGACACGAGTAGGGAGGGGCAAGAGTGGCTCGAGAGGTGCCAGATGCCGCAGATGGCGTGTGCTCTCACCAGGTCTCAGTCCGCTCAGGTGTCACAGCCTAGTACCCAAGTTTCAGACCAGCGGAGGAAGGATCGGAAGGAGAAAGTCAAGGCTGGACGGGTTGAGAGTTTGGACCCAGCGACACTCCTTGGTGACTCGGTACTTGCACCCATTATAAGCTCCGGAGTGGCCCCAGAACCTGTCCCCCCTAGTGACATGGTAGGGCGTGATGGCACTCCGCGACAGAGTAGTTCCCAGGTGCAACTAGAAGATCCCAGTCTTGAGAGTTGTGGGAACGGGGCTATTGAACTCGATGATGACGGGGAAGCATGTCATGTGAACCTGTTAAAAGAGTTCGTGAGGCGCCCACCTGAGCAGCCTACTGTCCCTGTGTTGGTCTGCAGCGGCCAAGGTGGAGAAGGAGAGGGGGGCAGTGAGGCACAGGTGGAGGAAAGTTGGGATTGTCATGTCTCGGCGGAGCAGTTGGCAGGGAACACGAGTCAGGTGGCTGTGGAAGCGCTTGAGCACCTGCCTGAGCAGCAGCGTGCAGCGATCCAGCCCCTGCTCGGTTCATACCCCACTGTTTGTGCCGAGCACCTAGGCCTCACAACTCATGCGGTGTACGATGTTCCGCTGGCAGGTCACTTGGGTGTGAGTAAACCGTTGGCCTCGTTGTTTCGGTTGTTCAAGGTGGGCGACGAGGCTTTGGCATGGTTGTCAGGTCAGGGTCGACCCATGGCTGCTAAGGTTGGTGGTCAGTATCAGGCCATTAAGCAGATTGGTGAGGTGAACTATTGACTAGATACGCCTGATCGTCCCAATGCTGCCCTAGTAAAATGCAACAGCCCTACCATAGACCGACTGTATCTGGCCGTGGCGCTGAAGGCGGTGATGCTGCGCAGGCAGATGTAGTCGCAAGGAATGTGGGGGTGCGCATGTACGGTATCGGCGGGGAAGCATTAGCACTTATGAACTGTGGGAGTGACTGCACAGGTGGTACAGATTGTCCCTCTCATGACCTGACTGTTTTAGGGACAGAGGTGGAGAAGGCGGGAGACTATAGTTTAGAAACTGCGGTCCCGGCTGGGTTGTGGGAGGGGAATGAGCATGTTGCTCTTCGAGATAAGTTGCAACCTCTTGTTCCTAAGTATCAAGAGAAGTTGTTTACTAGGCTGTGGCAGTACGTCCGCATGTTTGTTGATTCTCCAGGCCTGATGTACGGGGTAGAACCCAACATGGAGGCTGGAGACCGTGCAAGGCTCAAATTGGCTCCCTACCGTATAAATCCTGCTCGACAGCCTGTTGTGAAAGCAGAGCTGGACTACATGTTGGAGAAGGGTCTGAGGGATAAGGGATATCGTGACTTTGCAACCTGAGTTGAGTGGCAAGATCTGTGTTTGTGTTGTTTGCAAGAGTGTTGGTGCATTATCCCTGACAGATGCCTATACCTTATCTAGAGTTGACGACCCCATAGACCGCATCGGGGCTGCCTCGTTTATCACTAAGGTAGAACTAGTGAAAGGTTATTGGCAGGTCCCGTTGCCGGAGAGAGCGAAGAGAAGTGCCAGTCTTGTGATGGACTGGGCAGTTTATCAGTGTCAGGTGTGATTTTGCTGCCGGAACACAAGTTGGATGTGTGGCATGTTAAGGGCACTGATAATGTTCTGGCTGATTGTTTGTCACGGGAGGGTATGTTTTAAGAAGAACCCTCGCCGTTCAGTCAGTGTTTGTTTGAGAGTGGAGAAAAATTAGGCTTGCCCCTGTAGTGCAAAGCCGCCAAAAACACTATTAACCCGTACAGCCCCAGCGACGCGCCTGACGCGTCGGCGATGTATGTAACGCACAGCCCCAGAGACGCGGCTGGCGCGTCACCCTAATTGCGCCGACCGTAACCTCAGGTGTAGCCACTCAAGAGGGCTCAGATTTGTATGGGAACTGTGTACGTATCCCACGCAACCGTGCCGATGGTTGAAAACTCTCAAAGTCCACGTGCGTGCGCGTGAGCGCGCAATAACCTGTTTTTTTGGGGTAATTGCCTTCAATTTTTTACTCTTGTAAAATACGTTTTTGGGGGCTCTGTAGGACCATTCTTTAAGCTTTTTGAGCGGTTTTTCGTGGTTTTTCCTTCATTCCTAACCCATTCGCTATTGTTTCTGGAATAAAACCATTTTTTGAAAACCGGCCGGGTTCTGGTGAACAAACATTACAAAACTAGCCGGGGCTCCACGGGTTAAAAAAATATAAAACCTCACATAAATTTTTTTTTTTTTTTTTTATAGTACAGTCAGCCCTCCATTTAACAGACTTTTAGGGGGGAAGCGAAGTCCGTTAAGTGCAAAAGTCCGTTAAGTGCAAATGACCTCTGAAAAGTGGTTAGGCCCTAGCCTATTTATTAATAAAATGAAAAAAAATCGGTTTTTCTTACCTTATTTACATACTATGGTACACAATGCTAATATAATTGCCCAATAATGTATATAATGCTTATTGTTTGGCATTATGAGTATTGTACATATCAGTAATGGGCGAAATTGTAAATAAACCCTATCCTGGAGACGCCATTTGCAATGTTTACATTTTGGCGTCCCTGTTCAGTCAAACAATACGGTGCAGGGTCTGTTTTGGTACGCAATACTGTAGCCTACTATTTTGGATACTACCAAAGTATGTATAGTTCGTAATATTTTATGGGATAAATATAAAGCAAAGGAAAATTACAAGAACCTCTCAGGGAAGTGCCGTTGTTAAGGCATTACTTCCCGAACCACATCTGATCTGATCTGATATCAAAGTGTGTTTTATTTATTACAATAATACCCAATAATACCATAATATATTATGTGGATGCAAATTTGTAGCCTACGAAATAAAAAAAACGAAAAGGTGACGATATTGTTACTGTACCGAAAGTTCAGTGGTCAGGCCAAAACGTAAACATTGCAAATGGCGTCTCCAGGATAGTTACAATTTCGCCCATTACTGATATGTACAATACTCATAATGCCAAACAATAAGCATTATATACATTATTGGGCAATTATATTAGCATTGTGTACCATAGTGTTTAGTTTATAATTATGTTACATCTGAGTGTGTGTAGACTCGATATGTCTAAAATTTTTGGTTGATTTTAGAGGCCTAATTTACCAGCTGGAGTCCGTTAAATCGATGTCTGTTAAATGGAGCGTCGACTGTATATAAGTGCAGTATGTTACAGCAAGAATATAAGACATTCTGAGTTTTTGTCTTAGTAGGCTAGGCTTGTTGAAGCTTGCTCGTTGAGCGTAATATTGTTAAGTGATACTATTATTTTTGGGAAGTGTTGTGTAGATTTTTTTTATATAATGAAGTGTTTTATGTTTGTGATTGTGCCTTGTTTTCACAACTTGGGGGAGTAGCTGGGTGATGCGGGGTTGGTGGGAATTCTGTCTGGTCAGATGTGGCGTTTACCTGAGGTTAAAACGTCCCACATCTTGGGCGGGGTGTTACGCTGGCCAGCTTGCCAGAATGTACTCGTAACTCGCTAGCGCTCGCCAGGGCAGTGAAATGGGCTATAATAATCTCGTAGAACGATGTTCTTTCTTTCTTAGTATTCATGTTGTCACAGACAGATCAGTGGTGGTCTTTATTCTTGTCTGTGACCCTTGGAAGTATTTTATATCAGTGATAGAGTATAAGATATGTAGTGTGAATTGCAAGGAGAGAGAGAACGAAGGAGACAGCGAGGTGGTAGTATGTGCGTGTGTATGTACGTGTGCCTTCCTCGCTCGGACGGAGGTTCCCACGCTCGTGATTGGCCGGTGGGCCTGGCGCGTCATATGACGCAGTTGTCTGTGATTGGGTGCCGCTGTCTCAGTCTGGTGCTGGGGGGCTCCTACCCGCGTGTCTCCTTAGAGCTTGGTATGTTGTGCTTGGTCCTAGACGTCTCTTGCAATCTAACCCCCTGTACTATGTTTCTCTCTCTGAACTTCTTCTTTTCCAATACTTCTTATCTTTATTCAATTACTTATCCCTTCTGCTTCTGCATACGACTTCCATAGTCGGCCAGTCGTATTACCAGCACCAGTTCTCACATATATGTTTTGCACTAGCTTTAGGGATTATTAGTCATAGTCACATGGAGTCATATTATCAGTGGGTGCTTCTAATTATTGAGTTGTTCTTTGTTACTATTTAATGCTAGACAGTGGAGGGTATCTTTGGTCATTGTCTGAGTTATGTATATGGCAAGTCAGAGCCTGTACGACTTCGACGGAGCTAGATAGCCTGTAACCCTTGTGCATATTTTTCCTTTGCGAGTGTAGCAGTATACAAGCGAAGGGCTTTTGCCTACTCTTACTTGTATTGTTGACCTTTGTGGAGCACCAGGGCAAGACCAGATACTTGAGATCTGGACTTACCAAGAGAGCCTCCTAGTCACTTAACGTAACATAAGGGAAATCTGTTCAAGGGGAGACTGTAGGCTACGAGCATGCTTGCGCTCTGCCTAGCCTCCTTGTACCTCTTATGCCACTGCTAGACTTTATTAGTAATAAAGACAGCATTGTGTTTATTAACTTTAACTGCGCATGTTTTAGGAATTATTCACGTATTAGTTTAGCCTAGGTTGGTGCATAGTGCACAACTCAGTATGGCTGTTACTTTGGCTAAGGAAGTACTGTTTTGCGTGGCTATTATTAGTGCTGTCACAGAGTTGTTGCACTTCCTTGTTTTATATATATGTATCCTACTTGTTGGTGTATTTAAGATACACGCTTTGGTGTCCTGCCCCTGCATTATTTCTGTTCTATATTCGACGAGCATCTTAGAGCATCAGACGTTTTAAGGGTTGGAGGGTTTTAAGTGTTTTGTTCACCGGAGTAATAGTTCGAGGGTTTGGAATTAGCGTACCATTGTTGCAGATATAGCCTATCTTCTAGTCTAATATTAAGTGCCCTTGTTTATTTCGTAGTGCCGGTCATAACAGCAGGAAGAACAAAGGAACCAACAGTTCGAGGGCATTGATGTGTAGGTGTGTGTGCCACACCCATCTGCCATGCTGTTGATGCCCCATGTTTGATTGGTAACCCCAACCCACCTCGCTCGACGCATCTGTATCTACCCAGACTGTCAGCGGTGGGGCGGTCCAGGGCACTGCTGCAGAAAGCGTGCCCCGAGCAACCCAGTGTCCCAAGTGTCGGTGTATGATACGCGGGATCGGCATTAGCCGATCCTGAGGGGTCAACGGGAAAGTCTTGTTGCCCAGGAGGATTAGGCGGTGTAGTCTGAGCCTTCCTAAGGTAATGGTCAGTGTGGCCCAATTCAGCGATCCTACCAACGAGTCCCAGATCTTCCTCGTGAGGGAGATCGAGTGCAACACAGCGAAGATCTTCCTTCGAAGCTTCGCAGTGTTGACTTACCTCTGGGTCACCGTAGCGCTGGTCAAATCCCATTCGAGGCCTACCCACGTCACGATGCGTGATTGAGTCAGACGCGATCTGGGAACATTGACCTTGAATCCTAGTTGTGTATGTGTTGTACGACTGTGATGGTGTCTTTTGTGCACTGTGCTCGGGTGTCGTAAACTATCAACCAATCGTCCAGGTAAAACAGGACCTGGATTCCGCTCTGCAGGAGAGGATCCAAAGCCTGCTTTACCAGTTTCGAAAAGACCCGCGGCGCGATGTTGAGACCGAAGAGAAGCCTGTCAAACATGAACACGCGATAGGAAGACTCAACGGCCAAGAAGGGATATGAACGTGCCAATACGCATCCTTGAGATCCAGCGATACCACCCACAACAAAGGCCGCAGTACCAGTCATACCTGGTGTACCGTCAGCATCCGAAACCGCGTGTTCACGATGTACCCGTTGAGGGCCGACAAATCTACCACCGGTCGCATCGCATCGCAGTCTTTCTTGGGTACCAGGAATACACGGGAGATGAAAACCTTGTGTTCGGCTCCCACCTCTGTAACGATTCCCTGCTCGTGCATTGACGCAATCACGGTGGCCACCTCTGAAGAGACAGGCCAGCGACGGTGACAAAAACTGAGTGGGGGTCTGGATTTCTATCTCCAGGTTAGACCCCTCCTGCTGATTTTTCGCCCCCACGTCCCCCGCGGCCAGCGAAGGGTGCACTGGCGAGAACAACCGGTAGGAGCTCTCACGATGAGTTAAGCGACCCTGTCGGCGAGGCGAGAAGGAGAACGAGGAGGAGACCGACCTGGAGATCCTACACGTTTTTTGACGTGGAGGACCCCCCGGTACGGCCCTGGCTGTCTTGAGCGCCACTAGTCAGATCTCTCAAGATGGGTCCGCCGACAGGGTAGCATAGCGTTCCCAGGCGTCCTGCGCAAACAGCTCAGAGTACAGCAGACCCTGGCGTATATCCAACGGAGCCTTTCGACAGAACGAGGACCTGACCGTTTGGCGATGTCGAGCAGCCTCGAACAAAGCCGCCTTCAGCTCAGGGACCATAGAGACCGTGAGCTGAAGGTGGACCCGCCTAACGTGGTCCATACCCTCACGAAGATCCCCAGGCGCAGTCGCTTCGATAAGGCGAAGGTGGTGAACTGAAGTCTGGAGATGACCCAGAATGCAAGTGAACTGGTTCACCACCCGTTGGCGCAAGGCAAAATCCTTGTTCACCGCCGCCTTATCGGGGCGAGAGAAGAACTAGTTCGAAAGAGCGCAGATCTCGAGCTTGGGTGCGCAGATCCAGGATCAGAACATGCTATCAAGCCCACTGACAGAAACGAGAGGAGGGGACAGGAACGAAGCGTCCTGAGGTGGCGTGAGAGCTTTGTCAGTGGGCCGGTTAGCAACCTCTAAGGCCTCAGCGAACCAGGCCTTCAAAGGGAGCGGGTTGTCGAGCTCGGCAGTAAGCACAGGCCGACCGTCTTCGCTCAAACCAGTCCCCAAGGAGGACAGCCCCGTCAAGATGGAGAGGGGCTGAACTTCTTGAAGGATGTCCTGGTGGCCGAAGTCTGACCAGAGCTTGGACCTGGGAGCAGACAGAGGCTTGGGCTTAACCTAGAAGAACTGAATTATCATATCTGCTCGGGTAAGCCTTCACATCCACGTCCGCTACCTTGCCATCAACTCTGATAGCCCTGAGGTGCGACTTGTCACTAATATTAACTGACCAACCAGAAGGAATGGCTCTCTCAACACCCGGGAGGTTGACAGCGCGCTCCGGGTGGGAGGCCTGCACTACCTTCCAGACGGCCAAGGACCCATAGAGGAGAGGCATGTTCCGCAACGGAGCCTTGGCCTTCTGGATGGGAGGCAGGCACGGACTTTGCCCTAACAGACGGAGAACCCCAGCATGAGATACAGAAAGGGCGACCATCTGAGGTGTGGCGGGAGCAGCAGCCGACGACGACCAAGCAGGCGGAGAAGCGGGGCGAGAAGGGATGTGGCCCACTGCCTGAGGCAAGGGGCCCGTAGTAGGAGCGGGCTGAGAGGGGCGCTGTGGATGAATAGCCGCCAGGATGTCAGCCAACAGAGAACCACGTAAGTCTAACATGCAGGCATCCAGTCGGGAAGTCATCCTATCTTCCATTGTGGTAAATCGATCCGAGAGAGGGTCCTCTCCCGACGATTGCGCAGCATGGAGGGGGGAGCGGGACCGCGAGCGAGACCGACGGGAGGACCCACCGGCGTCGCGGCCCACAGAGGGCGAGCGACGACGCTCGGTCACACCCCGGGAATCACCCTCACGATCGCAAGCGCCTGAGGGGGAGACAAGCGGAGTAGGTGGAGGAGGAGAAGGAGCAGGATGACGAAGGGAAAGCTGGCCAGGTATGAGGAGCAGGTCAGAGGAGGTCGCGAGGGGAAGACACGAAAGAACCCCCGGACCTGAAGAGACAGGGCGCCCTGACAACGAGGCAGAGGTAGGCGAGACCACCACCCTGGCACGAGACTCGGAAGGAAGCGGAGGCAGAGAGGCAGGAGGAGGAGAGATAGCAGCAGAGAGAGCATCAGAAGGGTCTTCTCTAACAGGGGAAGCATGGCGGGGGGGTAGGGGACGAACCCCCCTCGACAAAGACGGGCTAGCACGGACGTCCACTACAGTGGTGCGGGCAGGAGGCAGACGAGGGCGAGCAGGGCTGTGGCAAACAGCAGACAGAGGAGACGGCGGTGGGCAGATAGGGCGAAAAGTGGTGGTGCCCCTATCCCCACGAGCAGGCCGAAGGCGGAAGGTGGTAGTGCCGCCACTCGACGGATGAGCAGCCAGAGCCAAACGCTGAGGTGAGCGAGAGCGGTGACGTTCAAGGTGATCCTCCCTACGGCGAGGTGCCCTAGCCCGATTCACGAGGGAGGAAACACGGGGAGGGGTACGCCCAGGAGGAGGAAGACCCAGTGCGCGACGGATACGGTCATCCATGAAGACCGGAGGACGGTGGCACACAGCCTGCAGGGTTGACTTGGCGTTATCCACGCCCTGGGTACCAAGACTGCAAGCGAAGGAAAACACCATAAGGATCAACGGAGAGGGCAAAGTGCAAAGTATGTCCCAGTAAACCAGCAATGAATATGTAGAAGAACCGATATGCAAGCAAAAATTTGGTTTCTGTACTCACGAACCCAGTAACTCCAAGGGGCAGTGACGAGGACGTGGAGAAGGGAACACTTGGAGAATCTGCAAAGACGGAGAAAGTGTGAACCACCACTCGACATCCTAAATGCAGGGCATGTTCCAGTAATCCAATAATGAAGTACTGTATGTAAAAGAGCCAAGACACAAGCAAATATGTAGGGTTCTGTACTCACGACTCCAGTAACACCAAGGGGCAGCGACGAGGGAGGTGAGATGGCAACACTTGGAAGATCTGCAAAGATGGAGAAAGTGTTAACAACCACTCGACATCCTTCATGCAGGGTCTATGTCACATATAAATAATGAAAACCAAATGGAGAAGGTGTGTGTAAAACACCATCCATGCATTACTCATGGCATAGAACATACACAGAGTCAGTGAAGTAGGTCGCGAAAAAGGGACAGCGTTGGGGAGCAGAAAACAGTCCCCCACTTCCGCAACAGTGCGGGCCTATTACGGTGTTCAATTCGGCACCACAACCCGCATTATCGCGGGACCTAACCAGTAAAAAGTCCCGCAAAATTGCGGGAGTGAAACGATCCGTACAGGACGAAACTGAATCAACCCCCGCAACAGTGCAGGACCGAACTAGTCGGTCCGCGTCAAAAAGGCGAATTGATCGTCTGAGGTGACACCGAAACAGACTGCAAGAGCAGGCCCCTCTAAAGCTGTGCATGGGTGCCCACAAGCTTGACAGTGTCTTCCAAGAACAAATGCCCAACCAAGCCAGGTCAAAGCAGTTGGGCAGCAGGGGAGACACACCAGGGTAGGCTAGGAATCTCCCCCAGGAACCGAAACTCCCCCAGGAACCACCCTACCCGCGATAGAACGAGCATAGGGACCAGGGAGAGACCGAGGCAGGTAGGGGGTTAACACACATAGGGACCCCGCTGAGGTACCCCCAAAAGTGCAAGATAGAGGAAAAAACGTGCCCTTGAACTCAGCAATGAAGAGGTGGGGTGGGAGGAAGCAAGCCGTGACACACCATAGCGCTGCCCTCCACTCGCCTAACCAGCCAAAGCGGGGCGAGGGTGAAGATGACAGCAACAGCACATTGATCAGCAGTGAAGAGTTCAGAGAACGAGTTCAAGGTGGGCGAAAGATGGAGGTGAAACGTAATGGGTAAAAACAAGCCAGGAAGTGACCCCTGGTGAGAAAATTGGGGGGGGGGCGCTCAGCCAATTTGTAGCGAGTGTCGGAAGCGAAAAAACCCTGGGGAGTAAAACCCACCACGCCCAGGACCTGACCCACGCTAGAAGATCAATAGGGGAGGACTCGGGACACAGACACAGACACTACAAATCAAGCAAGGCCCCCAGGTGATTTCTGAATTTTACCCGAACGTAAACACCTATCTTACTTGAATCTTACTTGAAGTCGTCTAGAGGTCCCGTCCTCACAGTCGTGGTCCGCCACTGCTGCGTCCGTCCAGTGCGTCCCTTCGAAGGAGGTCCGTCTGGTCCGGTATGGAGTTTGAGGCCGCCCGGCAGTTAGCAGTGTATCCAGACACTGGTGGTTCATCTGGGAGGGTCTTTAGGAACTTGTCTAATAACCCTTTGAACCTGTCTACCGGGCAACCTACTATGTCTCTCACTTCCTTGGGCAGCGAGTTGAAATTTTTTGGTCCATTGTGGCCTAGGCTGGATGCGAGGAGGGATCATACTCGTTCTGGTGCCTGTGTTGGGAGGGATCTCCTCTCACACTTCCTTCCAGTCCGACCGTTTTGTTTTTCCTGGAGTTCATTACCAGTTGGATCTGGAACCAGCTTCTCCAGGATTTTCCACACATAAATTGCGCAGTACCTGTCTCGCCTTCTCTGCTGGGAGTACAGCCCTAGCTTCTTGAGCCGGTCCCAGTAGCTAAGGTCCTTCATCCCCCGAATGTTTCTAGTATTTACCTAATTGTAGTTTACAGGAGTTGAGCTAAGCTCGTGTTGTCCCGTCTCTCAGTCTACTTTTTATCCAATTTTTTCTTGAAAATATGGATGTTCCTTGCCCCTACCACCTCCTCCTCCAGCCCATTCCATTTGTCAATACATCTATAGGGGAAGCTAAACTTCCTGATATCGTTCTTGCAGGTAGGTCTTTTTACTTTGTAGCTGTGGCCTCTAGTTATTCCTGTATCCATAATTAATATATCCTCCCTATCCAGCCTCTCCAGCCCCCGGGTAAGGACCTCTGGACAGACTCAAGATCTCGTATGTACCCCTTTTTGTGTGGCGACCATAGTTGACTACAGTAGTCAAGGAAGGGTTGGACCATAGACCTCCAGAGAGTTAGCATTGTTTCTTGTTCCCTGGAGTTGAACGTCCGTAGGATCCATTCGGCCATTCCCTTGGCTTTCTTGACAACTGCAGAAATGTGGTGTTGAAATGTGGCATCGTCGGACAATTGCACACCTAGGCATCTCACATGTGGCTTGGGGTGATGTCGTGGCCGCCTACAGTGAGTAGTTTGGTGGTGTCCTTGAGGGTTTAGTTCGGGCCACATCGTAACGCTTCCAACTTTTCTTCGTTGAAGGTCATGTTGTTTTCGTCTGCCCATTTGTAGATTTTGTCGAGGTCATCCTGGAGATTATGAATATCCTCTTCATTTCTGACGACACGACTTATGTTCGTATCGTCAGCAAAGGAAGAGATAACTGATTGACCAACTCCATCATCAATGTCCCCTATCAGTATAAGGAAGAGCAGAGGTCCTAATGCTGATCCCTGGGGTACTCCACTAATGACGTGGGACTTTTCAGATGTGTGGCCCTTAACAGCAACAGTCTGCGTTCTTGTGGAGAGGAAACTGTGCAGCCACACACCTATTTTGCCTTGGATGCCGAGTTTCTTAATCTTGTGAAGGAGGATGCCGTGATCCACCTTGTCGAATGCTGTAGCAAAGTCTAGAAACACGACATCCACATTTTCTCACTCTGCAAGCCTGTGGAGTAGCCAGTCATGATGTGCCAGGAGCTTCGAAAGGCATGACCTGCCTTTCCGGAAGCCATGCTGGCTGGAGTTCATAAGGCTATTTTTCTCCAGGAAGTTGACAAGCTTGTTCCTCAGGACTTTCTCAAATATCTTGATGAGGTGGGATGTTAGAGCTACCGGTCGATAGTTCTTCGCCAGGCTCTTTTCACCACCCTTGTAGACTGGAGTAATGATGGCCTGTTTTAGTGAGGATGGAATTGTGCCTGTGTCCATTGAGTGTCTCCAAAGCTTGCAGATAGGAGGAATCAGGGCGTCACAGCATTTAATCAGCAGTATGGCTGGTACTCCGTCAGGATCAGCAGCTGCATTCGTTCTCAGTTCTTTGATGGCTTTTCGTAGGTCTGCCTCAGTCAGTTCAATATCACTTAGTTGAGTCGGTTGTGGAGTGTCTTCCGTGAAGAAAGCTTTGGGGTCCTGGATTGCAATTGCTGGCCGTGGTGTGCTGAAGACATTCTCGTACTGTGTTTGCAGGATCCGACATATATCTTTGGGGTCGTTTACAGCTTCACCATCCTCTGTTCTTAATGGCCCCACTTGCGTCTTAATTTTTGAGAAGCGCCTGCAGTAACTGTAAAAGAATTTGGGGTTCCGCTTGATGTTCAGTACTGCACGATCTTCCTCTCTTTGTTTTTGACGCTCATGGGATGCTTTAATTTGAGTTTCTATGCTTGCAATCTTGGTAGATAGTGCAAGCTTCCTCGTTTTGTTTTGGGTGTTATTGAGCTGTTTGTTGAGTGATGATCTTTTCTGCATTAGGATTTTTCGGTCCCTCGGGATTTTGAGGTGCCGAGCGTTGGAAGGTTTCCTCCTTTGGGGAATGTGATGCTGACACTCCTTCAGTAGGGTGCTGAGGATGGTGTCAAGCATGGCATTTGGATCCTTGTCATGGAGGATCAGGTCCCAATTTGTCTGGGAGAGGGAAGTTTGGAGATTTACCCAGTCAATTGCTTCACTGAAGAAGTTCAAATTGGAGAATGGGTTTGTTGGCGGAGTTACAGTTTCAGCTTGAGCCCCAGCCTTCCTGTATATAGTGTGTATAGTTACAAGGCTGTGGTCAGAGAATATTGTCTTCTCCACTGAGTAGTCGGCAACTATATCCTTGTTGTTAGTGAAGAGGAGGTCGAGTGTGTTATTGACTCTGGTAGGCTTGGTTATCAGTTGTGTGAGGAAAAGCTTGTCAGAGAGTTTAAGGAGAAGCCTGGCTTGTGCTTGCTCCTCTCTGGTACCTCCGGAGACCTTTCCTTCTGGCCAATGGATGATAGGAAAGTTGAAGTCTCCGCAGATGATGATGTCTGGTGTTGGGGTTGGCATATCGTCGATTAGCTTGTCGATTCTGCTGTGTGAATTATTGTAACTTTCAAGGGTGCATGATGGGGGCGATAGCAATTGAGAATAATTACATTGAGTGACTTAATGTGGAGAGCCAGCATTTCTACTTGAGTATCAGAGTAGACTAGTATTGGTTTTGTATCTGATGCTAGGTCATTTCTTACATATGTGATGACTCCACCATGGCTTCTATTTTCACGATCTGCTCTGTAGGAGGTGTAATTTGCCACTATTATTTCTGCATCACTCACCTCACTTTTGAGATGAGTCTCTGTCAGGGCAATGAACATTAGGTCATTTTCTTCGGCAAGCTCAGCAATGAAGGGGATCTTGCTTTTATTTGTCTTAGGGAATAGACCTTGAATATTGCCCATCATTGCATTTTCTAGCATGATTTCATGGCATTTAGCCATGGAAACATTTGGGTATGTGTTGGGACATTGTTGTGTTGATTGCCCATTAGGTGTGTGCTGATTATGGACGCTTGTGACTCCATGGCTTTCGTTAGCGTGTCGAGAGTCCTTTTCACCCCCACCATTAATTCTAAAAAAGCAGGGGCTGAATTTGTATCCTGGACAGCGTCGACTTTCTTCGAGGCCATGTGGGGCACTTGAGCGGTGGCAGGTACCGGTACTGGATTTACATCTTGCTTGGCTTGGTGTCTCTTTGTCCCTTTGATGTGAGGTAATTTACAGTTACTATTCAAACATTCCTGCTTGGAGATGGAGTCCTCGCACATCTTAGGGTGGAGAAATGAGCATTTTTTCCCTAGTTGGCATCCTTGGTCTCTATTTGGCCCATGATTTAGGAGTTTACGACAGACCTTAGGATGACGGTACTCACATTTTGTCCCAAATTTGCCGTGCCGACATGTTCCCCGTCTGTGGTACCTAGGCTATGAAAATATGAAAACTCAATTGGGCATAGCCATTGCTGAATGACAAACAAGCAAGGCTAAAAATAAGCTAAAACTATGCCCAGCTAACGGAAAAGAAAATATGAAAAGAGAAAGATAACTAAATAACATACTGTATACGGAGGACGCCAGGCGTCCCCCAAATCTTCGGTAGACTATTTCCACATGCACCTCCAATTGACACACATCGGAGCCCTTTTTGCGTGTGCCCTACACCACGTAGCATCTGTTTAGCAAAAAGAAGGCTAAAGAAGCCGAAACATACCAGCGACAGGGTGAATTGAAAAGCACAAGCAATTTTCGGACTGTGACAAATGGCGGCGCGTGAACAAATGATGACAAGCGAATGTCACTCACGCGCAGGATCGACAGGAGTCTGCGCCAACAGAACACGGGATGGGTCTCAACTGTAACTAAGGTAAATCCCTTTTTCTTCTATTCTATGCTTTTTTCAGCTTCGGTGGTAGTTTTGGTTAGTGTACAACGTCTCCTAGAGCAAGTTATGGAGTAGACTCTAGACGTTTTCTTTTTTAACCGCGGTTGGGATGACGACATAGCAGTCTAAATAGACAAGTCGTCATTGTAATTAGGTTAAGAGCCTTGACGTTGGATTTGCCAAGACTATTAACAAATATAGTGATGCACACCCATGTACAATATGTATGAAAGAGAGTGGACGTAGCTCAATTCAGTGTAGCGTTTCTCAATACTGGGTACATTATTGGAAGAAATGCTTTACTAGGATAATAGAACCTCTGGCAAGAAAGAAGTCCGATATTGAAATATTTGTACCAGTGTGTGTAGTAGGCAAAGGGGAGCTAGGGGTGAATGACCCACTGTCAACTTTGGCAGTGTGTTGTTGGAACGGGTGAATAAGTTTTGTTACTTAAGAGATACTGTTTCTGCTGATGTTAGGGCTGAAGCTGCCACCATTATTATTATAATATTTTTACTATTATCATTATCATTACTATTATTATTATTATTATTATTATTAGGATTGAGTTTAGATGTATAGGAGTGAAGGCGGTGTTGGATGGGAGGAGGGACAGAGGTGCATGGGGCCGTTTCGTTCGTGGCCACCCCTTCGGGAATCACATTTTTATTAGGATTGAGTTTAGATGTATAGGAGTGAAGGCGGTGCTGGATGGGAGGAGGGACAGAGGTGCATGGGGCCGTTTCGTTCGTGGCCACCCCTTCGGGAATCACGGCGTCCGGCAATAGATAGATTATTATTATTAGTACAGTATTATTATTAATATTATTATTGGTACCAATCGAGCAAGGTAGTACCCAGGGCAGGCCACATAGGCACATGATAAGGAGTTGCTGGAACTCCTGTTTCATTTGCCTGGCTTCCCCCACTCTTTCTATTTGTGCCTCACCTACACAGAGAGTAATCACCAGAGGCTCGCTGGTGTAGTGACTAGCGTCTTGGACTTCCACCCAGAAGGTCCCAGGATCGCGCCCACGCTCAGCACAGTAAAGGTTTTTCACAAGCACTGAGTCGTTACCATCCCTCTTGGGCAAGGGGAGGGAGTAGTAGTACAGGACCCCAATGGAAATACGCCTAATTGGCATTATTGGGCTATCCTTAGCTGGCTTAGCATGTGCTAGCTTTAAGAACTATTATTATATTCCAGCTAACTCTCACAACCACTTCCTCCAATTAATTTCACTAGACATCTTTCGAAAACATCTAAATTACCCATAATGTTGCTTGATTTTGGCTCTCTGTCACTCTTTCAACCTATGGGGGAGGCATTTGTTACAGGCAGCTTTGCCTTTTGTCTCCCTCACAAAAAATAAATTAAATACAAAACAAAAAAAATGCTACTGAAGCCTCCCAACAGGGTATAGAAACAGTAAAGATTGAATCCATACAAAATACCTGATGGCACTGGAGAAAGGCAACAGCAACTAAGACAAAAGAAAGAGTCAGATGTGCTTGGGAAGAGTTCAGAGACATGCTGCCAATCCTGACCATGAGAGGATTCCTACTTCATTTGAAAGGTAAACGGTATGCTTTGTGTATCAGAAACGTAATGATTAATTCTTTATAAACATGGCCGGACAAAGTGGTTGATATTATACACTATAAATAGAACTTAACAAAATTAGAATGGTGAGATGGATGTGTGGGGTTTAATTGTATAAAAAAATATCAAATGAGGAGCTGAGGAGGCAGTTGGGTATCAAGAGTACAGTATCAGTAAAGAGATACCTACAAGCAGGCTTGGATTGGTTCAGGCATATGGAGAGGATGGATGATTAAAACTGGGCGAATAAAAGCAAGTTTCTGAACGTGGAGAACGTTGCACCGAGGGGTAACCTAGAAAGACATGGGATCATGTTGTACGATCTGATCTCAAATGAAAATAAGAAAGGCGTTTCATTCACATGAAGCGAAGCACTTCTTTTTCAACAGTGGTCAACTTGTGGAATAAATTGCTTAGAAATGTTGTAGGGTGCCATACAGTCCAGACATTTTAGCCCTCGGTACCCGGTTGGGCTCTGAGGAGCCCAAAACAAACTAGCGCCGTGGAGCCCAGATGGGCTGCTGAGCTCCATTGCTTGAACTTTTGCTTTCAGAACGCGCGCATAAATTTTGTTTGTTGACAAACGGTACACAGCCCCACCACGCTTGAACTACACCACAGCATCAGTCTCTACCCTGACGCCATCATGGATACTGCCAAATTTTTTTATTCGACTGTGTCCGATTTCGTGCCTCCTACGACACCCGCCCCGGCTCGTCGTATTAACCCTCCTGGCCCGGGCAGGCTCTCCTAATGACGGAGCTCGTATCCGGGCGATCTGGTCGAATATCAACAAAAGTAAACTAAGGCTAATCTCGCTTAATATATGACCTACATTAATCAAACATATATAGAAATGAGCGCCTTACCTTCCTGCGTAGAATGGCGTTAAGTAGAGCTCTCTAGCTCAACTGGTTCCGGAGTGATGGTGATGGAAGTGGAGGTAACTTTTTCCGCGTATTTACCTCGGCGCGTCCGAACACTCAACCGCGGCCCCGGCTACGACGCCCAGTTGCACTCGTCGCTCCACCCGCAATTATGCCAGGAAGCGATTTGATAGTGTTTTATTGGTTATTCTGTCATTTATTATAGTTATTATGTTATTTTCACTCAATAAAGTTATTTATATGAACTTATTTGTGTCTCTGTCACTTATTACTTCATTTTATTATTATTATTATGATTATTAGTGTCACTTTCACTGGACTTTGATAATTGGTAGTGTCATTTCCCCTTTTATGTATTGTTAGGTAAGCTAATAATATATATAGTGTCACTGTCACTTATTCATATTGTTATGAAGGCACTTATTATTACTTGTGTGTGTCTCTTTCACTTATACTTAGTTTTATTATTATTATACTGTCACTTTGACTGGCCTAGGCTTATTGAGTGTCATTTTCACTTATTTATTGTTAGAAATATATATTTTAGTGTCACTTTCACTTGTTCATATTGTTATTGAAGGCACTTATTATTACTTATGGGTCCTGATGTGGCGGCGTCTACGCCGTGGGGCCACCTCCCGAGGCTGCCAACCGCGGATGGCTGCCGACCCTCTACAGCCGAAGACAAAATCAACGACCAGTGGAGGAAAACCGGATGCCGGCCGCGGGGAGCAGTTTCGGGAGCCAAACCGTCACAACCATCCCCTGCCCCCCTCCTGGGGGCACGGGTCCTTGGAACGGCTTCGGTCGCGCCGGGAATTTCCACACCTCTCACACCACACACACACATCACACAGTTTTCCTACACCGAGAAATGACTCTCCGGCTGTCATTTCTCGAAGACTTCTTCTAGCCGGAGACATTGAGAGCAACCCAGGACCCACGTTCACATACATATGTCCAACTTGCTCAAAACCCATCACTTCGAGTCGCCATACTAAGGGTTCAGTTCTCTGCAATTCATGCGGGAACTGGACCCACTTCACCTGCACAACACTTGCCTCCAAGAAACACTACACAACACCTGGACCTGTTCCTCATGCCCCTCCCTCTCCCAGTCAAATCCCTCACCTAAAACCCGTCCACCTCTCCTCCCCAACCCACCTAACCTTCCCATATCATCCACTCCCCCCCCTAAAACCCGTCCACCTCTCCTCCCTAACCCACCTAACCTTCCCATACCATCCACATCCTCAACTCAACACACCACACCCCATCCTAATCCATTCCAACCCCCATCTCCTGCTCCCCAAACCCCACCCCCACCTCGCCCATCCCAACCCCCAGTCCCTCCCTCACCCCCACCCCCACCATCACCCCCACCCCCACCCCATCCTCGTGCAGCAGCACCCAACATACATCGTGCACATAACATTAACATTCTTCAACTGAACATAGATGGCATCAACACAAAGAAACACGAACTCTCACACTTCATCAAACAACACAACATACACATTGCCATCTTACAAGAAACAAAACTCCGCACAACACAAAAACACCCACATTTCATAATTTCACCACCATCAGACAAGACCGGGCTGTCGGGGGGCGGTGGACTCATCACCCTGGTACACAAAGAAATATCATACATAGTAACCAGTGTACAAACCAAATCACTCCTCCCCCCAAATGATAACACAACAGAAATACAGTCAATTAAAATACGCACTGGTAACAACTCCAACATAACCATCATAAACACATACATCCCTCCCCAAACATCCCCTACAGTACCAAATGAATACAGACCACACTTACAACACATCACAAACACCACACACCCCACACATCATCCTGGGTGGTGACTTCAACGCCAAGACGTCGGCCTGGTTTGTCGACAACCCCGACACAGACAGAGGGCTGGTACTACAAAACCAAACCGATAACCTCATCATCCTTAACGACATCCATCAACATACCCATATTCCTCACCAAGCCCTCTATAACCCATCATCTCCAGACATCACCTTTTGCTCCCCAGAACTCGCCCCCACAACATCCTGGAGAGTGGTCAGAACCTTAGGCTCTGACCACCTCCCGATCATTATCACCACCAAAACCAGACTCACCCCAGCTAGCCACAAACACACATACACCAATTATAAAAGAGCTAACTGGGAAGCATTCACAAATGAGACAGAACAACACTTCACAACTCTAAACAGTACACCCATCACTAACATCAACAATGCTGTACACATACTCAATAAAACTATCCAAAACGCTGACAAGAAACACATTCCAAGAGGTAACAGAAAAAGACACAACCCCAACTTCACACCAGAAATTCAAAACCTCATCAGACAACGCGACATACTGAAACACTCCCCAGCACCCCACACACAAGACATCACACAACAAATTCAAGCACTCAACACCCAAACTAACAACAAAATACAAGAACAACAAAAACTAAATTGGAATAACTTCCTACAAACACTTGATCACAAAACAAACCCCAAAAAACTATACAAAACACTAAACAGCATCACACTTTCCAACAGCAACACAACACAATCACATGCTGCAATCACAACAACAGACTCTACTCCTCATCAAACACTCTCATCAATCACTTCTCACATGTCAGCCACCTAAAACCTCACAAAGACGACCGACGTGTCATCCGACGTAAGAGACAATTCCCCACAGACCCTGACTATACACCCTTCACCAATCACCAGACAAAGCATATCATCAACAATCTCAAGCACTCACCCGCCTGTGGCCTAGACAACATAAGCAACATACACCTCAGACACCTGGGACCACAAGGCATACAAGCACTCACTAACATATCAAACTACAGCTATTCACACAACACAATACCAGACATTTGGAAGCATGGTATCATCATCACATTCCCCAAACCCAACAAAGACCCCACGCTACCCTCCTCGCACCGCCCCATCACACTCCTTTGCTCCCCCTCCAAAGTCATGGAACGCCTAGTATTACAACTAATACACCTGACCTACCCCTAGCTCCAACACAACATGGCTTTAGGCCACTGCACTCCACAAACACTCTTCTCACAGACCTTACACAAAGAGCTTTCGACGGCATCAATTCAGCTAGACCACCACACAGATCACTATTAGCCACACTCGACATTAGTAAAGCCTTCGATGCCATCCCTCGCCACAACCTAACAAACAAAATCTATAACACAAACATGCACAACAACACAAAACGGTGGCTGGCCAACTTCCTAGCAGGCAGATGTGCACACGTATCTTTTGCCGGTCAGTCCTCTAAAATCAGAAACTTTCCAAACGGAGTCCCACAAGGATCCGTCCTATCGCCCGCACTCTTCAATCTGTATATGCACGATATAACTACACCCAATACGCCCCAAATAAACTTAGCCTCCTATGCAGATGACATAACACTCACATGCACACACCATGACCCAAAAAGAGCAACAGATCTCCTTCAACCCTATCTCAACACACTACATGGCTGGTGCACTACAAACAGACTTAATCTAGCCCCAGCCAAATCCACCGCAACCCTGCTCACAAGTTGGACAGGAGAACACGAATACATCCCTCAACTCACCATAAACAATACACCCCTAACACATACACACACACCCAAAATCCTAGGAGTAACATATGATACTCATATGACATTCAAACAGCACACCACAAACATTAAAAAGAAACTGACACCCAGACTTAACGCCCTCAGGTCACTTGCTCACACAAAATTTGGACACAACAAAGAAACTACCACCACAGTATATAAACAATACATAAGATCAGTGATGGAATACGCAAGCCCAGCCTGGGCTTCTAACCTAGCTGAAACACATCATAAGACCTTACAGACTATTCAAAACAAAGCCCTGAAGATCATTACAGGCTGCACAGCTACTGCACCCACAGATCACCTACATCAAGAAACCAAAATCCTCAAAGTCAAAGACCATCTGGACATGAGAGGCACTCAATTCCTGGCAGCAGCCTCCACGAACCAAGACCACCCACTAAACTACATGGCAACACACCCACAGACACCAAGAAATATCAAAACAACACCCAGCACACGGTATCACACACAATTATTGTCCTCTCTCCCTCCCTGCCCACCCCGAACCAACTTCCAGAAGCACATCCATACTCATATCTCTCACCGATCCATCCACTCACTCACAGACAACACGCAGCTGCATGCACGACCTCCCGAAATCCATCCTTCCGAATCCTCCCTTCCTCGCGAGGACAGAGTCCACCTGGCCAGGCTGAGATGCGGACACCATCCAGCTCTCCTGAGCTATCAGAAGAGACTGGATGACTCCGTTGTCGACACCTGCCCGGGATGTAACACAGCACCCCATACCATTAAACACATCATAGAAGACTGCATTTCACACAACCACTTACGCCAACAACACAATCTACACTCAATGAGAGCTCTGTGGGAAAGCCCGATCGTGGCCATGGCCTTTCTCAGGGACTCGGGGCTGTTCGGCCAGGCAGCTTAGGGAACAACAACAACAACAACAACTTATGTGTCCTTTTCACTTATACTTAGTTATATTATTATTCTTAGCCTACATTTGAGTGTCACTTTCACTGTTGTCACTTCCACTTCAAAAGTTTGTTAGAGTGTGGAAGTCGTTGAAGCAGGTGCCAGCACACAGTCCAACTTGACACTCGAGGCATTCCCAAGTGGTTTTTGTGGGTTTGCGGGGTCTGCGAGTTGTGTGGCTGCACACATGGCACCTCTTCTGACTCCTAACATTACTACCTGGTGCTTTGAAAGGAAGGGCGCTGAGCTGGTGCTTCCTGAAGAATTCAGCACACCCCGTTCTGTCAAGGTGGCCTGGTCCTTGTATTGGCCTGCCTGGTGTACCCGCATGTTTAGCCAGGAGCTCAAGTAGCACATGCTTGTGGAACTTCCGCAGGGACTTGTACTTCTTGGCTCCTGGAGTCCTCAGACGGTAGATGTTGTAGGCATTGAGGATCGACATATCTACCGTATGCAGGATAAACTTCTTGTACCACCTGCAAGATGTTCGCAGGCAGTCGATGAAGCCCATCTGCATGTCGGACTTGTCAACGAGGCGCATGTTGATGTTATAATCCAGGACAGCAGCTGGTTTTTGGACGGGGTTCTTGGTTGTTCGGTCCACCTTCCCTGTGGCGACCATCTGGTCCTTGTGGCATGTGGTGAGGAGGTTGACCTTGCGCTGGTCATGCCAGTGGATGGAGAGGATGGGGCCACTCTTCTTGTGGAAGATGTCAGCCTTCTTCGTCTTGGTTGGGTAGCCTGGCATGCCCTTCCTTTTGCCCTTGACTGTGCCGACAGTTCCGGTCTTGCGGTCATGGAGGTACTTGGTCAGGAGAGGCGACGTGTAATAATTATCTGTGTAGAGGATGTGGTTATTATTGAAGTGCCTCTCCATCATCTTCTTCACTACAGCGCCACCAAAACCAATGAGAGGGTCAGTCACAACTTCTCCACCCTTGCCGCTGTAGACTATAAAGTCCAGCACATACCCCGTCAAGCAGTCGCAGAGGACGAAGAGCTTGATGCCGAAGCGGTGTCTCTTGGACGGGATATACTGTCGGAAGTGCAGCCTACCACGGAACAGGACCAGAGACTCGTCGAGGCACATCTTCTGGAAAGGAATCAGGTATGTGGTGAACCGATGACGTATCATGTCATACAGCTTCCTGATCTTCCATAATGAGTCGGGAAGGTGGACTGCCATGTTGTTTGTCAGGTGGAGATAGGAGAGGATGTCGAAGTACCTGTCCCTGGACATGTATTTGCCAAATGATGGAGTCGTTATGATGTCGCCAGTGATCCAGTAGTCAGCCAGAACGTGCTTCCTTATATGAGTCATCAGCATTGTGAGTGCCAAGAACACATAATTCTGCCACAGTGAGAGCTCTCCATGCCATCATCTTGGCACTGGTCTTCCTCCCAAGAAAGTTGGCACAGATAGCATGGTGGTGATTTGTCTCTTTGACGAGGTATTCCATGACTTCATTGTCATAGAAGCCACAGAAAAGTTCACTGGGGGTAGCATCTGGGCCACAGGGATATGCTGGTGACACCCCAGAACCCATCTGTACCTCGTCAAAGGCAGGACAATCTGGCTCAAAATCAGCTCCATCTGTCCACACAAACAGGTCGGATGCTGATGCTTGAGGTCGTGCTGCAGCAGGCACACGCCCTGGACGCCCTGGCACACGCTCTTGGCCAGGCGGACGCCCAGGCGGATGCCCTGCACGCCCACGCCCAGGCCCAGGCCCAGGGGCAGCGGCGTCGGCAGGCTGACCACGTCCACGACCTCGCCCTCTCCCTCGATTTGTCGGCACATTCTCTTCCTCTTCCTGTTCCTCTTCCTCCTCAGGCGACGTTAGGTCATCTGGGGCAATGTTGGGGTCATCAGCATCCTCCTCAGGAGACAATTCTGGTGAAGAAGTGACCGGGCATCGGCGGTGTGGGGCGCGGGAGGCTGCGGGAGCTTCAAGAATGGGAGCCGAGGCCTCGGGAGTTGGGCTCCTTTTGCGGCGAGCCGAGGGCTTTTCAGCAGGAAATAATGCTCTGCGGTGTGTTGAGGCCTGTGGCACATCACCAATACCACTTGAAGAGGCCCTTTGGTCATCCTGAACGAGAGATGAAGGCGAGGGCTGTGGGTGACCCACGCGGCGTCCCGTGTCAAGGCGTCGGGACAATGGAATGCGGGTGGTTGCTAGGCCAGGGTCGGCGTCATTATCGCTATCTTCAGCTTCCCTATGCTTTTCTGCGGCTGCCCTGCGTGCTTTTTTAGCTGCACTTTTGATCAATGATTGTTTGTAGAAATATTTGCCCACTTTCAAGGGCGTACGGGCAGGCAAAGGGGAAGGTCCTGGGGTAGGGCTAGGGCTAGGCCTAGGCTGACCTAGCAAAGATGGCGAGGGGGTAGGCCTAGGTTCTAGCACACTGGGAAGCTCAATGGCACCTTCCTGAAACACTTCCACATCAGGATCATCACTACTGTCTCCCCCCTCAAATAAATCGACATTATCGTCGTCTCCAAAGCCCACGAAATCGTCTTCACTTTTACTTATAAATTGTACCTTGTCCACCAAGCTTTCGCCACTGCTCTCTTCATCACTTTCAAAAAGTTGTCGCTGTATAGCGCTATCACTCAACAAACGCTTAACTTTCTTTTGTTGAGCTCTCTTCTCGGTTGGAACAGGCGTTGAAGTTGCGAGTGGGGTAGCACTGGGGCCCGCGGGAGGTTGCAACGAATCGGACACGTCGGATTTTTTTTTTTTCAGTATTACTCGCTATGGCGGCCACGTACGAACTGATAACACTAGTAGTTGAGGCTTGGTGGCGCTGCGGTCGCTCCTACCATGCCAAAATTGGCCGCGCAAATTTTGAAGCACGCTTTCAAGCACAAAGATTTTAAAATGACACCTGGGTTCCGGCCCTTTTGTTTTGGTGTCATTTTAAAATGACACCCGGGCTGGAAGGGTTAAACGACGGCCCCTCGCCAAGGATATTTTTTATCCGGGAGGAATAGATAGAACCTTGCGACAGCTCGATTTAGCTGGTAGTGATAAGGATAGTGATGTTGACGAGCGAAGCAGTGGCCATTCGTCTCGTTACGCATCAAGTGTTTATTATTCTAGTAGTGACGAAGAACCTCAGTTCAAGGGATTTGCTAGTGAATATGAAAGCTGTGTAGATCCTGAAGGTGGGGAAACAGGTGTCGCGGAAGCTGATGAAGAGTGAAGTGGGTAAAGTGAGCGAGTGGGAGAGTTCACGGTCAACCTTCAAGTTTCCCCTGAGTGATGCCACTCCAAGCCCTTCGCCAGCTAAATTGCCCTACCAGATACGCTTTTATAGGAAGCAGGTACTGGAAAAGGCGGCCGCGGCAGCCAAAGGCCAAAAAGCTTGGTGAGAAAGAAGATGAGGCTATGAGTGAGGGTGAGCGTGATGACTCGTCTGGGTGGCCATTGTCTCCCTTATCAACCGAAGCCATCCAAGATGCCTCGGGCGACCGCCATTGTTCCCCACCACCCCCACCACTGCCGAGGGTTGAGGACCCCTCACTTTCGGCCTATTTGCCTCCTGGGTCCCCTGACAGGAGACATACAGTACTGCTGCCGAAAAGGGAAAAGGCAGAAAATATATAAAAAAATGCATGCAAACTAAGCGGGCTTTGTTCGAGGCCCCCGCGGCGTCCACCCCTGCCGGCCCCAGCCATGCTCACCCGCAACTTTCCCCACGGTCCTCCCCAACTCTCCAGCCATCCACAAGTGTGGCTGAAGATATTTTTGAGCCCGCATCACCAGTACCTGTGCCTAGTGACAGTGAAACACTGCTTTCCACCATTCGTCGCAGGCAAAGAAGCCCAAAACCTCGGGGAGACATAGCCTCACCTGCCACTCCTTCCCCACCTCGCCCGCCCACATACCACCCACGCATCCATCGTTCCCCACCAGATTATGAGGAGGATACTGACGAGGAAGGACACCTGACTGATGACTCTGGCCATGACTATATGGGGCCACTGTCAGGGGATGACGACTATGTGGACGACCCTGAGCCCCCCCGCGCCTCCCGTGGGCGTCGTTCTCGGGGCCGCCCCTAGTGTGCGCGCCTCCCGTGTCGGCCGTGGGCGTGCTCGGCCACCCACAGTGCGTCGTGGGCGTCGCCAGAACCAAGACCCATTCTCGGTGTTTCAGTGGGAAGACGTGGGTGACGGTGATGACTATAACCCTGAGGTGCCACCTTTTGATGAGGCACAGGAGGGATCAGGAGTTAGCCCCAACTTTCCCGCAGGCCCCAATGCTTCACCACGAGAGCTGTTTGAGGAATTTTTTGATGAGGAGGTAGTAGGCTATGTTGTCAAGGAGACAAACAAGCAACACCAGATGCAGGTCAACATCTTCGAGAAGGTGACCAAGGGCCACATGAGGCAGTGGACCGATGTGACTCATATCGAGTTCATGGTCTTCCTGGCACTGACTGCTTATGTCTCATGTCAAAAAACATAGGTTGCCAGACTATTGGATCACTAATGATCTGATAGCCACCCCTGCCTTTGGGAAGTATATGTCATGCGACCGGTACTTCGACATCCTCGACCAGCTCCATCTCGTCACCAACACCGATGTACACCGCCCAGACAAGCTGTGGAAGATACGAACCTTGTACGAGATGATGCGACAACGGTTCACTTCATTCTTCAGGCCCTTCCGGAAGGTTGTCATTGACGAGTCTCTTGTGCTGTTCCGGGGGAAGCTCCACTTCCGGCAGTACATCCCCTCAAAGAGACATCGCTTTGGCATCAAATTCTCCATACTGTGCGACTGGTTATGTCCTGGACGTCCTGGTCTACAGCGGGAAGGAAGGGGATGTGCTTGCGGACCCCACCATTGGCTTTGGCGGAGCAGTGGTGAAAGCCATGATGGACCACTACTTTCACAAGAATCACGTCCTCTACACAGACAATTACTACACGTCCCCCACTCTCACCAAGTACCTCCACGAACGGAAAATGGGGACTGTAGGCACAGTACGAGCAAGAAGGAGGGGCATGCCAGCTTTCCCTCCGAAGACGAAGAAAGGCGATATGTTCCGGATGAAGTCGGGGCCCATTCTGGCTATCCACTGGCATGACCAGCGGAAGGTCAACCTCCTCACCACCATCCACAAGGGGGAAATGGTTGAGGCTGGCAAGGTGGATCGCCGCACCCAGGCCAGGTTGACCAAGCCAGATGTTGTCCTCGACTACAACATCAACATGAGGCTGGTCGACAAGTCCGACATGCAGATTGGCTTCATTGACTGTCTGCGTACCTCATGCAGATGGTACAAGAAGTTCTTTCTGCATATGGTAGACATGGCTGTTCTGAATGCTTATAACATCTATAAGCTTCAGACTGACACACCCAGAGAGTTCAAAAGCCTGCGGAGGTTCCACAAGCAGGTAATAAAGGATCTCCTGGAGAAATATGCAATGCCAGAGAGGGCAGTGCCACACGCTGGGCCCGGCAACACTGACCGCATACATAAAACAAATTTTTTTTAAGACTGAGTGTTCCACACATACGTGCAGTTTCAGTCTCTTGTCCTAATGGTGGCGTTCCAGGCAACCCTGTTAAGGGCTGCTTCACTTGTCAAGTTCTTGGATTTGAGATCGGCACGTATAGTCCGATCCCAGGTCTTCCTCGGTCCACCCCTTGGTGCAGCTCCCTCCACAATCACAGACCTGCATTTTTTCACCCAATTTTGTTCATCCATTCTCTCCACATGTCCATACCATCCCAGTCTACTTGTACGCATCATCTCGCTAATACTCTTTATACCTAAACGTCTCCTCAGCTCAACATTTGTTATTCTATCCTGTAGCCTGGCCCCACACATCCATCTCACCATTCTCATCTCATTACGTTCCATTCTGTTGACATCCTCTACTTTAACGGCCCATGTTTCTGAGGCATACGTCATTGCACTTCTAACACATGAGGCATACACCTTTCCCTTCAGGGGGAGAGGCATTCTTTTCATGGTCAGGATTGGCATCAGTTTTCTGAACTTCCCCCAGCCACACCTAATTCTAGCAACAGTGGCAGCCTCGGCCCCACCACCGGCAGAGATGGTATCTCCTAGGTAACAAAACTTGTTCACCAGCTCCAATGACTCATTTCCAAAATTCACAGCCACAGGATCATCACTTAACACAAGCTCGCCTTTGCACACTACGCACTCAAATTTCTTTATTTCTGAGTTATCCTTCGGCAGGGATCCCTTTATTCTACTACAGCGCTTACTCCCATGGTGTACCCAACAACGACAGATGCTACATTGAATTAAGTTAACGCCCACTCCCATTCCACACGCTGCACATGGGTATGCACCGCTCTTTTCCACATTGCCTCGTCTCAATCTACAATGCATAACCTTGGTTTTGTTAATATTGACTCTTAACCCCTCAGACCCGGTTGGGCTCTGAGGCACCCATAACAAACCCGTCCCGCGGAGCCCGGGTGGGCTCTGAGGCACCGGGTGCTTGCGTATATGCTTTCGAATGGCCTGCGTAAATTTTTATTGTTGTTGGGTGGTAGATAGCGCCACCACGCGTGAACTACGCCACGGCATCAGTCTCTACCCCGACGCCATCATGGATACTACGCAAAAAAGTGATTCCGCTGTGTCCGATACCGTGCCCCGACGCCCGCCCCGGCTCGTCGCATTGCACGCAGACGTCTCCGCTTAAACATTTTATCTCTAGGAGGTATCGAAGAGACATTGAGAATGCTCGATGTAGCTCAAGATGACCATGATGTTGATGATGAACAAAGTGATAAATCGTCTAATTACAAGTCGAGTGATTATGGCGGGAGCAGTGACGATGATGCTCCTTTCAGGGGATTTGTGAGTGAACATGAGAGTGATGAAGGTGATGTAACAGCTTTCGCAGAAGCTGGTGAAGGTGAATAGAGTGAAGTGGGGAAAGTGAGCGAGTGGGAGAGTTCAAGGTCAACCTCCAAGTTTCCCGTGAGTGACACCACTCCAAGCCCTTCGCCAGCTAAATCGCCTTTCAAGATACGCTTTTATAGGAAGCAGGTACTTGAAAAGGCGGCCGCGGCAGCCAGGGAAGAAGCCAAAAGACTTGGTGAGGATGAGGCTGTGAGTGAGGGTGACTCATCTCGCCCGCCATTGTTTTCCTTATCTCCCCAAGCCACCCAAGATGCCCCGGGCACCCGCCATTGTTCCCCACCACCCCCACCACTGCCGAGGGTTGAGGACCCCCCACTTTCGGCCTATTTGCCTCCTGGGTCCCCCAACAGGAGACATACTGCTGCCGAAAAGGGGAAAGGCAGGAAATTTGTGAAAAAAGGACAGCAAACTAGGCGGGCTTTGTTCGAGGCCCCCGCGGCGTCCACCCCTGCCGGACCCAGCCATGCACACCCGCACCTTTCCCCACGGTCCTCCCCACCTCTCCAGCCATCTACATGTGTTCCTGACGAAGTTTTTGAGCTCGCATCACCAGTATCTGTGCCTAGTGACAGTGAAACATTGCTTTCTACCACTCGTCGCAGACAAAGGAGCCCAGAACCTCGGGGGAACATAGCCTCACCTGCCACTCCTTCCCCACCTCGCCTCCCACCCACACGCCGCCCACGCATCAATCGTTCCCCGCCAGATTATGCGGAGGGCACTGACGAAGAAGGACACCTCACAGATGACTCTGGCCATGACTATATGGGTCCACCGTCAGGGCAAGATGATTACTCTGACGACGACTACATGGACGACCCTCAACCCATCCGCTCCACCCGGGGGCGTCGTGCTGTGGCCCGCCCTGGCCGCCCTGGTGGCCGCCCTAGGGCGCGCGCCTCCCGTGTCGGCCGTGGGCGTGCTGGGCCATCACCCGCAGTGCCTCGTGTGCGTAGCCAAGACCCATTCTCCATCTTTCAGTGGGAAGACCTGGCTGACGGGGAAGATTATAACCCTGATGTGCCAGCTTTTGATGAGGCACAGGAGGGTTCAGGAATTACCCCCAATTTTCCCGCAGGCCCCAATGCTCTACCACATGAGCTTTTTGAGGCCTTTTTTGATGAGGAGGTGGTAGGATTGGTCATCAAGGAGATCAACAAGCAGCACCAAATGCAGGTCAACATGTTTGACAAGGTGACCAAGGGCCACATGAGGCAGTGGACCGAAGTGACTCATCATGAGTTCATGGTGTTCCTGTCACTCACCATGCTAATGCCTCATGTCAAAAAACATAGGATGCCTAACCTATGTTTTTTGACATGAGGCATTAGCATGGTGAGTGACAGGAACACCATGAACTCGTGATGAGTCACTTCGGTCCACTGCCTCATGTGGCCCTTGGTCACCTTGTCAAACATGTTGACCCGCATTTGGTGCTGTTTGTTGGTCTATTGGACTATTGGATCACCAATGATCTGACATCCACACCTGCCTTCGGGAAATATATGTCACGCGACCGGTACCTCGACATCCTCGCCCAGCTCCATCTCGTCACCAACACCGACGTACACCGCCCAGACAAGCTGTGGAATATTAGAACATTGTACGAGATGATGCGAGAACGGTTCAGCTCCTACTTCAAGCCCTTCCGCAAGGTCGTCATTGACGAGTCTCTTGTTGCTGTTCCGGGGAAAGCTCCACTTCCGGCAGTACATCCCCTCAAAGAGACATCGCTTTGGCATAAAATTCTTTGTGCTGTGCGACTGCCGAACTGGTTATGTCCTGGACTTCCTAGTCTACAGCGGGAAGGAAGGGGACGTGCTTGCGGACCCCACCATTGGCTTTGGCGGACCAGTAATGCAAGCCATGATGGACCGCTATTTCCATAAGAATCACGTCCTCTACACGGACAATTACTACACATCCCCCACTCTCTCAAAGTACCTCCATGAACGCAAGACGGGGACTGTAGGCACAGTACGAGGGAAAAGGAAGGGCATGCCAGCTTTCCCTCCAAAGACCCAGAAAGGCGATGTGTTCCGCAAGAAGTCGGGACCCATTCTGGCTATCCACTGGCACGACCAGCGGAAGGTCAACCTCCTCACCACCATCCACAAGGGGGAAATGGTGGAGACGGGCAAGGTGGATCACCGCACCCAGGCCAGGTTGACCAAGCCCGATGCTGTCCTGGACTACAACATAAATATGAGGCTGGTGGACAAGTCCGACATGCAGATGGGCTTCATTGACTGTCTGCGTACCTCATGCAGATGGTACAAAAAGTTCTTTCTGCATATGGTGGACATGTCAATTCTGAATGCCTACAATATCTACAAGCTTCGGAATGAAAACACACCCAGACAGTTCAATAGCCTGCGGAGGTTCCAAAAACAGGTGATAAAGGAGCTCCTGGAGAAGTATGCAATGCCACAGAGGGCAGTGGCACATGCTGGGCCCGCCGCTACTGACTGTTTGCACTGTGCATATTACAGTACATGAATATGCACAGGCTCATTTCCCTGCCTCTGACAGCAGCAGGAAGAAAGCAGCAGAAGCGGTGCCATGTCTGCTACAATACCAGTCTGAGGGCGAGGTCAGAGAAAAAGTCCACCATGGAGTGTGTGGAGTGCAGGGTGCCACTCTGTGCTGTAGGGTGCTTCTTTGATTACCACTCCAAGCAGCAGTTCAAAGATAGTATCAAAGACAGTGACAATAATATGTATAGCCTACAGTATAGTCAAAAAGTGGAAGTAAAACAATTTATTGTAATACAAAAGTTCAATGTATTATCAGAAAATTGATACAATTACAATAAGACCATAATAATAAGTGAAAGTGACACATAAAAGTATATAATAAGTGACATTCATATGATTAGAACCTATAGAAATATATAAATCAGTGAAAAAGACACAATAAATTGTATATAAAACGTTTACAAAGCATATAACTAAGTGAAAGTGATACAAAACCTAATATTTGATGTGCAATTTATAATAAACACCTGTGATAACGAATAATCAGTGCCTAATATAACAATAACTTAACTCAATTACTAATAAAAAGTACGGTATCGAGTGAAAATTAGCATTATCAGTGACAGTGACACTAAAAGCATATTTACCTAAGTGAAAGTGACACAAAACCTAATATTTGATATGCAATTTATAATAAACACCTGTGATAACGAATAATCAGTGCCTAATATAACAATAACTTAGCTCAATTACTAATAAAAAGTACGGTATCGAGTGAAAATTAACATTATCAGTGACAGTGACACTCTAAAAGCTCAATTACTAATAAAAAGTACGGTATCGAGTGAAAATTAACATTATCAGTGACAGTGACACTCTAAAAGCATATTTACCTAAGTGAAAGTGACACAAAACCTAATATTTGATGTGCAATTTATAATAAACACCTGTGATAACGAATAATCAGTGCCTAATATAACAATAACTTAGCTCAATTACTAATAAAAAGTACGGTATCGAGTGAAAATTAGCATTATCAGTGACACTAAAAGCATATTTACCTAAGTGAAAGTGACACAAAACCTAATATTTGATGTGCAATTTATAATAAACACCTGTGATAACGAATAATCAGTGCCTAATATAACAATAACTTAGCTCAATTACTAATAAAAAGTATGGTATCGAGTGAAAATGAGCAATATTAGTGACAGTGACACCCTAATACACATACTTTATATGATTGACCTGAAAATAACTATAAAAATCTCAAATCTCTTCTAAAGATGTACTTTCTACCCTCTCTGGGCTTAACACTAATAAGGCGTACGGTCCGGACGGTGTTCCTCCTGTTGTTCTCAAAAACTGTGCTTCCGTGCTGACTCCCTGCCTAGGCAAACTCTTTCGTCTCTGTCTATCCTCTAACGTCTTCCCTTCATGCTGGAAGTTTGCTCACATTCAACCTGTCCCAAAGAAGGGTGACCGCTCTCAACCCTCCAACTATTGTCCAATTGCTCTTATCTCTTGTCTTTCTAAAGTTTTTGAAACTATTCTTGCTTCCAAATTTCTTAAGCATTTCTCTTCTCATAATCTGCTCTCAGATCGCCAGTATGGCTTCCTTAAGGGTCGCTCTACTGGTGATCTTCTTTCATATCTTACTAACTCTTGGTCATCCTCCTTTCGGGACTTCGGTGAGACTTTTTCTATTGCACTAGACATATCGAAAGCCTTCGATAGAGTCTGGCATAAATCTTTAATTTCTAAACTAACCTCCTTCGGTTTCTATCCCTCCATCTGTGCCTTTGTCTCTAATTTCCTTTCTGGCCGTTCCATAGCTGCGGTTCTGGACGGCCATTGTTCACTTCCTCACCCTATAAACTCCGGTGTTCCTCAGGGCTCTGTCCTATCTCCTATTCTCTTTCTAATTTTTATAAATGATCTCCTTAACTGTACCTTAATTCCCATCCATTCATACGCAGACGACTCAACTTTACACTACTCCATTAGTTTTTCAGAACGCCCCAGCCAGCAATCCCTCAACGACAAACGTAATGAAGCCATAGAACTCTTAAATTCTGATCTAAATACTATTTCCAATTGGGGCAGAGAAAACCTTGTTAACTTTAATGCTTCCAAAACCCAATTTCTCCATCTATCTACCCGTCAGGATCTCCCAGCGGACTATCCCTTATTCTTCAACAATACAAAAATCAACCCTTCATCTTCTCTCAATATTCTTGGTGTCTCTTTTTCTTCTGCTCTCATTTGGAAGGACCATATTACCAGTCTTGCTAAGGCAGCCTCCCAGAAGCTGGGTGTGCTCAACCGCCTTAGGGGGTTCTTTTCCCCTGCACAGCTTCTTGCTCTGTACAGGGGCATAGTGCGCCCTTGTATTGAGTATTGTTCACATGTGGGGGGAGGTTCCTCTCACACCGCTCTCCTAGACAAGGTTGAAAGGAAGGCCTTTCGTATCATTAACTCCCGTCCACTCACCAACTCTCTGCAATCTCTCTCTCTCCGCCGCAATGTTGCATCTCTCTCGCTATTCTATCGCTACTATAATAATCAGTGTTCCTCAGAGCTATCCCAGTGCATACCACCTCCTTTACGTAGGGCACGTGGTACCCGTCTTGCAACTCAATCCCACCCCTACTCTGTGCAACTCTCCAACCCAAGAGTGAAACGTTACTCTCAAACTTTCTTCTACTCAACATCTGAGCTCTGGAACTCTCTCCCAGAATCAGTCTTTCCCTCTTCCTATGACTTAAATTCTTCAAACTCCGTGTGTCCAGGCATTTTGGCTCGAACGTCCCTTGATTTTGGCCCTGTCACTCTTTCAACTATGGGGGAGGCACTCGCTATAGGCAGTTATGCCTTTTGCCTCCCTCAATCACATAGGAAAAAAAAATAAAATAAAAAATAAACATCAAATTGTCAATATCAACCACTAAAATCGTCTATCGGAGGCAAAGACTCTGGTGCGATGAGCGGCTAGGTGCGTGCTAGCTGGGGCCGTGGCGACGCATCCGAACGCGTTCACTTTCCTTCCCACACTCGCCATTCTGCAACCACTGGGGCTAGAGACCTCTACTCAACGGCATTCTACAGAGGAAGGTTAGAGGAACATTTTGTTTTTTTATTCATAACAATACATGCTGTCTTTATTGAGTTACAGGTGAATGAACATAGCTCAATAATCGCCAAAACACCCGGGACCACAGTACAGTCGCGAGCTAAGGCCGCCGGGGCTGGAAAACCCTTGCTCGCCATGCCCTCTCTCCACTCTCTGAATTTGGCCTCAGCATCTTGCATACTGTCAGCTATTAGGACTAAATCGTCTGCATAAAATAGTTCCAACGGGAGTCCGCCTCTAAAAACTCTAGACAGTGCCTCCAAGACTATAATAAAGAGGAGGGGGCTTAACACTGAACCCTGATGGACTCCAACACGGAATACGAACTCATCACTCAGTACACCCTTCACCCTCACCGCACTCAAAGTACCTTACACCATCACTCCACGGTTTTCACTGGTGAATTATGGGCTATTCAAGGTGCTTTAAGCACCATCTCTTCATTGTCGAGGAACTCTCCACGGGTCGTTATCTGTAGTGACTCAAAGAGTGCACTACAAGCCTTATGTGTATTTGCCCCCAAGGACCCATTGGTCAAGACTATCATCCACACAATACACAAATTACAGTGCGCTAATCGTTCCATCACACTGTGCTGGATCCCCGCGCATGTAGGAATTCCCGGGAATGAGCGTGCAGACTTCCTCGCTAAGCAAGCGTGTCATGGTACACCCTCTGCTACTTTGCTGCGTTCGGAGGATATGCTCCCTGTCCTCCGTCGCCATGTTTATAACGCTTGGCGAGTTGAGTGGAGAGCGCAACCATTAACTGGCCACCTTCGCTCCATTAAGGATGACATACACTTGTGGCCCTCTTCAATTAATGGTTCACGCGCAGACCAAACCCTATTAACTATCCCTCGCGAGGACAGAGTCCACCTGGCCAGGCTGAGATGCGGACACCATCCAGCTCTCCTGAGCTATCAGAAGAGACTGGATGACTCCGTTGTCGACGCCTGCCCGGGATGTAACACAGCACCCCATACCATTAAACACATCATAGAAGACTGCATTTCACACAACCACTTACGCCAACAACACAATCTACACTCAATGAGAGCTCTGTGGGAAAGCCCGATCGTGGCCATGGCCTTCCTCAGGGACTCGGGGCTGTTCGGCCAGGCAGCTTAGGGAACAACAACAACAACAACAACTAGATTACGTTTAGGCCACACACGCCTCACACATGGTTACCTGATGTCCACCCCTCGTGGTCAACCACCTGAATGCCAACATTGCCATACATCATTGACTGTTTTTCACTTTCTTTGTATTTGTCCCGTCTATGCATCTGAAAGACGGAGATTCTTGCTGAACACCTCATTACATGGCATCCTCTCTGACTCAGACTCTTTCAATTTCTCCCCTATTCGTCACTTCCTGAGAGCTATAAATTTATACAATGACATATAACTACTGACATATATTTACGTGTCTTTAAACTCTGTACCACCTCCTTCACCACTAGCTTTGAGAGGGCCTAGGCCCAGTGGGCTAGTATAAAATAAAAGCATCATCAACAACAACCCTCACCGCACTTCGCGAATCCTCATACATCTTCATTATCACACGCACCAGCCACTCTTCCACACCAAGTTTCCTCGTAGCCCACTGCACAACATCTCTAGGCACCCTATCAAAGGCCTTCTCCAGGTCTACAAACACAAAGTAAAGATCCCTGCCTTTTAGTAAGTATCTTTCCTGTATCTGCCTGACTATGAAGATAGCATCGGTTGTACCCCGTCCTGGCATAAAACCAAACTGCATATCATCAATGGAGATGCTTTGCCTGATCAGACCCTCAAAGACTCTCTCACAGACCTTCATGATTTTTTCAAGCATTTTCAGGCCCCTATAATTTCCTCTATCTAGCGCATCCCCCTTTCCTTTGTATATATTTACTATTACACTTTTGAGCCAATCCTCTGGGATTTTCTCATCTTTAATAATGGTGTTTATCAACTCAGTGACTAAGTTTACATCAGTCTCCTCTGAGGCTTTTATCATCTCAGCGACAATGTCAGAGCAACCTGGAGCTTTACCGTCCTTCATTTTATTGATTGCGTCGCTCACTACAGCTGGTGCTATCAAAGGAGGGGGCCCAGATATTGGTTTTTCGATACTAAGCTGTTCCTTATCCCATTCAAACTCTACATTTAGCAATCGTTCATAGTGTGCCTTCCATGCTTCTCTGATTTAATTTTCTGCATACCCAATCTTCCCATTATCATTTGTAACACACTGTTCACCTATAATATCCCTACTGTCATTTTTAACTCGCCTAGCTAGGTTGAAGATCCCATTGGGATTGTCAGTGTTACACACTTGTTCGAGGACCACGTCCTTAACCCTTCCTCCCCGGGATGTCTTACCAAATGACGGTCGCCCCTACCCGGGCGATATGGCTGAAAAACGCCTAGGCCTAGGCTACCGTATTTATGTTTATTTTCACTGCTAGAACTTTTCCACTCATCTATAATCGTAGTGCGGTTTTCAATCTGTATTTTGGCATTGAGTAGAGCTCTGTAAGTCAACTGATTCAGTTGTGATGACGATTTCAGTGGAGCCAATATTGCAGAGATGTTGCCAATATGGGGGCTTTTTAGACACTAATTTCGTCATGACGTCAGAACAATAACATTGAGGAGTCTTCTCCTTCTTGTTTTCGGAGGTGTGGTGACGAACGCTTGGGTTTGTTGACATACAGTACGTCGTACGCACGGCGTTCGGACCAAGCTTAATTAGGCTATTAAGCTCATGCCTTAGATAAGGCATACCGGGTAGCGGCCCTTCTTTCGTGCTGTCCTTACCTAAGGCAGACCGGGTAGGAAGGGTTAATGCCCTTTTTAGCATTGTAAATAACTCTTTTGGCAGTTCGTTGTTGTTGTTGTTGTTTTTCCCCAAGCTGCCTGGCCGAACAGCCCCAAGGCCCCGAGCAAGGCCAAGGCCATAACCAAGCGCCCCCACAGAACCCTCCCTGCCGACCACAATAAAGCCTGGGTGACCGAAGCCACTCCATGGCGGGGAGCTGAGGAGGGCGCGGAAACGCCCGGGAAACCAAAGCCCTGGGCCCTGTGCCCCTCAGCAATTATGAAGAGAAAGTTGAGGGGCAAAGGAAAGATGTGACGCTTTGGCTTCCAATCTTGGTAGATTAGGAGGTCAATCCACGCAAGAGATGCCGTCACTTGAGATCTAGAAAATATATAAGTAAAAGGAACAGTCAGAGTAAGCTATGGGTATGGCAGAGATCGCTCAGTTCTCACTCTGATAGACCAGCCCATTACCACTGTTCGTTTAGCTGCCTGGTATTCCTCCTTGCTGCCTCCCTTCTTCCATGCTTTGAAGCATCTCCTTTTCTCTTTCACAGCATGCTCTACCTCATCGTTCCACCACCAGGAGGTCTTATTCCTGGGGTGACCCTTTGTTTTCCCACAGACTTTGTCAGTGACAGCGATAAGGCTATGCTTAAGAAAGTTCCATTGACTATTTACATCGTTAGGCCTAGCTTCCTTATTTCTATTAATTTCCTCCAGTTCACTATGAAACCTATCCCTAACTTCCTTGTTCTTCAGCAGCCACACTTTCCTTTTGGGTATGTATACCTTTTTGCGCTTAGGATCTCTGTATAAGCTCATGTCGCACACAAGTAGCTTATGCTGGGGGATACATTCTTCGCTCGGGATGACCTTTACATCTCGAACCAGTTTCCAGTCTTTCCTGTTAACCAAGAAGTAATCTATCTGGCTACTGGAGACCCCAGAGTTATATGTGATCAGATGGCTGTCTTTTCTTGAACTTTGTGTTACACACAACCATGTTGAGTGCAACGCAGGACTCCAATATATATTCGCCTTCCAGATTTCTCGTTCCGTTACCATTTCCTCCATGTACCCCCTCGTATCCATCTGCAGATGCTCTCACGTGACCATTCAGGTCCCCCCCCACGATTGTTATTTCATTCTCCGAGAGGCCTGAAATGACACTGACCGTGTCATTCCAGAAGTCCTCTTTTATCTCTTTCTGTAGACCAGCCTGTGGGGCATATGCAGATATCACATTCAGAATTCTTTCACCAACTTTCAACTTCAGAACAATCAGCCTTTCGCTAACTCTCGTAATCTGAAGCACACTTTCCGCCAGCTCTTCAGCCACCAGAACACCCACTCCTCCTTTCGCTTTATTAGTCTCCACGCATGCACTGTGCATATTACATGAATATGCACAGGCTCGTTTCATTGCCTATGACACCAGCAGGAAGAAAGCAGCAGAAGCGGTGCCATGTCTGCTACAACACCAGGCTGAGGGAGAGTCCACCCATGAGTGTGTGGAGTGCAGTGTGCCACTCTGTGCTGAAGGGTGCTTCACTAATTACCACTGCAAGCAGCAGTACTAATAGTGAAAGTATCAAAGACAGTGAGAGTTGAGAGTGACGGTATCAGTGACATTATTCTAGCCCTAGAAACAATAATAATAAATAATGTGACAAACTAAAAATATTAAAATAATAATATGTGACAACAATAATATATACTGTATACAGTACAGTATATATATATATATAATATATATATATATATATATATATATATATATATATATATACCGGTATATATGTATATATATATATATATATATATATATATATATATATATATATATATATATATATATATACCGGTATATATGTATATACTGGTATATATACTGTATATATATATAGCCAAAAAGTGGAAGTGAAACAATATAATGTTTATAAAGTTATAATGTTATAAAGTCTTTTTGATTCTCTGTCCTCACAACAGTGTCCTCAACTTAAATGCTTCTTCTGAAATCACTGTGTTGGGTGATTTTAATGTCCATAATGTTGAATGGCTCACTCATTCAGCCAGGACTGATGATGCTGGTCTTGAATGTGAGCTATTTGCAGACGCATTTAATCTCACTCAACTAGTCAACCTACCCACCCGTGTACCAGATAATCCTAATCATAATTCCCACCTACTGGACTTATTTTTAACAACCAATTCAGAAAATTATGATGTTACAGTGAGGTCCCCGCTTGGATCTTCTGATCACTGTCTGATACAGGCCACCTGTCAATCACCTACCACACCTTCCCACTCTGAACCTGTTTTGGTGACTAAATGGCATTACGATAGGGCAGACTGGGAGGGTCTTCAAAGTTTCTTTATTGATATTCCTTGGACCTCTTTCTTTTCTAATGATGCACACTCCACCTTGAGCCACATACAAGATTTTGTAAAAATTGGAATGGAAACTTTTATTCCTCATCAAAAGTACAGTAAAAGATCTAATTCACCTAAATGGTTTGACCATAATTGTGCTAGAGTAACTGAACAAAAAGCAATAGCCTACAATGCATACACAAGATCAAAAACACATGAAGCCTTTAATTACTTTAGAAACATCAGAAATCATGCCAAAACTGTATTAACCTTTAAAGATCAGGGCCGGACTTAAGTCCGGCTCCAATTTGCAGCAAGTTAGGAGCATTATTAAGGCTTTTAAAGGGTTAAAATCGAGTGCAAATGGCCGGGAGCGCAGCGGGCCAGACAGCCGACTCCCAGGGCATACCGCCGCCCATTAACTCATGTTCCCTGTGTTCTCGAGAGGCCGGCAGTGTAGCCAGTAGTGAGCATAGCTGGGAAAAATATGCCGCTATACGCTAAACTCTCATGTTACTGGTATCACTGTATGAGAACCACGAGTGCTACGTAGCTCGTTCTGGTCTCATTTTGAAGCTTTTAGCGCCTAGTTTTTTGCTAAATAATGTTTTTTCATGCAGATACTTGATTTATCATTCAGGAGGGCCTGAATATGCCCAAATAAGCCCAAAACCCCCCACTAGACAAGGGTTAAACCTAACTAAATCAAACTTTCTCCACAAGCAAGCAAATAAACTTCTAAATAATCCAAATGATAACAAAATATTTTGGTCTACTCCTAACTCATTCAAATCCAACTTCACTACTGCTTCATCCATTCCACCATTACAATCTCTGACTGGCAATCTTGTAAGTGACCCACGAGGTAAAGCTAACCTTCTTGCGGATATTTTCTCCACCAACTCAACCTTAGATGAAATAAATCAAGATGTCCCTGTACTTAATTTTGATTCGCCTGAAAATTCCCTCACTTAAGATCCACACCAGACATGTCAAAACTATTTTGCAGAATCTCTCAGTAGATAAGGCTCCTGGTCCAGATGAAATTCCTCCAATAGTACTTAGGAATTGCTCCTTGGTGTTCGCTCCTGTATTGGCAAAATTTTTCCGTCTGTGTACTCATACCTCATGCTTCCCAGTACCCTGGAAAGAAGCAAACATCCATCCAGTTCCTAAAAAAGGTGCCTCTTCAGATCCATCAAACTACAGACCAATAACTATAACTTCCACTCTTGGTAAAGTCTTTGAAATTATATTAAATAATCACATAATTAAGCATCTTGAGAATAATAAATTAATCAGTGATAGGCAATATGGTTTTAGACGATGTCGATCAACTGCAGACATTCTTTGCCTTCTTACGCATCAAATCAACCAGCTACAGACCAACATGGTGAAACACATACAATAGCACTGGATATATCAAAGGCATTTGATAGAGTCTGGCATCAATCCTTATTGTCGAAGATGTCACACTATGGCCTTGCATCATTAGTTCCACTAATTTCTTCTTATCTTCATAACAGAAAAATATGTGTAATGGTAGATGGCCTTTATTCTCAATTTCACTCAATAAATGCTGGTGTTCCCCAGGGATCAGTTTTGGCCCCAATTCTGTTCCTCATTCATATCAATGATCTCATATCTACCACTCATAATCCAATACATTCCTACGCAGATGACTCAACGCTCCACAGTTCCTTCACATTTACCAATTCTTTCACCCAACCCGATCTTATAAATTCAAAAATAAACACTGCAATTTCTCTGAACCAGGACCTTTCTAGAATTAATGAATGGGGACAAAAGAATCTAGTTTCCTTTAATGCACAGAAAACCAAGTACTGTACATTCAATTTTCTAACCGACAGAATCTCACTGACTCCATATATTTTTTAATGATGTAAATATTCCCACTTCCCCTAGTAATAGTATTGACATTCTCGGTGTAACATTAACTACTAACTTGAGCTGGACACATTATGTTAGAAGCATTGCTAAGAATGCCTCTAAAAAACTGGGACTCCTGTACAGAGTTCGAGAATTCTTCACTGACGAGCAGTTGGCCGTATATATAAAAGTCATGTGCGTTCTCAGATGGATTACTGTTCACCTCTGTGGAGTGGAAGTGGAGTGGTTGCATTGAGGCAGTTGGTCAAAATTCAAAATAAAGCTATTAGAATAATCAATAACCCTGCAATCACACAGGACCTTCCTACATTATCCATACGAAGAAATGTTGCATCCCTTGCATTATTCTACAGATATTTTCACAGCAATTGTTCCGAGGATCTTGCTTCAATTGTGCCACCTCTCCACATCTTTCCCCGTAGAACTAGGGCAGCTGAGAGCGCCCATGAATTTACACTTTCTCCTCCACAATGCAGAACTTCTGCTTATCAAAATTAATTTATCCCTAGAACTACTACTCTTTGGAATTCACTTCCCTCGAGTTGCTTTCCACAAACTTACAATCTACAAAAGTTTAAATCCAGTTGTTACAAACATTTTATGAATGGAGGATGCCTTTAGGCACATGGACCTTCTTGTTTTATCTGTGTTTTTCCTTCCTCCGTTCATTGTCTCTTAACCCTTCCTACCCGGTCTGCCTTAGGTAAGGACAGCACGAAAGAAGGGCCGCTACCCGGTGTGCCTTATCTAAGGCATGAGCTTAATAGCCTAATTAAGCTTGGTCCGAACGCCGTGCGTACGACGTATGTCAACAAACCCAAGCGTTCGTCACCGCACCTCCGAAAACAAGAAGGAGAAGAGTCCTCAATGTTATTGTTCTGACGTCATGACGAAATTAATGTCTAAAAAGCCCCCATATTGGCAACATCTCTGCAATATTGGCTCCACTGAAATCGTCATCACAACTGAACCAGTTGACTTACAGAGCTCTACTCAATGCCAAAATACAGATTGAAAACTGCACTACGATTATAGATGAGTGGGAAAGTTCTAGCATTGAAAATAAACATAAATACGGTAGCCTAGGCCTAGACGTTTTTCAGCCATATCGCCCGGGTAGGGTCGACCATCATTGGGTAAAACAGCCCGGGGAGGAAGGGTTAAAAAAAAAAAAAATATATATATATATACTGTATATTGTAATACAAAAGTTCAATTTATTATCATAAAATGTATACAATTACAATAAGACCATCATAATAAGTGAAAATGACATAATAATTGTATATAATATGTTCCATTCATATTATTAGAACCTATAGAAATATATAAATCGGTGAATAAGATACAATAAATTGTATATAAAACGTTTAAAGCGTTTGGTAATACTGTAGATTGATATATTTGTCACTACTGTACTGTTGAATTACACACTGAAGACACATATATCAGTATTCATATTATCTACCTCTGTCCCTGAACTGTATCTTGAGGTCACCACCTGGTCTTACCAGAACGACATCCATCAACATACCCATATTCCTCACCAAGCCCTCTATAACCCATCATCTCCAGACATCACCTATTGCTCCCCAGAACTCGCCCCCACAACATCCTGGAGGGTGGTCAGAACCTTAGGCTCTAACTACCTCCCGATCATTATCACCACCAAAACCAGACTCACCCCAGCTAGCCACAAACACACATACACCAATTATAAAAGAGCTAACTGGGAAGCATTCACAAATGAGACAGAACAACACTTCACGACTCTAAACAGTACACCCATCACTAACATCAACAATGCTGTACACATACTCAATAAAACTATCCAAAATGCTGACAAGAAACACATTCCAAGAGGTAACAGAAAAGACACAACCCCAACTTCACACCAGAAATTCAAAACCTCATCAGACAACGCAACATACTGAAACACTCCCCAGCACCCCACACACAAGACATCACACAACAAATTCAAGCACTCAACACCCAAACTAACAACAAAATACAAGAACAACAAAAACTAAATTGGAATAACTTCCTACAAACACTTGATCACAAAACAAACCCCAAAAAACTCTACAAAACACTAAACAGCATCACACTTTCCAACAGCAACACAACACAATCACATGCTGCAATCACACCAACAGACTCTACTCCTTCATGTAAACAACAACACTCTCATCAATCACTTTTCACATGTCAGCCACCTAAAACCTCACAAAGACGACCGACGTGTCATCCGACGTAAGAGACAATTCCCCACAGACCCTGACTATACACCCTTCACCAATCACAAGACAAAGCATATCATCAACAATCTCAAGCACTCGCCCGCCTGTGGCCTAGACAACATAAGCAACATACACCTCAGACACCTGGGACCACAAGGCATACAAGCACTCACTAACATATCAAACTACAGCTATTCACACAACACAATACCAGACATTTGGAAGCATGGTATCATCATCACATTCCCCAAACCCAACAAAGACCCCACGCTACCCTCCTCGCACCGCCCCATCACACTCCTTTGCTCCCCCTCCAAAGTCATGGAACGCCTAGTATTACAACTAATTACACCTGACCTACCCCTAGCTCCAACACAACATGGCTTTAGGCCACTGCACTCCACAAACACTCTTCTCACAGACCTTACACAAAGAGCTTTCGACGGCATCAACTCAGCTAGACCACCACACAGATCACTATTAGCCACACTCGACATTAGTAAAGCCTTCGATGCCATCCCCCGCCACAACCTAACAAACAAAATCTACAACACAAACATGCACAACAACACAAAAAGGTGGCTGGCCAACTTCCTAGCAGGCAGATGTGCACACGTATCTTTTGCCGGTCAGTCATCTAAAATCAGAAACTTTCCAAACGGAGTCCCACAAGGATCCGTCCTATCGCCCGCACTCTTCAATCTGTACATGCACGATATAACTACACCCAATACGCCCCAAATAAACTTAGTCTCCTATGCAGATGACATAACACTCACATGCACACACCATGACCCAAAAAGAACAACAGATCTCCTTCAACCCTATCTCAACACACTACATGGCTGGTGCACTACAAACAGACTTAATCTAGCCCCAGCCAAATCCACCGCAACCCTGCTCACAAGTTGGACAGGAGAACACGAATACATCCCTCAACTCACCATAAACAACACACCCCTAACACATACACACACACCCAAAATCCTAGGAGTAACATATGATACTCATATGACATTCAAACAGCACACCACAAACATTAAAAAGAAACTGACACCCAGACTTAACGCCCTCAGGCACTTGCTCACACAAAATTTGGACACAACAAAGAAACTACCACCACAGTATATAAACAATACATAAGATCAGTGATGGAATACGCAAGCCCAGCCTGGACTTCTAACCTAGCTGAAACACATCATAAGACCTTACAGACTATTCAAAACAAAGCCCTGAAGATCATTACAGGCTGCACAGCTACTGCACCCACAGATCACCTACATCAAGAAACCAAAATCCTCAAAGTCAAAGACCATCTGGACATGAGAGGCACTCAATTCCTGGCAGCAGCCTCCACGAACCAAGACCACCCACTAAACTACATGGCAACACACCCACAGACACCAAGAAATATCAAAACAACACCCAGCACACGGTATCACACACAATTATTGTCCTCTCTCCCTCCCTGCCCACCCCGAACCAACTTCCAGAAGCACATCCATACTCATATCTCTCACCGATCCATCCACTCACTCACAGACAACACGCAGCTGCATGCACGACCTCCCGAAATCCATCCTTCCGAATCTTCCCTTCCTCGCGAGGACAGAGTCCACCTGGCCAGGCTGAGATGCGGACACCATCCAGCTCTCCTGAGCTATCAGAAGAGACTGGATGACTCCGTTGTCGACGCCTGCCCGGGATGTAACCAGCACCC
>CM064488.1:16675444-16929980 GCA_032716605.1 Paralithodes platypus | reverse complement strand
CTTTCTCACAATTCGAGTTTTCTAATTCCACATTAGCTAGTTTATATTTAACATTTGTATGCATCTTCCCTATCTTTAATACCTTGCATTTGTCAATGTTAAACTTCATCTGACAATTTACTGACCATTCGTGTAAGGTATCTAGATCCCTTTGGAGGCACTCTATATCTCTATCTGAATCAATTTTTCTCCCCAGTTTGGTATCGTCTGCAAATTTACTTATCCTACTAGTTATACCTAAATCAAGGTCATTTATGTATATAACAAACAACAGAGGACCTAATACAGATCCCTGGGGGACACCACTTTTGACTGATCCCCATTCTGACTTCGTACCATTTATGCTGACTCTCTGCTTCCTACCAATTAGCCATGACCTAATCCATCCCAACAACGCCCCACCTATTCCATGCGCCTCAACCTTTCTCATCAATCTCTCATGGGGGACTCTGTCGAAAGCTTTACTGAAATCTAAATATATTATATCATATGACTTGTCATTATCTACTGCTTCATATACCTCTGAGAAAAAACTAAGCAAATTAGTAAGGCAAGAACGTCCCTGAGTGAATCCATGCTGAGAAGAATTTATTAAATTAAATGTACCTAAGTGGTTTCTAATTTTACTAGCAATAATTGACTCTAGTAGCTTTCCTATGATTGATGTAAGACTAATGGGACGGTAATTGGATGCTATTGATTTGTCACCTTTTTTGAAGATCGGAACTACGTTTGCAAGCTTCCATGTTTCTGGAACTATACCTGTCTCCAATGACTTGTTAAATACATTTTTTAATGGATAACTTAACTCATCCCTACATTCTTTTAATACTCTAGCATATACCTCATCAGGACCAGGCGATTTATGAGGTTTCAGTCTGTCAATTTCCTTAAGCACATCATTTCTAGTTATAGTAACCGTACTTAACCTATTTTCTATACTATCGCTATATACCTTACGGACTTCTGGAAACTGTGCCAAATTTTCATTAGTGAAAACGGAAAGAAATTGACTATTTAATGTACTGCACATTTCTAAATAATTTTCTGTCATTTCTCCTATCGAAGTTTTAAGGGGACCAATTACATCTCTAACCTTGGATTTATATAGTTGGTAAAAAGCTTTAGGATTATTTTTGAGTCATTGGCAACCTTAATTTCATATTTCTTTTTTCTTTCCTAATATCCTTTTTTACCTGTCTTGATAGATTCTGATAGTAAGCAAGTAGGTGAATTTCGCCTTTTCTAATTTTTCTATATATTCCTCTCTTTTGTCCTAGAAGATCTAATAGTCTATTATTCATCCATTTGGGTTGGTTCTGTGTTGATCTAAATTTTCTTTTGGGGATGTATTTATTTTGTGCATTGAATACTGACTTGATAAAATTATCGTATGTATCTACCAAGGTTGACGTCTCTTCCTGACTTAAGATAACAGGTGCCTGAGAAGGGGTACACTGATTTGGACACCTGGATCGACTTAATTTTTTGACCATAGGGTCCGCTAATAGGGCTCTTCTTAACCCACCATAATTGGCTTTTCTGAAGTCAGGTATTAATGTTGTATTCTCTCTGGTATTACCATTCCATTGAATATTAAAATACACAGAATTGTGGTCACTATTTCCTAGGTGGTCCCCTATCTCTACATTATTTACCATATGTTCATTGTTACTGAAAACTAAATCGAGAATATTATTACCTCTAGTCGGCGTATCTATGAATTGAAATAAAAAACTATCTTGTACTACCTCTATAAACTCCTCAGAATCAGAGTCTCCTATTTGATGCTGCCAATCTATATTCGGAAAATTAAAATCCCCCATAATGCACACATTGCTAAACCTTGATGCCATTTTAATTTCCTCCCATAATGACGTTCCGTCATTTCTACTCATATTTGGCGGTCTATACATAACTCCAATAACTATGGTCTCACTACCTTCGTTAACCTCTACCCAAACACTTTCATTATCGTTATTTAGTCTAATACCTGATTTAATACAGCTTTTTAATGTACTCCTGACAAACACTGCTATACCGCCACCCCTCTTACTTGTTCGGTCATATTTAAACAAACTATATCCTGGTATATCAAATTCTGCTAAAAAATGCCTGGTTTCTGTATTAATCCACGTTTCAGTTAGCGCTATTATGTCTATATTTTCTTTGCTAACAATTATAGATTTAGGTTCAATGTTTTTTAATACCACAAATTTATTGATATATTTGAAGATAAATATTGAATCTATATGCTCTAAGATCATAAGAAAATTTGTTTTAACCCTCGGCAAAACCTAATAAAAAAGTATGGTACTAACATTTATTTTTCGTAACAAGGTTGTCAATACGGTACTTCCAGTTATCGACAGCTCTAAAGATCATTATGAAAATGTGTTAAACCCTCGGAAAACCTAATATAAAAGTATGCTACTAAAATTTAATTTTCGTAACAAGGTTGTCAATACGGTACTTTCCCGTTATCAATGTACAATCAAAGCTGAACATTGCAGAGTAAACACCGTAGACTTCATCGACTTGTATTTCACCTTCGTATAATCGACAGCCATTTTTTTTTTTTTTTTTTACTAAGGGATTAGTACTCAACCAGCGGGGGGTGTGGGGGCGGCAGCCCCCACCCATAATACTAGGTTAGGTTAGGTAAGGTTGTTAGGTTAGGCTAATGTCTTTTCAAATCACTATCGGGGAACAACATCGATCGATAGGCCTTATGGGGAAAATAGGTTTTCCCGAGATTTCTAATTAATTACAAACTCTATATATTGATGCAAATGAACAATTTTGTTTATAAAAAACACTCGGAAAATTTGTGGTATTAAAATAAAAAAAATCCTAGATTTATAAGTAGGCCTATTTATTTTATTATAAGTATTTATAGATGATTTATGGGAAAAACTAAATAAGATGGTCACCAATTTTCCCATGGATTTTTTTATTTTTCCCTGTTAGTTTTCATCAATATATAGTGTTTGGAAATAATTACAACCCTCGGCGAAACCGTTTTCCCCATTATACAACGATCTTAAGACACGCCGCCCGATAGTGGGGAGGGCTATGAAGTACAGGGAAAATGAGGGGTTAAATGCGTAAAACGGCGATTAAAACATATTTTTAGCAAAATTTGGCTCGGGTTTTAAGGTATTTCTAAGGCCTAAAACCCATATTTCGAAAATCCGAGCCAAGTTTTGGCCAAAGCTGGCTCGGATTTTGAGAGTTTGTAGACAACAAAATGACAGTAACCTCATTTAGAAATTTGGCTCATGTTTCCCTAAATTGCAAACCCCAAAAAGCATAATTTTGGAAAACCCGACCCAATTTTTGGCAAAACTTGGATCGTATTTTGAGAATCGAAAAAGACTAACTAAATGTCGGAAATCAGCTCATGATTTCCCTAATTGCAAAGCCATATAACCAGATTTATCGAAAACGTAGCACTTATTTAAATCATAAATATCCAGTAACATAGACCTAGTACATTGGATACAAGCCTAATCCACACCTAACGCCTACAATGTGTCCGTAGTAGGCTACCTAGTAGGCCTACGTGGGATACAACATGGCGGTTGGGCCGGCGCCCATTTAGTAGCCTACCAGTATTCGGCCGTATCTGTAAATACGAATGCGAGTCACTTCGAGCGAATTCCTGATAGAGCGGATGCACAATCTAACCTAATTACCTAACCTAACCTAACTTAATTAACTTAACTTAACTTAACCTAACCTAACCTAACCTAACTAACAACTACCTAACCTAACCTAACCTAACCTAACCTAACCTAACTAACCCTAACCTAACCTAGAACCTAACCTAAAACCTAACCTAACCTAACTAACCTAATATAACCTAACCTAACTAACCTAACTAACCTAATATAACCTAACCTAACTAACCTAATATAACCTAGCCTACTAACCTAACTAACCTAATATAACCTAGCCTACTAACCTAACTAACCTAATATAACCTAACTAACCTAACCTAACCTAACCTAACCTAACCTAACCTAATCTAACTTAACTTAACTTAACTTAACTTAACTTAACTTATCTTATCTAACTTAACTAACTTAACCTAATAACTTAACTTAACTAACTTAACTTAACTTACTTAACTTAACTTAACTTAACTTAACTTAACTTAACTTAACTTTTAACTTAACTTAACTTAATTAACTTAAACTTAACTTAACTTAACTAACTTAACTTAACCTTAACTTAACTTAACTTAACCTAACCTAACAAAGCCTATCCTAACTTAAAACTAACCTAACCTGACCTACTCTACACTAACCTAACCTAATCAAAACTAACCTAACTTAACCTAACTTAACCTAACTTAACTTAACCCTCTCACATCCTTATGACGCAGAGGTTGCCAGATTAGCAATAAGAAATAGATTACTCACTCTTATAATTACCTCTCCAAAATTAGTTTTCTGCCCACAGCTAACTCAAAGACAACTGCAGAGGTTGAAGTAAATAAACTAAAGGTTTATAAATACCCCTGACGGTAAGAAAGGCTTTAAAGTATCCCTAATAGGCTCAAAAATTGCGGCAGGACGTGAGAGGGTTAACCTAACCTAACCTAACTTAACCTAACCTAACCTAAATGCGCCTCCGCTCAAAGTGTCCAGATACCGTAAATACTACTGCAACTACGAATCTTGTTTCTGAGACCTAGTATATTAACCTAACCAAACAACCCAACCTATCGACAGAGATGGGTAGGTGGAGTAGACTAAAAAGCTGGTGGACAGACCTCGGGAGACAGGTGAAAATGGAGTATAACTAAATAAGTTGGTCACCAATTATTTTGCAATATTTGAAAACAAATATGGATTCAGGGTGTCAATCCACAAAATATGAATTGTGTTATCATTATGGTTTATTATTTTGTTATCATTATAGCGCGACGGAGCGAGCTCGCGAAGGCGCGAGGTCTAGGGGGGTCCGGGGGCATGCCCCCCAGTGATGTTTTTGAGAATTTAGGTGTCTAAAACAGTATTTCCTGCAATTTAAAAGCAATCAAGATGGAAAATATAGAGACCAAAATTACGTCAATTTACCTTTTTTGTTTCCTAAAAAAAAAAAAAAACGGGTTGGGGGAGTTTCTGTTATCATTATACAAAAAGTTAATTTGCGTTATCACTCAAAAAAACAGTGTCGTTTGACACCCTGTATGGATTTTATATGCTCTAAACATTATATGAAAATTTGTTTTAGACCTCGGCAAAACCTAATAAAAATATATGGTACTAAAATGGAATTTTGTCATAACATGGTTGTCAATACCTTCCTATAGACGGCACCGATTCGTACACACGCCATTTTCACCTGTCTGCCGAGATCTGTCCACCAGCTTTTTAGTCCACTCCACCTGCCCATCTCTGTCGATAGGTTGGGTTGTTTGGTTAGGTTAATATACTAGGTCTCAGAAACAAGATTCGTAGTTGCGGTAGTATTTACGGTATCTGGACACTTCGAGCGAATTCATATTCGAGCGGAGGCACATTTAGGTTAGGTTAGGTTAAGTTAAGTTGTTAAGTTAAGTTAGGTTAGGTTAGGTTAGGTTAGGTTAAGTTAGGTTAGATTGTGCATCCGCTCGATCAGGAATTCGCTCGAAGTGACTCGCATTCACAGATACGGCCGAATACCAGTAGGCTACTAAATGGGCGCCGGCCCAACCGCCATGTTGTATCCCACGTAGGCCTACTAGGTAGCCAACTACGGACACATTGTAGGCGTTAGGTGTGGATTAGGCTTGTATCCAATGTACTAGGTCTATGTTACTGGATATTTATGATTTAAATAAGTGCTACGTTTTCGATAAATCTGGTTATGGCTTTGCAATTAGGTAAATCATGTGCCGTTTTCCGACATTTAGTTAGTCTTTTTCGATTCTCAAAATACGATCCAAGTTTTGCCAAAATTGGCTCGGGTTTTCCAAAATTATGCTTTTTGGGGTTTGCAATTTAGGGAAACATGAGCCAAAATTCTAAATTAGGTTACTGTAATTTGTTTACTCTTAAAATTCGCAAAATCCGAGCCAAGTTTTGCCAAAACTTGGCTCGGGTTTTCCAATATTCGGGTTTTATGGCTTTGCAATTTCGGGAAACCTGAGCCAAATTTCTAAATGGTTACCGGTACTGTCATTTTGTTGTCTACAAACTCTCAAAATCCGAGCCAGCTTTGGCCAAAACTTGGCTCGGATTATCGAAATATTGGGTTTTAGGCCTTATAAATACCTTAAAACCCGAGCCAAGTTTTGCTAAAATACGTTTTAATCGCCGTTTTACGCATTTAACCCCTCATTTTCCCTGTACTTCATAGCCCTCCCCACTATCGGGCGGCGTGTCTTATGATCGTTGTATAATGGGGAAAACGGTTTCGCCGAGGGTTGTAATTATTTCCAAACACTAGATATTGATGAAAACTAACAGGGAAAAATAAAAAAATCCATGGGAGAATTGGTGACCATCTTATTTAGTTTTTCCGAAAATGGCGTGTGTACGAATCGGTGCCGTCTATAGGAAGGTATTGACAACCATGTTACGACAAAATTCCATTTTAGTACCATATATTTTTATTAGGTTTTGCCGAGGCTTAGGGCCTAGGCCTAAAACACATTTTCATATTAGGCTATGTTTACAGTTTCTTACAGTTCTTACAGTAGATCCTCTGGAAAAAGGCAAACTATGCCTGTGTATCCAGCTCAGTACCAGTACTTGCACTGCTGCGGTCGTTCACGGTGTTGGCGGTAGCAGACGCAACATTTTGACTATTCTGTATTTTTGTTTTATAATCAAACTTCAAATCTTGTCTTCCCCATGCTTTATCAAGATTACTTTCAAACTCCCTTATTGATTCGGAATCGACTACATACTGGGGCAGTGCGTTCCACTCATTTACCACTCTATCACAAAATGAGTTCTTCGCCTTCTCAAGCCTATTTCTTTCTTTGTAAATTTTCTTAGAGTGTCCTCTCGTTCTTGTTCCCTCCCGCATCAAGAAGATACCTTCACACATCCTCATCGTACTTTCCTGACACTATCTTAAAAGTCTCTATCATGTCCCCTCTCTTTCTCCTATATGCCAGTGTCGGAAGTCCCAGTGTCCTCAACCTCTGCTCATAGCCCGCGTTCTTCAACGTTGGTACCAGCTTGCTAGCTCTTCTCTGCACTTTCTCCACTGCTTCTATATCCTTTACCATATATGGAGCCCACACCTGGTTTGCATATTCCAGGTGTGGCCTAACCAGCGCTGTATATAGATTCCTGAAGTTTAGAGCATATAAAATCCATATTTGTTTTCAAATATTGCAAAATAGGCCTAATTGGTGACCAACTTATTTAGTTATACTGATTTATGTTGTAGCCTATGTTGGTAGTGGTAGCCTACACCCGGTAACTACATCCATCCCATAATTTTTTAGCTCGTAGGCCTATACCGTAGCCTAGGTGCAATTATAGAATAATTCCGAGACAGAAAGAATACCACCCAGCTGAAGTTGGCGGTAGGCCTAGGCTAGGCCTGCTCATTTACGGAAGAAAAGTACCAAGTATTGTACTCATTTCGGTGTTTTACCCTAGCCTAGGCCTAGGGCGGCCACGATAAAATTGGTCTGAATTTAATTACATAGCCTAGGCCTAAACTTTAAACTATATTGTCCTATCCTAATTGCTGCAAAAGGTTACTAGATTGATACCTGTTAACCTACGCCCATAGGAGGTGGTTAGATTAGCTTAGGCTAAGTAAGGTTGTCAGCCTAAATTAGGTTAGCCTGCTGCCTACTGTCTACAACTTCTAACAGTAGCCTAGGCTAAGGAGGCCTAGGCTAGCTTAATTTTGACTGAATCACAACTTCACAAGTCGTGATTGTCCTAATGGACAGATTTACCACCACTCACACTAAAATAAGTCCCAAAATAGCCTAATCCAGCCTATTAACCAATATACGTTCATTAGGAAAGAGACTAAGGTGGTGTGCCATTTTCAGGGCAAGCGGCGGTAGATTTTTTGCGGTGGCCGAATGGTGCTACACTCTTACAATTAACCTATTTATAGCACAGCAAACACTAACCAATTACACACAGTTATACGAGAGGGAACTACCTACCAAATCCTCAAGGCTAATTCCAGTGCTCCTCATTATTGTAGCCATCAGTGAAGGGCCGAGTTATGTTAGTGAACTCTGCCGTAGCGTCACCTTCCGCCCGATAATGGTCGACTGCAATGTTGCCAAGCCTGCGTAAAAGATGGAGGATAATTGCCAATCGACTTTGTAGTTTGTTGTTGTTGTTGTTGTTTGCTGTTCTTGTTCTTGTTCACTTTAGGAGCACCTCAGGTGGGGCGACCTCCTGCTACAGCCCTACCTCACTTCCACTGGCCACACAACAAAGAGAGTTAATGCCCGGCGGGCTAAAATAAAATAAACACTGCCCACATAACAAGTTATACTGTAGTTAATGGATATATGCCCTGCGGGCTATTGACAAGTGATTCACTAGACACCACAATAGAACACATTAAAAACACTATGCCAGGAGCGAGCGGACCTCAGGCTGCCAATCAAAGCCCGGGCAGCCGAGGAACGAGCGCCATATAGCAATGTCGCGAAGGGAGATGCCCTTATCAAACCAATCCAAGGCGTCCAGAAGCATACGACGGAAGGAGTCACCAGTAGTAGAAGGACGAGGAGTAACGGTAGGGTGAGGGGCGGCACAGGCGGCATAGGACAAGTGGCGGGAGGGCGGTCTGTCGTGGGCCGACTCAGAGGGGTCATCCACAGGGACAGCACTGGCGGGTGGCTGAGACTGCTGGAGAGCGGCACCAACAGGGTGAAATTCCGGGATGGGAGGCTGGCAGGGGACAGGACGGCCACCACGACGAGCGCGGGGAGAGCGTTGGAGATGGGGACCAGGCGACTGATCACTATGAACCCCCACTGCGGCCGGGGACAGGGGCCGAAGAGTGACCCCCAGTTCTTGACGCCCCTCAGCCGATAGCACCCCCTCCGAGGCCAATCCATCTTCCAAAACGTCATAGCGATTACTAACAGCTGCATGCTCCAACCTCGTAGGCAACCGCGGGTCCTCCTGTTATGCCCTGCTTTTCTACAGGATTAACTAAATTGGGTAATGTGAGTTCTAACTGACTGGGTATAGAAGGCTGCATGCACAAAACAAGGTATGAGGAATAGAGAACACAAAAGAAACACACGGTAACAAGACACACGATCACGTTTATTGATATACACACTTCTGAATACTCGTGCAAGTCAAATGATAGAATTGAACAACACTAGCATAAGTGGATCTGGATGGAGCCTAGTCTCCCACTTCCAACGTTCAGGTATTAATCTTCTGATCACTGGCTTTAATTCACAAGTTTATATACTGGAGACCATCAATGTTACTTATAGTAAAATGCCCCAGAACGAGAAGCCCACCACAGAAGCCACGAACGAACACCACACAGAAACACCAAAGGAAAGGTCCACATAACGAAAGGACCAGCTGACCGAGCCAGCCATTTCAGACAGGCCCATGCCCGCAGGGCTAAGCAGCTCCAGGCTTGCACCAATTTACCTTTTCTAAACTGACCATTTTCCACACCTCACGTACACTAACCCCCTCGTGTCCTACACTCCTAACTACAAAGATGATGAACAGGAATATACATTCATATTAAAAACACCCATGCCCTGTCCCGACGTTGAGCCAATGCCAACACATCAGACAGCCATAATTATATTTATGTATGTTCTTACATCCGAGAAGTAGATGTTATATATCTAAGAAGTTAAAACACCCACGCTTGTCCCTAGACCTCGTATATCAATTTCCATGACGAGTATAGATATATGTAACCCGTGCTCAGTCGCCCCTTGCATTGTTCCTCTAGTAACTAAGTCTATAATATTAACTGCCACCAGCATTGATGCGACATAGCGGCACTGTCCTTGTGTGTCGTATTGTGCCAAGTACAGATCAACCAGGTTTCATCACCTTATTAGGACGATGACTATAATGTCATCGTTCATCGATGTATGCAATCCTTAGGTTAAGTATTTTTATCCGCCATTGTGTTCACCTTTTTCCATTTACTTTCCACAATTGTCATACGTCTTCCCCTTGCCTCCTTCGTATCCACAGTCCACACTACGCCAATTTACTTCGTGTCTTACACCTCTTACCCCAACCAGAGATTGTATAAGATAACCTGGTTACCAGTATCTGTCATAAGTACCCCGAAACAATAACTAAGTACCCCTACGAACTGCCGCTGTTGTTGGTATATTTATATTTAATAGAAAACGCAGTTCCCAGGGCCAACTAATAGTATCCATAACCCTCGGACTGATCACATAACTCTATCTTTTCCAGACTCATATACCACCCCATAGTTGCATTCCCCGGTAGCATTTGGCTAACGTATTCTACTGCCTTTTCAAACTTCCATATCAATTGTAGCCTAATGCCACCCCCACGCCCAGTCACCTTAGGGGCAAAATTTCCCTGTAGCCCTTGAACTCTCCCCCCCCCCCCCCCCCCCTCTCATTAAGACACCCGCGCTTCTCGACTCTTGTCCGACCTAGCCTCTCTCTCATACCTCTTGAAGATCCTTGAATTGTCCGTTGCTAACGCTCTCCAACCTTTTATATATATACTCCTATCCAGCCTACCTTCACTTAGTAGGCCAGAACAACATTAGAACTTTACTAGCCCCTTGCATGCCATCTATTCTCTTACAACACATTCACAACCCTGCACCCAATGGTCGTCGGTGCGAGGCTAGCCGCCCCGCCAGTAACTAACTTCTATTGCCATACTTCCAGATAAATGTGGCAAAGTTAGCAACCCAGTCTCCACCACATCCAGCAAACCCGACAATTAACAACCAGCCGAGTAAAACCAGCTAGCTAAGGCACCTTCGGTTTTGGTAATAAGGACACTCACATCTGTCTCATACACAGAGGGTTATTATAAACACTGGTGATATGGCAAGCCCCTAGCCACAGCCGCTGGACGACTATCACAGAGAGAGGGCGCCCAGCTCCCCCTTTTTGCCCACCCGAGGAGGGAGACCCCCACCCCCGCGGAGGTATACCTGGCCCCTGTTTTCACTTTCGAGTCATTGCCAGGTAGCACAGGAATTCTTCCTATCAATGAACTAACCATGCATGACTAACACCTTTACTAACCTCTATTTACTCACAATAAACCATTTACCTTTCTTGCATGCTCTGGTCACTAAATTAGCACCTCAGCTATACCATAGAATGAAGATTGCACAATCTAAGAGAGACGCTCCTATCACAGCTGTCCCCATCCTCCTCGCAAAGTAGATCCAGTCTCCCTCCCCTAAATACTTCCAGTATAGCCAAAATAGTACCTCTTACTAAGGCTCAGTTATATGAAAATATAAAGGCTTCCTATAGCCCTGTGCCACAACAGTAAATACCATCTTACCTAGTCCCCATATCTATTGAGAGCTCAATTAAGTCCATAAGACTCGAGATCCCTACTGTCTACAGGGTCCAGAACCGAGCCTATAAATCTAACTCCCGCCCCCAGTCAAATCAGTTGAAAGCTAGACACCAACCAGGGGTCACTACCCTGCAGTTAACTTCTAGCTCTGCCCTTGTGTTGTTCCGGAGTGAGATCCCAGAGCCGGCAGACTCCGTGGCAGATTTGGATAGAAGGACGTACTGCCCACGTATTTAAGAACTTCACACATATGGGCCCCCTGGACGGCCGCGGAACCAGTCGTTAGCCCCCAACATCATGGATGCAAGATAACCAGGACCAGACCCATCAGATGCTACCTAAGATTCCCTTTAGCAGTACTACATATTACTGTGCTGTTTAGAGATTCACTAATTAATATTTCTACGAAGTGGCTATCTCTTTGCCCCAGTATAATTCATATAACCATTTAATTAGGAAGTGCTAAGCGTATCAGTGTTCATTATTTAACAGGCGATACTAACTCTCGTAATCAACCATATGCCCAGATATTATTACCTAGAAGGAAACCCTAGTAATATCTGAAGGTTCGCCCACTGATTTGCGTTCTATGTATTTCTGAGACAAGAATAGAAAACTTAGATCAGTACCCCCTGAGGTTACTAGAATTCCCGTGCTCTAAAATACGCGTGTCTAATCTAGTCCGTGAACTACTACTTGTGCACCAGAGCTACCAGTAAGAAATCTAACAGTGAATATGATTCTATAAGTAACATTGATGGTCTTCGGTATATAAACCTGTGAAATTAAAGCCAGTGATCAGAAGATTAATACCTGAACGTTGGAAGTGGGAGACTAGGCTCCATCCAGATCCACTTATGCTAGTGTTGTTCGATTCTATTATATTGTCTTACACAAGTATTCTGCAGTGGTATATCAATAAACGTGATCGTGTAACTTGCTACCATGTGTTTCTTTGTGTTCTCTATTCCTCATATCTTGTATTGTGCATGCAGCCTTATATACCCAGTCAATTAGAACTCACATTACCCAAGTTAAACCTGTAGAAAAACAGGGCATAACATTGGCGGCAGCGGTGGTTCTTGATTCGGATAAAAGGTTGCATTACACTGCAAGTTTGGAACAGTAGAAGCATGGCAACATCGCGAAATTGTAGTCTCACACACATTCCCAAGTATGATGTAAACACGTATGATATCGCCACTTACTTAGACATAATAAAACCAGTGTTAGATGTGGCACTTCCAAATGACTGCGAAAAAATCGCCGTTGCATTATCGCAAATTATGCAGTTGGGAAAAGCCGTTTCCCAAATTGCTAAACAGGTAACGCCAGAGAGTACCTGGAACCAGTTTCGATCCCTCGTGATCCGGACCTTAGGGCCACTTTTGGGTTGCCTCATCTCCCCCAAAATAATACAAATAGACGAGATCAAGTATGAAGGGGATATAAATGTGACCCTCATACAACTCTACAGATACGTGAGGACCACGTATAGCTATGAAGATTACGACCAACAAAATGAACTCTTATTCACCGCATTGTTAAACATCCTCCCACCCCACATCACTGCCCATCTCGACCCGTATGGCTTATTCGAAGAACATATGCTCTCCATCAGAGAAGAATGCCTACGCAGTTCGATGAATCCCTATCCAACCCTTCAGCCCCTATCCAAGACTCCGTGCACCCTTCCAAAATGACTTCCGAAAGTCCAACCCCAGTGCACTCTTCCTTGCCTCTATCCTATCTGACCATCCCTAAATTTTCCCCTGCCCAGCCATCCACCAACGATCATCTTCCATCAATTGTGTTACCCCATAAACCCCATCCTTTTCTAGGCATGTCAAACAAACCCACCAACCCAGATAACCGCTAACCAGACCGTGACTGCCACCAAGAAGATTCCCAAAATTCGTCCTGTTAACAACCCCAAATCAATACATCAGTCCTCTACCAATAACCCCTGTTCTACACCTAACTCTTCCCCACCAACCCTCCGCCGCCCCCCAACAAGCCCCGTATTCTAGCTATGCCTACCTATGTAGGCCTACCACAACATATTTTCCCCATGACCCCAGAAATGTTCAGCTATCCCCCCACCAACAAAATTTCCCTTGTGACAGTTTTCCGTCGGTAGCTTGTGACAGTTTTCAGTCAGTAGCTCCCTTCCACCCCCACACAATTCACACCCCTAGAAAACTTCGAAACCCCACACTTGACTCGCCCTCTCATGTCAAACAAACTCACCAGTCCCAGATAACCTCTAACCAGACCGAGACTGCCACCAAGAAAATTCCCCAAACTCGTCCTGTTAATGTCAAACAAACCCACCAACCCCAGATAACCGCTAACCAGACCGTGACTGCCACCAAGAAGATTCCCAAAATTCGTCCTGTTAACAACCCCAAATCAATACATCAGTCCTCTACCAATAAACCCTGTTCTACACCTAACTCTTCCCCCACCAACCCTCCGCAGCCCCCCCAACAAGCCCCGTATTCTAGCTATGCCTACCTATGTAGGCCTACCACAACATATTTTCCCCATGACCCCAGAAATGTTCAGCTATCCCCCCACCAACAAAATTTCCCTTGTGACAGTTTTCCGTCGGTAGCTTGTGACAGTTTTCAGTCAGTAGCCCCCTTCCACCCCCACACAATTCACACCCCTAGAAAACTTCGAAACCCCACACTTGACTCGCCCTCTCATGTCAAACAAACTCACCAGTCCCAGATAACCTCTAACCAGACCGAGACTGCCACCAAGAAAATTCCCCAAACTCGTCCTGTTAACAACCCAAAATCAGTACATCACTCCTCCCTCAATAACCCATGTCCTATGCCTAACTCTGCCCCCACTAATCCAACCAAGTCCCACATAACCTTTAACCAGACCGAGACTGACACCAAGAAAATTCCCCAAATTCGTCCTGTTAACAACCCCAAATCAATACATCAGTCCTCTACCAATAACCCCTGTTCTACACCTAACTCTTCCCCAACCAACCCGCCGCAGTCCCCCCAACAAATCCCGTTTCCTAACTCGCTCACCTCTCACCACCCTGACCCTCCCACACGCACCGTTAATCCTCCCCTCACGCGTGACGACCTAGGGACCCAACTATGTTCCCCCCCTTCCCCCAGAAATGCTCAGCTATTTCCCCACCAACAAAATTTCCCTTGTGACAGTTTTCCGTCAGTAGCTCTCTTCCACCCTCCCCCACAATTCACACCCCTAATAAACTTCAAAACCCCACACTTGACTCACCCACTCATGACAGACAAACCCACCAAACCCATATAACCTCTAAACAAACCGTCACTGCCACCGACACACCCCATCACTCTGATCCTCCCACACGCGCCGTTAATCCTCCCCTCACGCGTGATGACCTAGGGACCCAACCATGTTCCCCCCCTTCCCCCAGAAATACTCAGCTATTCCCCCACCAACAAAATCTCCCTTGTGACAGTTTTCCGTCAGTAGCTCCCTTCCACCCCCCCACAATTCACACCCCTAATAAACTTCAAAACCCCACACTTGACTCACCCCCTCATTACAGACAAACCCACCAACCCCAGATAACCTCTAAGCAAACCGTCACTGCCACCGACACACCCCACCACTCTGATCCTCCCACACGCGCCGTTAATCCCCCCCTCACGCGTGACCCCCACCAAAGTGATTTCCCCCCCCCCTCATGCGTACCGAACACCTGCTCACCAGTCGGTCCCCCACCATCATGAGCCCAGCTAAACTTTCAACCTCCCCCTCTTCACCGTTACCCCACCCGCCCCAAATTCCACCCCCAAAGATCCCGCTCGACAAAATACCACTCCCATCCCAATCCAACCACAAAACTTTTTCCACCTTGGCTAAACCCCAAAATACTCTCTCTCTCGCCCCAAACAACATAATCAACCTCTCAACTTCAACCACTCCTCGAAATCCCATCCATGTCTCTCCCGAAAATAAAATCAGTCCAAATTCAACCCCTCTCAAACCACAACCCTGCCTGCCCAGACCCCCCCCCCCCCCACCATCTCCCTATCAAATCCCCACACCCCAAACCTCCAAACCACCCGATCATAGTAAACTCTCAACCTTCAGCCTACTCACCCTTCCCCAAACCCCACTCACGACCACAACTCTCTACACAATTCAACCCCTCCCCAGCACCAACCTCTTCCGCAACAACAACCCCGACTCGACCTGCCCATTTCATCTTTAAAACCCCCCTATCACTACCCCCGACCGAAATCACTTAGACCCCCCCTCCAAAACTGGCCCCGGGCCAGCTCGCCCCCAGACCCACATTCCTAACGACAAGAACTAACGGTAGATCCACCCCAATATTCACTTAAAATCAGGATTGGTAGAGGAGGTGGGTCATGCCGGCTCGTCCACAGTCCAGCCTCCCTACCACTCTTGACCTAGATTCCTAGCTTCACTTCCCATTAAAATGTATAATTTTTTCATTCATTCATTCATTCATGATGAGGATATTATTGTACTTGATTTTTTTTATTTTTTTTCAATTCCTAAGCGATTGGGCATGATTCTATAAATTTACATGTTTTCCATATACTGTATATATATTTTTTTCCCTTAGTCATACTACTTTTCTTGTTAACCTACACTTTTCTGACTATGCTTCTTTTTACTTCACCCTTGAGGCTCGAGGACGAGCCTATAATGAAGGAGAGGGAAGTAAAATGCCCCAGAACGAGAAGCCCACCACAGAAGCCACGAACGAACACCACACAGAAACACCAAAGGAAAGGTCCACAGAACGAAAGGACCAGCTGACCGAGCCAGCCATTTCAGACAGGCCCAAGCCCGCAGGGCTAAGCAGCTCCAGGCTTGCACCCATTTACCTTTTCTAAACTGACCATTTTCCACACCTCACGTACACTAACCCCCTCGTGTCCTACACTCCTAACTACAAAGATGATGAACAGGAATATACATTCATATTAAAAACACCCATGCCCTGTCCCGACGTTGAGCCAATGCCAACACATCAGACAGCCATAATTATATCTATGTATGTTCTTACATCCGAGAAGTAGATGTTATATATCTTAGAAGTTAAAACACCCACGCTTGTCCCTAGACCTCGTATATCAATTTCCATGACGAGTATAGATATATGTAACCCGTGCTCAGTCGCCCCTTGCATTGTTCCTCTAGTAACTAAGTCTATAATATTAACTGCCACCAGCATTGATGCGACATAGCGGCACTGTCCTTGTGTCATATTGTGCCAAGTACAGATCAACCAGGTTTCATCACCTTATTAGGACGACGACTATAATGTCATCGTTCATCGATGTATGCAATCCTTAGGTTAAGTATTTTTATCCGCCATTGTGTTCACCTTTTTCCATTTACTTTCCACAATTGTCATACGTCTTCCCCTTGCCTCCTTCGTATCCACAGTCCACACTACGCCAATTTACTTCGTGTCTTACACCTCTTACCCCAACCAGAGATTGTATAAGATAACCTGGTTACCAGTATCTGTCATAAGTACCCCGAAACAATAACTAAGTACCCCTACGAACTGCCGCTGTTGTTGGTATATTTATATTTAATAGAAAACGCAGTTCCCAGGGCCAACTAATAGTATCCATAACCCTCGGACTGATCACATAACTCTATCTTTTCCAGACTCATATACCACCCCATAGTTGCATTCCCCGGTAGCATTTGGCTAACGTATTCTACTGCCTTTTCAAACTTCCATATCAATTGTAGCCTAATGCCACCCCCACGCCCAGGGACCTTAGGGGCAAAATTTTCCTGTAGCCCTTGAACTCTCCCCCCCTCTCATTAAGACACCCGCGCTTCTCGACTCTTGCCCGACCTAGCCTCTCTCTCATACCTCTTGAAGATCCTTGAATTGTCCGTTGCTAACGCTCTCCAACCTTTTATATATATACTCCTATCCAGCCTACCTTCACTTAGTAGGCCAGAACAACATTAGAACTTTACTAGCCCCTTGCATGCCATCTATTCTCTTACAACACATTCACAACCCTGCACCCAATGGTCGTCGGTGCGAGGCTAGCCGCCCCGCCAGTAACTAACTTCTATTGCCATACTTCCAGATAAATGTGGCAGAGTTAGCAACCCCGTCTCCACCACATCCAGCAAACCCTACAATTAACAACCAGCCGAGTAAAACCAGCTAGCTAAGGCACCTTCAGTTTTGGTATTAAGGACACTCACATCTGTCTCATACACAGAGGGTTATTACAAACACTGGTGATATGGCAAGCCCCTAGCCACAGCCGCCGGACGACTATCACAGAGAGAGGGTGCCCAGCTCCCCTTTTTGCCCACCCGAGGAGGGAGACCCCCACCCCCGCGGAGGTATACCTGGCCCCTGTTTTGACTTTCGAGTCATTGCCAGGTAGCACAGGAATTCTTCCTATCAATGAACTAACCATGCATGACTAACACCTTTACTAACCTCTATTTACTCACAATAAACCATTTACCTTTCTTGCATGCTCTGGTCACTAAATTAGCACCTCAGCTATACCATAGAATGAAGATTGCACAATCTAAGAGAGACGCTCCTATCACAGCTGTCCCCATCCTCCTAGCAAAGTAGATCCAGTGTCCCTCCCCTAAATACTTCCAGTATAGCCAAAATAGTACCTCTTACTAAGGCTCAGTTATATGAAAATATAAAGGCTTCCTATAGCCCTGTGCCACAACAGTAAATACCATCTTACCTAGTCCCCAGAGCTCAATTAAGTCCATAAGACTCGAGATCCCTACTGTCTACAGGGTCCAGAACCGAGCCTATAAATCTAACTCCCGCCCCCAGTCAAATCAGTTGAAAGCTAGACACCAACCAGGGGTCACTACCCTGCAGTTAACTTCTAGCTCTGCCCTTGTGTTGTTCCGGAGTGAGATCCCAGAGCCGGCAGACTCCGTGGCAGATTTGGATAGAAGGACGTACTGCCCACGTATTTAAGAACTTCACACATATGGGCCCCCTGGACGGCCGCGGAACCAGTCGTTAGCCCCCAACATCATTGACGCAAGATAACCAGGACCAGACCCATCAGATGCTACCTAAGATTCCCTTTAGCAGTACTACATATTACTGTGCTGTTTAGAGATTCACTAATTAATATTTCTACGAAGTGGCTATCTCTTTGCCCCAGTATAATTCATATAACCATTTAATTAGGAAGTGCTAAGCGTATCAGTGTTCATTATTTAACAGGCGATACTAACTCTCGTAATCAACCATATGCCCAGATATTATTACCTAGAAGGAAACCCTAGTAATATCTGAAGGTTCGCCCACTGATTTGCGTTCTATGTATTTCTGAGACAAGAATAGAAAACTTAGATCAGTACCCCCTGAGGTTACTAGAATTCCCGTGCTCTAAAATACGCGTGTCTAATCTAGTCCGTGAACTACTACTTGTGCACCAGAGCTACCAGTAAGAAATCTAACAGTGAATATGATTCTATAAGTAACATTGATGGTCTTCGGTATATAAACCTGTTAAATCAAAGCCAGTGATCAGAAGATTAATACCTGAACATTGGAAGTGGGAGACTAGGCTCCATCCAGATCCACTTATGCTAGTGTTGTTCGATTCTATTATATTGTCTTACACAAGTATTCTGCAGTGGTATATCAATAAACGTGATCGTGTAACTTGCTACCATGTGTTTCTTTGTGTTCTCTATTCCTCATATCTTGTATTGTGCATGCAGCCTTATATACCCAGTCAATTAGAACTCACATTACCCAAGTTAAACCTGTAGAAAAACAGGGCATAACATATAGATTCATATTCACTGTTAGATTTATTACTGGTAGCTCTGGTGCACAAGTAGTAGTTCACAGACTAGATTAGACACGCGTATTTTAGAGCACGGGAATTCTAGTAACCTCAGGGGGTACTGATCTAAGTTTTATATTCTTGTATCAGAAATACATAGAACGCAAATCAGTGGGCGAACATTCAGATATCACTAGGGTTTCACTTCTATGTAATAATATCTGGGTATATGGGTAATTACGAGAGTTAATATCGCCTGTTAATTAATGAACACTGATACGCTTAGCACTTCCTAATGGAATGGTTATATATGAATTATACTGGGGCAAAGATATAGCCACTTCGTAGAAATATTAATAAGTGAGTCTCTAAATAGTACTGTAACACTGTAGTACTGATAGAGTGAATCTTGGGTAGTATTTGATTGGTCTGGTCCTGGTTATCTTGCGTCCGTGATGTTGGGGCTAACGACTGGTTCCGCGGCCGTCCAAGTGGTCCATATGTAGGAAGTTCTCAAGTACGTGGACAGGTCCTTCTATCCAAATCTGCCACGGAGTCTGCCAGCTCTGGAACTCAATTCTCAGCAACCAACAATGATAGAGCTCGAGGTCGACTCTGGTGACCAACCTGGGTTGGTGTCTATCTTTCAACTGATTTTACTGGGGGCTGGAGCTGGGTTTATAGGCTCGGTTTTGGACCCTGTAGGCCATAGGGATCTCGAGTCTTATGGAATTATTTTAGCTCTCAATTGATACGGGGTCTAGGTAAGGTGGTGATTACTGTTGTGGCACATGGCTATAGGGAGCCTTCATAATGTGATATAACTGAGCCTTAGTAAGAGGTACTATTTTGGCTATACTGGAAGTATTTAGGGGAGAGAGACTGGATCTACTTTGCGAGGAGGATTGGGACAGCTGTGATAGGAGCGTCTCTCTTAGATTGTTCAATCTTCATTCTATGGTATAGCTGAGGTGCTAATTTAGTGATCAGAGTATGCAAGAAAGGTAAAGGGGTTATTGTGAGTTAATAGAGGTTAGTAAAGGTGTTAGTCATGCATGGTTAGTTCATTGATAGGAAGAATTCCTGTGCTACCTGGCAATGACCCGGAAGTCAAAACAGGGGTCAGGTATACCTCCGCAGGGGTGGGGGTCTCCCTCCTCGGGTGGGTAAAAAGGGGTAGGTGCGCGCCGTCTCTCTGTGATGGTCGTCCGGCGGCTGTGGCTGGGGGCTTGCCATATCACAAGTGCTTGTAATAACCCTCTGTTTATGAGACAGATGTGGGTGTTCGTAATACCAAAACAGAAGGTGCCTTGACTAGCTGGTTTAATCGGTTGGGTTGTTAATTGCATGGTTTGCTGGATGTGGTGGAGACTGGGTTGCTAACTCTGCCACATTTATCTGGAAGTATGGCAATAGAAGTTAGTCACTGGCGAGGCGGCTAGCCTCGCACTGACGATCATTGGGTACAGGGTTGTGAATGGGTTGTGAGAGAATAGATGGCATGCAAAGGGTTAGTAAAGTTCTAATGTTGTTCCGTCCTACTAAGGGAAGGTAGGCTGAATAGGAGTATATATATAAAAGGTTTGAGAACGTTAGTAACGGAAAAATCAAGGATCTTCAGGAGGTATGATGGAGAGGCTAGGTCGGAAAGGAGTCGAGGAGCGTGGGGGGTTAATGAGAGGGAGAGGGTTCAGGGGGCTACGTGGAAGTTTGACCCTAAGGTCTCCGGGCGTAGGGGTGGCATTAGACTACAGTTGATATTGGAGTTTGGGGGTTAATGACAGTGAAAGTATGTTAGCCAAATGCTACCGGGGGATGAGCAAATACGGGGTGGTATATGAGTCTGGAAAGGATAGAATCATGTGGACTGTGGGCTGTGGGGAAAAGGAGGTTAACTGTAGGTGTGTGCTTGACTGGGGATAAAAGTAGAGAAAAAAATGGTGTATTATTACTCGTCAATACGAGGGGTTATGGACACTATTATTTGACACTATTTCTTGCTGATCTAGTTGTCCCTGGGAACTGCGTTTTCTATGAAATATAGACCAAAGAAAAGCGGCAGTTCGTAGGGGTACTTCGTTATTGTTTCGTGGTAGATATGTGTCTAGACAATGGTAAAAAAAGGTTATCTATACAATCTCTGGTTGGGGTAAGAATTAGAGTTACTGCATGGTGGCTAACATCTTCAGTCATTATCTCTGTCTAGGTCTTACAGGAATAATGGTTATACAATGGTGTACCCGTGGGAATCATAGTTTCTTATCAATTAGGACATGGGGTTTTAACATACTACTTCTCGGATGGAAGAACATACATAGATTTATGGGGGCGGTTGGTCTTGAGAAACTTAGTCTGGCAAGACAAGGTATTTTAAGGAGGTGAACATATTACTTCTCGGATGGAAGAACATACATAGATTTATGGCTGTCTGGACTGGTTGGCATTGGCTCAACCTAGGGACAGGGCATGGGTGTATTAAATGAATGTGTATTCATGTTCATCATCATGTAGGTAGAGTCTGGCGGGTAAGAGGTGTAGGACACGAAGCAAAATAGAGTAGTGTGGACTGTGGATACGAAAGAGGTGATTGGAAGACGTATAACAATTGTGGAAAAGTAAATGGAAGAGATGAACACAATGACGGATAAAGATAACTAACCTAAGGATTGAATACATGCATGAATGACGACATTATAGCCGTCATCCTAATAAGATGATGAAACCTGGTTGGTCTGCACGTTGCACAATACGACACAAGGACAGTGCCGCTATGTCGTAATCAATACTGGTGGCATACTCCGGTTAATATAATATATACACTTAGTTACTAGAAGAAGAAGGCAAGGGGGAGCAACTGAGCACGGGGGTACATATATCTATACTCGTCATGGAAAGGGAGATACGAGGTAGCTTTCCTGCATCTCTCCTGATAATCGTCTGCAGATTGGTCATAGTGAGTTTATCCGAATTAACAGGCCTAAATCAATACAATAACTGGCATAGGGTTATCGGGTGTTTAGAGTCGTGGTTAAAGGTTGGGAATCTATAGTTAGTGGATAAAACAACGGGACGTTAGAGACATAGAATTGGGGGGGACTCTGATTGTTATATAACTAAATACAGGGCTGACGTAATCACGATCTGATTTGGTGTGAAATGGAAGCTAAGGTGTCTTAGATCGCCTCGAACCTACACAAAATGAAAGTATTATAGCCTGTATGGTGGTTACCTAATTAAATACATACTTAGGTGGTACATCAAGAATATCAGTGAGTAAAGTATTGTGGTTTGTATATTAGAAGACTGTGATTGAGAGACGTATAATATGTGGAATGAATTGAGAGGGAGAGAGAGACCAAATCGGGAATGGAAAAGGGGCCTGGGCTCTCGTTGGGGATGGGAGTTTCGCTCTCAGGATTTTCGTTCCTGTGGCTCGTTAGGGTTGGAGGTATCGCTCTCAGGTTTTTCGTTCCTCTGGTATTTTACTTCCGTCGCCTTTATATTAGGTACGACCTCGTACCTCAAGGTTGGAATACGTAGGTTTGTTTAGGGGGGCCAGGTCAGGTCGGTGAGGGGGTTAGGTTGGAGGGAAATGGCAGCCTGTCGGTGAGGACGAAGATTACTGTCATCCCGACTAGCAACAGACTGTTCAGAAAAGAGAGACACAAACTTAAAATATTTTATCCTGGAATGTGAATAATATAATGAAATTAGGAAAAAAATTACTCAGGCCATTTATCTAAGACACTGGAAACTAATAGGAGAGTTACTATTCAAGAAAGAAGGGAACGAGGGAAGAAAATACATAGATGTTGGAAAAGGAGAGAAAAGATGATAAAAGAACTTGACGAAAGAACAGATAATTAAGAACACAGGAAAATTAAGAAGAGCTAAAGTGTTTAACAATGTATAACACAAATTTAAAAGATAGTCAGAAAAGTGTAGGTTAACAAGAAAAGTAGTATGACTAAGGGAAAAAAAATATAATATAATTATACAGTATATGGAAAACATGTAAATTTATAGAATCATGCTCAATCGCTTAGGAATTGAGAACAATACAAAACAAAATCCCATGGAAAATCCAGTACAATAACATCCTCATCATCATCAGGGGGGGGGTTATTTAGGGTCGCCGTTAGTCTTGGTGAAGGTCTGGTTTATTGGTAGGTGTGGTGGTGGTGGTTGTGGCTTTGACCTTGGGGGTTCGCTTTCACTTTGGAATGGAGGGGTGGATATACCATTAGGTCTGCCGTTAGGAATGTGGGTCTGGGTGAGAGCTGGCCCGGGGCCAGTTTTGGAGGGTGGTTTAAATGGTTGCGGTCGGGGGTAGTGATAGGGGGGATTTAAAGGTGAAACGGGCAGGTCGAGTCGGGGTTGTTGTTGCGAAAGAGGTTGGTGCTGGGGAGGGGTTGAATTGTGTAGAGAGTTGTGGTCGTGAGTGGGGTTGGGGGAAGGGTGAGTAAGGCTGAAGGTTGAGAGTTTACGATGATTGGGTGGTTTGGAGGTTTGTAGTGTGGGGATTTGATAGGGAGATGGTGGGGGGGGGGGGGGGGGTCTGGGCAGGCAGGGTTGTGGTTTGAGAGGGGTTGAATTTGGACTGCTTTTATTTTCGGGAGAGGCGTGGATGGGATTTCGAGGAGTGGTTGAGGTTGAGAGGTTGATTATGTTGTTTGAGGCGAGAGAGAGGGTAGTATTTTGGGGGTTAGCCAAGGTGGAAAAAGTTTTGTGGTTGGATTTTGATGGGCGTGGTACTTTGTCGAGCGGGATCTTTGGGGGTGGAATTTGGGGCGGATGGGGTAACGGTGAAGAGGGAGGTAAGATAGGGGGGGAAGAGGTGGTAGGGGTTATGTACGGGGGTGATTTTTCGTTCTGAATGTGGTCGTGAGAGGTTAGGCTGGCCGGGTGGGAATTGGTGGAGGTTGAGAATTTAGCGGGGCTAATGATGGTGGGGGACCGACTGGTGAGCAGGTGTTCGGTACGCATGAGGGGGGGAAAATCACTTTGGTGGGGGTCACGCGTGAGGGGGGGATTAACAGCGCGTGTGGGAGGATCAGAGTGGTGAGGTGTGAGTGATTTAGGAAACGGAATTTCTTGGTGGGACTTGGGAGGATTGGTGGGGGAAGAGTTAGGCATAGAGCATGGGTTATTGGGGGAGGACTGATGTACTGATTTGTGGTTGTTAAAAGTACGAATTTGGGGAGTTTTGTCGGTGGCAGTGACGGTTTGTTTAAAGATTATATGGGATTGGTGGGTTTGTTTGTCATGAGAGGGGTTTTGAAGTTTTCTAGGGGTGTGAATTGTGTGGGGGTGGAAGGGAGCTACTGACGGAAAACTGTCACAAGGGGAATTTTGTTGGTTGTGGAATAGCTGAACATTTCTGGGGGCATGGGGGAAACATTGTTGGGTACATAGGTCGGCATTTTCCCTGGAAACACGTGCACATAAATATTTGATAGAATTGTTGTTACATACATCAGAGTCTGTCCTGGAAACATGGGAGGATTGATCCTGGACAGATGGGGGTCTGGGTGATTGACAGGTAAATTGTGGGGAGGGGGTGAGTAGGTCAGTTTGGAGAGATTGTTGCGGAAGAGATTTGTCTCGGAAAACAATGGAATTTGGTAGGATGGATGAAGGAGACATTGATGGAGATTTTGGTTCTGGTGCTGGATTATGGGGCAGAGGTAGGTTGGTGAGCGGGGGTGTTGCTGGAGGTGGATTCAAGAGCGGTTCGGGTAATGTTGGAGAGGGTGACAAGGGAGGGGGGAATAGGAGGTAGGCGGAGCTGTAGCATTCTTGGTTGATGCGGGTGTTTGAAGGGGTTCACCGAGGTTGGGCATGTGGGGAGATGATGGCGGGGGGGGGGGGGGTGAGGTTGACAGTTTTGAGGGGGGGACAGGTGATGAATATGAGGAAGTGAGAGGCGTGACAGGTTGTTGAGGGATTGACGGGGGTGAAGGTTGGTCTTGGGTGACAGGGGCATGTGAGAGAGTGGAGGGGCGCTCATTTCTGACCAGCATTTTTTAGGGGTGACATTGAAAGATAATTGGTTACGGTGGGGGTGACCATTTCTGCGTGCTGTGGTTTGTTGGCAGGCATAGAAAAAGGATGGGGTTTATGGGGTAACACAATTGATGGAAGATTATCGTTGGTGGATGGCTGGGCAGGGGAAAATTTAGGGATGGTCAGAGAGGATAGAGGCAAGGAAGAGTGCACTGGGGTTGGACTTTCACCGGGAGTCATTTTGGAAGGGTGCACAGAGTTTTCTTTAGGGGGATGGAGGGACTTATTGATGATAGTGTTCAGTGGAGGAATACATTTACTTTCTTGGATAGGGGCTGAAGGGGTGAATAGGGGATTCATCAAAGAGTTGGCATCTTTCTCTGATGGAGAGCATATGTTCTTCGAATGAGCCGTACGGGTCGAGATGGGCGGTGATGTGGGGTGGGAGGATGTCTAACAATGCGGTGAATAAGAGTTCATTTTGTTGCTCGTCATCTTCAGAGCTATACGTGGTCCTCACGTATCTGTAGAGTTGTATGAGGGTCACATTGATATCCCCTTCATACTTGATCTCGTCGACTTTTATTATTTTGGGGGCGACGAGGGAACCCAAAAGTGGCCCTAAGGTCCGGATCACGAGGGATCGAAACTGGTTCCAGGTAAGCTTTGGCGTTACCTGTTCAATAATTTGGGAAAACAACTGGTTCCAGGTACGCTTTGGCGCAATTTGGGAAACGGCTTCTCCCAACTGCGTAACGTGCAATAATGCAACGGAGATTTTGTCGCGGTCATTTTGAAATGCCACATCTAACACTGGCTTTACTATGTCTAAGTAAGTGGCGATATCATACGTGTTTACATCATACTTGGGAATGTGTGTGAGTATAATAGCGAGCTGCCATTTTTGCGATGTTCCCATGCTTCTACTGTTCCAAACTTACAATGTAATGCAACCTTTTTTCCGAATCAAGAACCACCGCTGCCACCAATGTTATGCCCTGCTTTTCTACAGGATTAACTTGGTAATGTGAGTTCTAACTGACTGGGTATAGAAGGCTGCATGCACAAAACAAGGTATGAGGAATAGAGAACACAAAAGAAACACACGGTAACAAGACACACGATCACGTTTATTGATATACACACTTCTGAATATTCGTGAAAGGCAATGATAGAATTGAACAACACTAGCATAAGTGGATCTGGATGGAGCCTAGTCTCCCACTTCCAACGTTCAGGTATACTCTTCTGATCACTGGCTTTAATTCACAAGTTTATATACTGGAGACCATCAATGTTACTTATAGATTCATATTCACTGTTAGATTTATTACTGGTAGCTCTGGTGCACAAGTAGTAGTTCACAGACTAGATTAGACACGCGTATTTTAGAGCACGGGAATTCTAGTAACCTCAGGGGGTACTGATCTAAGTTTTATATTCTTGTATCAGAAATACATAGAACGCAAATCAGTGGGCGAACATTCAGATATCACTAGGGTTTCACTTCTATGTAATAATATCTGGGTATATGGGTAATTACGAGAGTTAATATCGCCTGTCAATTAATGAACACTGATACGCTTAGCACTTCCTAATGGAATGGTTATATATGAATTATACTGGGGCAAAGATATAGCCACTTCGTAGAAATATTAATAAGTGAGTCTCTAAATAGTACTGTAACACTGTAGTACTGATAGAGTGAATCTTGGGTAGTATTTGATTGGTCTGGTCCTGGTTATCTTGCGTCCGTGATGTTGGGGGCTAACGACTGGTTCCGCGGCCGTCCAGGTTGTCCATATGTAGGAAGTTCTCAAGTACGTGGACAGGTCCTTCTATCCAAATCTGCCACGGAGTCTGCCAGCTCTGGAACTCAATTCTCAGCAACCAAAAATGATAGAGCTCGAGGTCGACTCTGGTGACCAACCTGGGTTGGTGTCTATCTTTCAACTGATTTTACTGGGGGCTGGAGCTGGGTTTATAGGCTCGGTTTTGGACCCTGTAGGCCATAGGGATCTCGAGTCTTATGGAATTATTTGAGCTCTCAATAGATACGGGGACTAGGTAAGGTGGTGATTACTGTTGTGGCACATGGCTATAGGGAGCCTTCATAATGTGATATAACTGAGCCTTAGTAAGAGGTACTATTTTGGCTATACTGGAAGTATTTAGGGGAGAGAGACTGGATCTACTTTGCGAGGAGGATTGGGACAGCTGTGATAGGAGCGTCTCTCTTAGATTGTTCTATCTTAATTCTATGGTATAGCTGAGGCGCTAATTTAGTGATCAGAGTATGCAAGAAAGGTAAAGGGGTTATTGTGAGTTAATAGAGGTTAGTAAAGGTGTTAGTCATGCATGGTTAGTTCATTGATAGGAAGAATTCCTGTGCTACCTGGCAATGAACCGGAAGTCAAAACAGGGGTCAGGTATACCTCCGCAGGGGTGGGGGTCTCCCTCCTCGGGTGGGTAAAAAGGGGTAGGTGCGCGCCGTCTCTCTGTGATGGTCGTCCGGCGGCTGTGGCTGGGGGCTTGCCATATCACAAGTGTTTGTAATAACCCTCTGTTTATGAGACAGATGTGGGTGTGTTCGTAATACCAAAACCGAAGGTGCCTTGACTAGCTGGTTTAATCGGTTGGGTTGTTAATTGCAGGATGTGGTGGAGACTGGGTTGCTAACTCTGCCACATTTATCTGGAAGTATGGCAATAGAAGTTAGTCACTGGCGAGGCGGCTAGCCTCGCACTGACGATCATTGGGTACAGGGTTGTGAATGGGTTGTGAGAGAATAGATGGCATGCAAAGGGTTAGTAAAGTTCTAATGTTGTTCCGTCCTACTAAGGGAAGGTAGGCTGGATAGGAATATATATATAAAAGGTTTGAGAACGTTAGCAACGGAAAAATCAAGGATCTTCAGGAGGTATGATGGAGAGGCTAGGTCGGAAAGGAGTCGAGGAGCGTGGGGGGTTAATGAGAGGGAGAGGGTTCAGGGGGCTACGTGGAAGTTTGACCCTAAGGTCTCCGGGCGTAGGGGTGGCATTAGACTACAGTTGATATTGGAGTTTGGGGGTTAATGACAGTGAAAGTATGTTAGCCAAATGCTACCGGGGGATGAGCAAATACGGGGTGGTATATGAGTCTGGAAAGGATAGAATCATGTGGAATGTGGGCTGTGGGGAAAAGGAGGTTAACTGTAGGTGTGTGCTTGACTGGGGATAAAAGTAGAGAAAAACATGGTGTATTATTACTCGTCAATACGAGGGGTTATGGACACTATTATTTGACACGATTTCTTGCTGATCTAGTTGTCCCTGGGAACTGCGTTTTCTATGAAATATAGACCAAAGAAAAGTGGCAGTTCGTAGGGGTACTTCGTTATTTGTTTCGTGGTAGATATGTTAAATATTCTCGACGCCTTTTCCCTCTCCGATGGGCAATCGAAAGGTGTGCATCCTATCGTCTATAAACCACTCAAACCTAAAATTATAGATACCATTTCCATTAAAATCACAGACCAGAAGGGTCGCCCCATGTATTTTGAAGAGGGTCAGCACGTGACGTGCTTACTTCACATTCGCGCTGTCAGACTATATTAATAGCTCGTCGAGCCTCGTGTCAACAGTCTTTTCCCTAACAGCATGCGAGTTACATTCATCGCCCCCTCCGTGGGGGAGTATCGCTCTCTTTTCGCTCGTGGGGAGAGAGTATCTCACGGGGGTCGCGTCAACGATATTACCACCCTCGCCTACGAGCCCAGCTACCGTCGGGGCGGGGGTCTGTTCTCTACATTAGCGGGTCTCGCTAAAAGAGCCTTCCCGTTTCTAGTACGAAATGTCATAGTTCCTTCCGCGCGCGAGTTTGGAAACAATGTCATGGAGGATATCTCTCAGGGTAATAACCTAAGGCAGTCCCTAAAAAGACACGGTCTGAACGCTCTGAAGAACGCTGCCGTAAAGGTGGCGAGGGGAGGTGGTAGAAATAGGAAGAGGGTAAAGGTTAAAAGGAAAATTAAAAAGAAGACAATGAAGGGGTGCTATAAGAAGGACATATTTTCCTCGCTGTAAATCAGTATCGGGCTAGCGTCGAGATGGCGAGCATCGCGACCGCGGAGGTAGCTGTGGGTCAGCAGGCCCCCGTAGGTCAATACGCTGCTGGCGTCAGTGAATTATTTCCCCGTCCCAACAAGACCCGACTTTTGGAAGCCACCATAGCCTCCCGGCAAGATGCCGACGTGTTGCCTAGCAATCTAGGTTGCAACATGAAGTTAACTGACCGATACGTTGATTTCCTCATCCCTGGGACTCCGGGGAGCTTTATTGACTTGGGTCAATTGGTCATACACACCACTCTGCGGCTAACCCAAGAGGATAATGCGACCCCCCTCGGAGACGACGTGAACATTGAGCTCTCGAATAACACGGCCCACAGTCTTTTCAAATCCGTGCAGTGTTTTCTCGGCGACGTGCCCGTCGAAACCAATGTTCTCTACGGTTACAGCTCCTACGTTAAAGCCCTCACCACCTTGACACCTGGCAAAATTAACACAAATGGGCCCTTGGCTAATTTTGCGTGCCCCCCCGATGGTTTCACCCGGAAGATAGAGGACAGTTACTTTACCCCCGCTCGAAAGGACTTCTCTAAACAACTCAAGACCCACGGTCATTAGTTCGCTAGACATTTATCTACCCGACGGTATTCCCGTACGACTCCGCCTCGAACTGGCGAGTAACGATTGGCTAATGAACGTACCTAGTAATGGAGATAAGGCACGACTCCACGTAGATTCTACCAAATTGCTTTATACGAGGTTATTCCCCTACCCCAACGCCTTACACGCTCTAAACTCCTCGTTGAGCGGCGGGTCTGTTATAAAATCCACATTCACCAAAACTCTCTTTAAAACCTACGTGCTGGCCAAGGATCAGACCTCCGCCACTTATGACCAGCCATGGGGTAACGTCATCCCTGAAAAGCTAACGATGGTCATGATGGGCATGTCTGCCCAAGCGGGCGATTATACGCTTAACCCCCTGTATCTGACACACAGGAACTTAAGTTGGGCTAGCGTGACGGCTAATGGTCGCGTGGTCTATAACGTGTCCAGCGGTTTCCCCCACGCCTGTTCCGAGCTGTATTACCGTACGCTGGATGCTCTGGGTCTCCACCGAGAGCATTCAATTACTAAAGAGGCTTTTGCCAATGGGGCCACGGTTTGCTGCTTGGATTTGAGAGCTGAAAACCTGAATGATAATATGCCCGTGGAAATGAATGGGGGACTTCGACTCAACCTAAATATGAGCAAAGGCCAGGATAGTAATTGCCTAGTTTTATTATTCGGTGAGACGGTTGGTATATTAACTATAAACGCTGACAGAAGACTGCAGTGTGACGTGCGGGCCTGATGGGATAGGGATGAACAACTTTGAAATTGAAAGGGGGGTAAGGGGGAGTCTAAGAAAGGAGGCGGTGTTTCTGGAGGTACTATTAGCGGACGAGGTCGAGACATTACTCAGAGGACACGCGGGGAAACCCGCTGTGTGTATAATCAACACTCTGCCGAGTTGGTCTAAAAAAAATATGGGACACTGGCTCTGTATCTACCGTGATGCTCATAGAATAGTATGTCTGGATAGCTACAGCCTAGACCCTCGAGTATATTCTGATTATTTTAAACGACTCGAGAGACCCGGGGTCCCCATATTTAAAAATGCATTTAGACTCCAGGGAACCCGTAGCGACGTGTGCGGGGCCTATGCCATGTATTTTACTTATCACATCACCCATGCGGGGCCCGGAGAAACGTTAGGGCAGATACGCAACGAGTTCTCCAAGACCGACTACTCTGGGAATGATGAGCGCGTCTTGCGTTTTGCATATAACAAGTTTAGCATGCCCACCTGTCAACAGACCTTCAACACGTGCCCGTAAGTACACAGAAGACTCTAGTATCTCTCTCCTGCTTATATTCATTAAATCTCGCTCTTAAGGTATATGAATTGAGGGGTAATTATTCTACCGTATTACCGTTCTCTCTAACCCTAACTTTCTCCACTCTAGATCGTGAACTGCCCCGCCCCGCCCGCCCGCCCCCGGTTCACTATAGTCACCCGCTCGCCGCCGAGGATGCCGTGACTATACCGTCACCCGACCTATCACAACTTTACAATAGCACCATGGGTCGTGAATGAAACTTCTTAACTTTATGGGAGAATTTCCTTAATGTATTTCTGTACATTGTCTAGTTAGCATTTTAATATTCTTAAGTACCATACTTTCTAGTGAAGATATATTTGTAACTCTGTTATTTAACATAACATTAAATAAACAATTAAAATGGGCTCTGTGTTTCATTATCAATGCACTTATATTACTTATACATAAAGGAAGTGTATAAAAACATGTGTGGAGACACTAATTCAATATTTATTATGCATCGTTTATACAGTATATACAATATCACCATTTGATACCAATATATATTTTAATTTTGGTGACACTAACTTAATATTAATAATGATTTATTTTCTTAATTTATTATTTACATAGGCTACATACATATATTTACAAAACAGCATACTGTATATCACTGTGGGTATTCCACCTTTGTCATTCATGTTGGTGGTACCCTAACCCGTCAACCACCGCATTCAGACCTCATGACCTATGAGTTACCTGCCAAGAAAGCTAGCGCGGCTAACGTCTCATTATCACTATCATCCTGGAAATATTCCAGTTGAGCCGCTTCTGTTGCTAACATTTGATACTCTTCTTCCCGAGCGACGGCTGCTACTATCCTTTCATCCTCTTCCTCCTCACACTCCCTCCCTCCCCATTCATTAACACCTTGAGGGGGGAAGTAGCGCTCAACTAGAACATCTCGCTCAGCCCATAGTTCATATGTTTTTTCCTCCAATTCACCATCAACTTGCCTACCCATTACCTCGGCCAGTCTCACACCTACAGCCTCCCTTTCTCTTTCATTACCGTTATCTTGACTCTGATTCTCCTCTCGCAATATGTCTTGACTCTGATTCTCCCCCCCGCAATATGTCTTGAACTGGCCCCGCGGCTTGATTTAGGTTATCGGGGTGACCGTAAGACCGTGACTCCAAGGCATTTATGTAGTATCTTTTGTCCTCTACGATAGATATACCCCTTTTGGGATATTTCACAGTGCTCATTCTAGAACCCCGCACTGTGAATCCATGATAGTCAAAAGTGAATGGTCTCTTCTCGAATAGGGCGTCCTTGTACCGTTGGTGCGTTATCTTTCTCTTAATGGACTTGGGGACACCCTTAGCCGAACTCAACCGGTCGCCGTCTGTCAAAAGGATAGAGTAGCACTTGGGTCGCACACCTACAAACTCGGAAATGACCCGTTCCCCAACTTCTGACTTGAGGAGGCCGAGTTTACCCTTGTTGACCGTGCTGTAAAGAGGGTGAGAGGGGGAAAAGTTACTTGTATCCATGTAGCTTTTTAGTGGTTCTTTGGCATACTCGGCAAATAGGTCGGGTGTTTCAATGACCATTATTAAAGAATCTGTATCGCAGAGTACTAGTTTCACTCTGTCACCGTAGTTAGCCTTCATTTCATTGTAAAAAAAAATCATAGAGACGTACTTTGGACAGCTCGAGGATATAGTACCCAATGTAGTTTGGATGATTCACCATGGTGGATTTTTTATTCCGAACCACCACTACCCGCTCCGGGTTAAGAGGCATAACGCGTTTAAAATATGGGCTCCGCACCAATTTCATGAAACGATCGCGGTCACCTACAATTTCAACATCTTCATCATAGTTTGCCACGTTCATTAGACAGCGTCCAAAAATGCTATTGGAAATACACTTTATCGCGTTCTTCTTGATTGGACACGTAGCGTTTTTTCTGGCTTCTATATTTCCTCTGATAAAATCAGCGAGAAAAGGTTCCTGTTTGAACGTATACACTGTACAAACCCTTTTGACAACAAGCCCGAGTTGGATCAGTAGTTTCAAAAGTGGTAATGCGAAGAGCATATTTTCTTGAGCCGCGTGTGTCCCTATTAGTTTCACGTTCTTGCTAGGTGCTGCACGGTTTTCTTCCGCGTACAAGTCCCGGGTGGTTTGTGATACATCTCGGTTTGTTATATATTGCTGCCGGATGATCAATGGGAGATCGTCTGTCTTCTCGATGACTTCTCGTGAGATGGCCTCAGTGTCACACAAAATGAGGTACCCGTCATCACCGTCGGTTACATGCTGGCTTAAGTCGACATATAGGAATGTCTCAAGTTCAGTTTCATTGAGTTCTCGCATTTCCCCACAAGGCAGTTTCTCTTCCATTACGGTCGGGTACAGACTATTAAAATCTACGTACGCGAGGAATGTACTCTTATCACTGTTGGGATTGAACTCGGGATTTGTGTAAATGTTGTTGGCTCGCACGTAACGACGCACAACACTTGTGAACCCCCCACGTACATTATTCTGAATGCGTTGGTAAAGTTCAGGGTTACTGAGTTCTTCCAATTCCTTCTGTGTTGTCAACAAAAAAGAGTCATAGGCGAACCCGGGGAGGGAGACGTAGTTCACGGGGTCTAATCGCCACTGGTTTTTTAGGATGCCACGCCACTCGAGGAAGATGTCACACAAGATTCCCACGTCTACTCTGACGTAGAGGATTAGATAATCCTTGAGGGTTTTGCATCCAGACTCTTTCCAAACAGTCTGAGCATCATCATAGTCACTCGGTGGAAGTTCAGTCTGGTGGAGGTGGTTAAAAAATGCTTCACAAGGGGGGAGTTGAGTTTCAGAAAGACGCTGCTGCGAGTCCAGGTAATCATAGCACATCACTTGTTTACCCTTGATTAGTAAGGGTAAAGCGCGGGGGGGCACATCCTTCAGCATGCTAAGCACGTATCTAGGCTCATTCTCACTGTTTATAAATTGCTGGGCTAAATCAGCGAGCGAACCCGACATGAACGCATAACTATCAATAAATCTGAGATCGTCAATAATAACTTCATGGTATTTTTGAGCAGAATGCTTGGGAATTATTTTTATTTTTTTCACGGGGGTTGTTAGTTCATGTAATATGAGTGACAGGTCATAGTTTGCATTATGAGCGATGAGGGTGAGTTGGAGCTTTTGGTTTTTCATTAAAAGATTACACTTACGGCAATATGCACCTATGTAGTTCATGCCCGGTTTCTCGTGATCATGGTGTTTACTTCCATTTCCTTTGGAAATGCTTGTTGACAAAGTTCGCAGTGACTTTGATTCTTATGGTGTAATAGATCTTGCTCACTCATTTTTATCTTGTGGTACCCATTACAAAATTTCCACTTTCTCCATGATTGTTTCATTGTCTCGATAAAGTGGTTCACAGCATTATTTCCACAGTACGATCCACATTCAACTGTCTCCCCTGCCCTATTTACAATTATATAAGCATAGGCTATGGCGAAATGTTGTCGTTGAACGCACTTGGCTGCGTCTATAGGGGGCTTTACTAGCATGCTTTCAAAGTCATAAAAGGCGATGTAAGACGGTTCATATGCCTTACCCGGATTCATGAATTTTAATGTAGCCCCGGGTGGGGGGAATTTTAGCTTGGTGAGACTTACTGGACATGTTTCTCTGTGTTCTCCCAACTCTCTTTCATTGTTGCATGGGTACAGACATATATTGCAAAACTTCTTAGGTAGCCGTGAATGTGTGAACAGGTTCATGTACTTGTTAAAGTTTTTAATGAATGCTAAATGTAGATTCCCCAACAGCAAACAATGAACAACTTCCTTGTGTTTGGCCCCCTTTCGCACTAGGACAATTTCACCTCTCTTAGCTGCCACTTTTTCGATACTGTAAATACGAATGCAGATATTATTGAGGGTCTCAAGTTGTCGAAGCTCCTCCCAGGCTACGGTGCCTTCAATGTTACCCATATTCACATATTGACGGCAAATATTTTCCCATTGTCCTCTGATGGGGTTGTCCACGTTAGTTTTTAGGTACTGGTACGCTGTAATGACCTGGAGAACGCAATCTGTGGGGCCCGACGGATTAATGATCTGGCTTTTTCCTGGAATACCCTTGGGGTAGGGTACATACTCCCCGAGTCTGGAATTCAGCTGTACTAAGCCGAAGAAAAACCTAACATTCACTATTTCATCTAGCACAAAGCCACTACCCTCTTCCTCTAACATTTCATGTTCGAAACGTGTGGTAAAATATTCAATCAAGCAGTCGATATAATTTTCAATTTCGTCAAAACTAATGATCTGTATTTCACTACGCATAAATTTGTCTTTGTAGGTAGGATCATCGCTATCGGGATTTTGTGCGATTAAGCGAAGGGTCATGTCCACGTATGATTTTAGAGCAGGGGGTTTAGCTTTGGGGTAACGATTGAATACTGACTCTATGATCGAAGCCATGTGTCCCCTGTTGTTTGCAAAAAAAAAGATGTATATCATCTGCATCACACGGGGGCACGGAAAGATCAATTTGAATCATGGCATTGTCAAAGTAGTCTACTATTTCCCGGACATGTGGGGAGGTTTCTCCTTCCGAGTCAGAGCCAGAGTCTGAGGAAGAACAGGGGAGATGACGGCGGGGGGGCTTAACACCACTAGGACCCGGTTGTGGTGAATTACCCCCGTCTGGTTTAGGTGAAACGTTGCCGATCCCCCTTCCTTCTTTCCCTCTGTGCTGGTGTTGTTGTTGATGCTGTGTAGTACCACTAGGTCCGGGCTGGGGTGCACTGGGTCCTGGTGGATTACAGTTGGACCCTGGTTGTGGTGAATTGGAGATATCTGCAAGAGAAAGAAAATATAAGGCTTTACATCACAATTACAGTTAAACACATTTATTTTTGTGAAGCGTTCATTTAAGGTATATATATTTTTTGTCCGCTTGTAAGAGGACAGCATAGTTGATAATTGCACTATACTATGCACATATACATACACGTGTGTATATAGATATATGTTCCTCCTATTGATATACAGTATATTCAAGAATACTCACTAAAAACATTTATTTTTGTGAAGCGTTCATTTAATGTAATTATATTTATTGTCCGCTTGTAAGAGGACAGCATAGTTGATAATTTCACTATACTATGCACATATACATACACGTGTGTATATAGATATATTTTCCTCCTATTGATATATATTCAAGAATACTCACTAGGTGTAGGTGGGGTTATTCTCTTTCTCTTTTGACTTCCTAGTGTAATACCACTAGGTCCGGGTTGGGGTGCACTGCCCCCTGGAGCATTACAACTGGAGCCTGGTTTTGGTGGGCTGGGGATATCTGTGAGAGAAAGAAAATATAAGGTTTTACATCACAATTACAGTTCAGATCATGTATTTTAGTGAGACATTCATTTCGGGTAATTTTATATATGTATATACAGGTATATATTATTATGTATGTAGTCCACTTGCAAGATAACCGAATGGTTGGAATAGTTTAACATTTCATTATACCGTGCGCACATATACACACATGTACACACGCATGCACACACACATACATACTGTACAGTACATACACACATACATACACACATTTCACATGCGTACACATGTGTATACTGATATATTTTCTTACTATTGATTATTTAAGAATACTCACTAGGTGGGGGTAGGGGTATTCTCTTTCTCTTTCGACTTCCTGGTGGTACCGGTGGGTTGCGAGCACGCCAGGCAATCACCGGTGACGGTGAGACCGAGCTTTCACTCGATGAAGACGGGGGGGGGGGGGGGGGCGCGGCGGCTGTTTGGTTGTGATATCACCTGAGACTGACCTGTAATTGGAGTGAAATAGGGTTTTTAGGCGAATAAACACTAATGCATTGTATAATAATAGCACCCACAATAATACTAAATAATAATAAAAAGGGGACTAAGGGGACTATACGAATAATATAATAACTATAATATTTGGATATATACCGGGTTCACATTAATTTAAACAAATCATATCATGGGGTTCACATGTAAATGTTTTATATATACCGGTACGGTATAGAACAAGTAGAGTATAACACTTACCCTTAGATAGAGATATTCCTTTGTAACCAATGCCAATGCCGTTTGGGATGCATTTTTGACGGTGTCTCTCCATGTTGTCTAGGGGTTGATATCCCTCGCACCAGGAACATCTGATACATAGATGCCCCCGTGTGGAGGGTACCCCACACTGGGAACATCTAACTAGGTCGCTCATTTGTTCTGTTCTGTGTGCATGAGGTAGGTCAGGCTGTCTTTATGTATGGGAAGGCGAGAGGATGCCTATTGATCTTTAAGACATTATTTTTTAGAACTTGGGTGGTGGAGGGAGAATCGATGAGGAGATACATAAAAAAGGTTAAGCTCATTAAGAATAGTGACCCCACTATAAATATGGAAATAAGATAAGCTGAGGTAAATATTGGTTTATGGGTGCAGGCAGGTCGAAAGTATTTTGGTACGGAGGGGGGCGGTGTCAGGAGATATAAAGGTTGGTATCTTTAAATCTGAACTCTAAGAACAGTAGGATACTTGAGCGAGAGAGAGAGAGAGCGAGAGCGAGAACGAGAACGAGAGCAAGAGAGAGAGAGATATGGATTTTGAGATGGGTCAGGTTGTGTTTGTGTACGGGAGGGAGAGAGGATATTTTTAGGTAGTTTTTATGCATATATATGGGGTGTTTATATATGTTTTAGGGTTCACACGGGGTGGGCTGCATGACTATATATAACAGGTAGTCACATGTTCTCGCCTAGGCAAGGTTAGGTTAGGTGGTTGGAAAAAATATGATGAAAGAGAGAGAGAGAGAAACTACTGAGGGGGTCGCTGTCAGACCGATATAGATAGCGATATAGATATAGATAGTCGATTGATTTATGGGAGCAGCTGACCCAAAAGTATTTTGGTACAGAGATGGGTGAAATCAGGTGGCTTGGTATCTTGAAATCTGAACTCTAAGAATAGCGTGGAAAAAATATGATGAAAGAAAGGGTCGCTGTCAGACCTATATAGATAGAGATAGAGATATAGATAGTAGACTGATTTATGGGAGCAGGTGACCCAAAAGTATTTTTGGTACGGAGATGGGTGAAATCAGGTGGCTTGGTATCTTGAAATCTGAACTCTAAGAATAGCGTGGAAAAATATGATGAAAGAGAGAGATACAGAGAGAGAGAGAAAAAGGGTTAGGCTAGGTTAGGTTAGGCTAGGCTAGGTTAGGTTAGGTTAGATTAGGCTAGGCTAGGCTAGGTTAGGTTAGGTTAGGTTAGGTTAGGTTAGGGAGAGAGAGAGAAAGAGTTAGGCTAGGCTAGGTTTATGTTGACACTTGATCACGAATGAGGTCCAGAGGAGTGGGCGGGGCACCGTGTGTGTGTGTGTGTGTGTGTGTGTACGATGAGAGAGATAGAAAGATAGAGAGAGAGCGAGCGAGCAAGAAAGAGAGAGAGCGAGCAAGAAAGAGAGAGAGAGACGGTCATATTTAAAATAGTAAGGATGTATGAAAGTTGTGACAGTATTTGCCTTTTATAATTCCCACGAGGACTGATTTATCAGATGCCCCTCCCACTCAGGTAGGTCACCTTTTCCACCACTACCGGACAACCGTCGCCATTTTTGGACACTTCTCAGGTTACCCCTAACTGGTCACTACCGGACAACCGTCGCCATTTTGGACCCATTTTTTTCTGGCAGGGGCTTTTTCAATAAAGTCTATGGATGTAAAAACGAAAATGGCAGGGTTTTTTTTTCTGGCAGGGGCTTTTTCAATAAAGTCTACGGATGTAAAAACGGAAATGGCAGTGGCTTTTTCAATAAAGTCTACGGGTGTAAAAACGAAAATGGCAGTTTTTTTCCCAATAAAGTCTACGGATGTAAAAACGGAAATGGCATTTTTACTCCTACTTATATATATATATATACACACAGTAGATAACCCTAACCTCTTTCATCTTTGAGGTTAGGATCAGCCCCAGTATCCAGCAGTGCCGCCACCACCTGCTCGTGTCCTTCACCTGCAGCCGCCATTAGTGGTGTGTGCAGTACCTTTCCTGAACCATCCACACACAGTCCCGTCCCAAGCAGGAGAGGTAGAAGGTCACTGTGGCCTCTACAAGCAGCCAGGGCCAACAGACAGATAGGCTCGTTGTTCAAGTTAATGCATTTGGTGTTGGGGTTAGCACCACTTGCAAGAGCCCTCATAACCCGGCTCTTATCACCTTCATCAACCGCATCTACCAACTCCTGTAGGACGGAAAAGGTAACATTTGACATTGAAGTATAATAAACATATACTGTATAAGTCACACCAAAAGGTAAAATATATGGCAATTTGTGCAAAGTAAAATCGTCATCACATAAGCAAGTATAATGGCGGATTGTATCAAAGTCTGCAGGCATCCGCTAAAAGTAATATTATATATTTTTATATATTTACATTATTCACTCATGCTTTTAACCATGTCCGACATATGTTATTAACTAACTTACTTACGGGTTGGCGGAGCGCCCGGTATTTCCCCCCACAACACTCTCTCTTACACTGAGGTACCGGTAGAAGTTGGAGGTATTTGGGGTTGCCACCAACCGACAGATTCTGATCTAACTTACCTAACTTACTGAGCTCAATATGACGCAAATTTGTCATATAACTTATTATTGAGCTATTTCACTAAGTTCATATGACGCGATCGCGTCATATGATACTCTTGGGCATCGTCAAATGATACTCTTGGGCATACTGCCATATGACGTGATCGCGTCATAGATGTCGGAGGGGGATAATATGACTATTGACGATTAATTAGCTACGTTATTCAGGATATTGTTATAATGGAAACCAAAAGCACCATGTAATAGATATTCTTCTAAGTATACTTTTGACTCTGATAAAGTCACTGCAAGAATATCTGTCACTGCAGTGGTTATATGCATGGCCCATGATAGAAAAGGGGGGGGGGAGACATGGAAAGGGTAGCAGAGACTATAAGAACAGTTTTGAAAAGGAGGGATTAAGTAATAAGAAGAGGACAAATTAAAAACAAAAATAAAAATAAATAAATAAATATATACCGGTAGCCATATATATACATTTATATATATATATTGTGATGCTCCTGCATAGTAGCCACGTGCGGGCATGCGCGCGCGTCGGCTGCCCAGCCGTTTAGAAACCGGCTGGCGGCAGCCGGCCGGCCGGCTTTTCCTTAGTATATATCCTACGACAATGTAACTAATGTCTGGGATATTCTTATGTTGTTTCACAGCTTGAAGCTGCCCTTATTCTTAACCAACGCATCTTAGTATATTTTATTCTCGATAGTTGATTGTTTCATTATAATATATAAGATGTAAGTCTAGTGAGAGTGGGAGGAGACGAGCGGGAGAGAGAGACCGGCTGGGGGACGTTGGCTTCGCGCGGAGAGTCCAGCTTGGGACGAGCCTGATGTTGCCACGTGCATTTGATAGCAATGTTAGGCTTAGTATCGACTCACGCAAGGGGTAGAGGATTTTGACCCGGCAACTGTGTTGAGTGTTGCCAAGCATGGGATGTATTTTGCATGCCTAGGGTGGGGTCCAGACAGATTCAAGACTCAGAGCTCACCTCACTGTCGTACCCTTCGGACCCCCTTGATATCTATCCCTCTCAACCCCACTTAGAAACTTTCTCTCTTACTTTGTATACCTTCTTTCCACTACTTCACCAATCTATTTAATTACCCCATCCCCTTGATAGACCTTATATCTATTATTGTATTAACGACGAGCTCTCAGATAATTAGATAGGATTTTGGGCCTTATGCAGAGATGTAATTGTTAATGAGACCTAGGAAGCTTTTTTGTTGTCTCATATTTGGTGGTTTCATGCTTGCTAGTGTGTTCTTGTGTCAGGTTAGCAGGGGCTAGACCGGAGGGGAGGCGTTTTGCGATCCTTTAAGTATAGTCTGCTGGTGCGAGTCCTGTGGAGCCGCACGACTTTACTAGGATACCCGTGGGAGTCTGGGGGCATTTTCTTGTCTGTGTCCCTGTGTGTCTAGCATTGTGTTGTGTGAGGGCCCTTGCCTAGTCCACTCAGCACTGCGCTAGCACGTCTTGTTTTTGTTTTAGGGTCGCCAGGAGAGAGTCAGATACTTGCGATCTGAGTCTCTCAAGAGAGCACCCTTTCAATTAGAGTAATTTGGCGCACAGACTTGGGAACGTCCCTAGGTTAGAGCAGGTGGCTCAGCCCGGGTATCCGTAGCCTATATCCTTCCGGCTAGACCTCTGCCACCTGGCAGATTAACAGCTAGGGGTTTATTATTTCTGTATGCTTGTTATTGTGCCACAGTTTACCGCTTTTGTGAGCATTGTGAGTCAGGGTGTGGCTTAGAGACTCTGTCCGAGCAGGCTTGCCTGACTAAGAGTGAGAAGCACACTTGTATGTGGTTATGTTGCGAGCTGCTGCCTTTATTTAATTATACCTATGCCATTATACACTGTATGGCCTATCACTAGTATTTATTCCTGCTTATGAGTTAAGAGTTCTCTAAATCCGTAACGTACTTTCTTTGCTAAGCATCAGATCCTACAGTAGCCGCATGCAGTTTAGAAACCCGCATCTTGTCTACCGGTACGATGTTTTGAGGACTGTTTGCTTTCACCTTCTTTCACGCAGGGGTGATTGGTTGTATTAATTAACGTAACGTTAAATGTACTTTCTTCTAGTTTGTTATTAAATTGTTTCTGCAATTTAATTCCGTTATCTATCTTTTCCTTGAAGCTTTAAGTCAACTTAATTGTGTGATCTTTTATATAGCCTGCTTGACTATCAGCAGTCTATAGTGCGTGCACCCTGTAACCGAGTCATAGGATACCTCGTTGTCCAGGCAGGACTCTTGACGGTTTAGGGTGGTTTGTTGCCTGGGTTTATAGATAAGGGTTGGATCTAGCGTTTTCCGTTGTTGCTTGTTGCCGCATACCTAGTCCACTAGAAAGAGCCCAGTGTTTATATATCCCAGGACGTAACAATATATATTTATATATATTTACTCAGGCCCAATCCCCACTTTTCCTATTTTTTTCTTCTTTTCTTTTTCCCTCTTTTCCCGTTTTTCCCTTTTATTTTGAGGGGGGGGGGTGTGGCAGACTCAAGACTGAGCAAGAACAGGGAAAATACATATAATATATATATATATATATATATTATATATATAATTTTATATATATATATATATATATATATATATATATATATATATATATATATATATATATATATAATATTATATAAACAAAAATTAAACCGCCATCGTTCAAAGAACGAATTCCTGGATAGGAGGGTGCGCCAATAACAACAACAACAACAACAGCAGCACTAGATGTTCCATTGTAGAGCCCCTAAATATATATCATGTTTCCATATTTTACATTTGAGTAAGTAAATGGCATTTTCTGGCAGTTTTTGTCTCTCATATGGTGGAAAATAATAAGAATCGTGTATACCCCTCCATACTCGTAAGCGCGGTTCCCATACCTCCGTTTTAACCTCCGTTTGGGACGGACCTCGTCATCGATGACGTAGGTCCCGTTGGCCGTGAGTGCTCTCCCAGGAGTTAAAACTTCACGAGCGTGAAATCCAATGTTGCCACACTACCTCTTAGCTCGCCCAGTTGGGCTTACTTTAAGTATAGATGGCAAATTATTCGTCTTTGTGGTACTGCTTGACACAATTTATCGTGATATGCACTATGTAAACAGTCAAAATATTGGAGAGTATTTAAAAAGCCTGAAATCCAAGTTAACCCATCCAGCCCCGGCTAGTTTTGTAATGTTTGTTCACCAGAACCCGGCCGGTTTTCAAAAAATGGTTTTATTCCAGAAACAATAGCGAATGGGTTAGGAATGAAGGAAAAACCACGAAAAACCGCTCAAAAAGCTTAAAGAATGGTCCTACAGAGCCCCCGAAAACTTATTTTACAAGAGTAAACAATTGAAGGCAATTACCCCAAAAAACCAGGTTATTGCGCGCTCACGCGCACGCACGTGGACTTTGAGAGTTTTCAACCATCGGCACGGTTGCGTGGGATACGTACACAGTTCCCATACAAATCTGAGCCCTCTTGAGTGGCTACACCTGAGGTTACGGTCGGCGCAATTAGGGTGACGCGCCAGGCGCGTCTCTGGGGATGTGCGTTACATACATCGCCGATGCGTCAGGCGCGTCGCTGGGGCTGTACGGGTTAAATTAACGAGCACTAGCATCAAAAGAGGCAATGTACTTCAAGCCTAAATTTGTTGATTTCGGAATAAATATTACACAATATCCATAGTTGGTCGTCGTGACAACATGCACAGCTATACAATTACATTTTCTATACAACTCTGGCTTCACAAAATGGAAAGTATGAGACTATTTAAAAATGTGGGCTACCTTTTCGCTTTGCTCCTGGGCTACAAACAATGGCAGTACTTCAGAACTCGCCCAACATTGTGTCCGTGGCAGAGAGGGCTAGTGTTTATCTTGTTTACATTATAAATACGCACTATACGTACATTCTGTGTGTGTATGCATAGGCTATAGGGTGTGTACTATTCATTGGTGACCAGTACATGCCAATATAATATATCATGGGCACCATAAATATACGTAATTGTCTTCCGTCGTCCGTCCAAAGTTAAATCCTAGTCAACTTTTCCCGGACGGGATCTTGGATCGTATGCGTGCGAAACGGAGAACAGAAGATCCCGGTTCCCGCTCGCCGGAGCTCATACGTGACCGGACCTACATCATCGATGACGAGGTCCATCCCAAAACGGAGGTAAAACGGAGGTATGGGAACCGCACTAAGCCGCAACTTTACCTCCATAGCCTACAACTTACCTGATTGGCTAGGGTGTTTCTGTTGTCCATTTTGCTTTCTTCGATCACTACACTTGCTACTGTTGTTGTCACTAGTATACTCGTATGTCACTCTTCAGTCCACTAATCAATCACTTAACTCACTCTTCAACCAACAATTAACAAATATATAAATACGTTAATAAATAATAATTAAACAAAGAAAAATCACCTGCACCACAGGCCACGTAATCCTTAGGTAACATAAAACACGCTGCCCTCAGTTCACTTATTCGCAATCTACTCAATCCTCATACCACTCAGTCTTCAGTAGAGTCACTTCTAAATTAACCCACTCAATCTTCAATAATTTATAGTTTATCCTAAATCTACTGAACTTATTAATCCTTCCTATTTGCACTCAACCCTCATAGCTCTTCCAACCATTAATTCAGTCAGTCCTTATTACACAAACTCAATCATCTGTTTACAGTCCACAAAGTCCTCAGTTAACAAAGTCCTCAGTTCACTCAGTCATTAGTCCAACAAATCCTCAGTTAGCAAAGTACTCAGTCCACAGAGTCCTCAGTTAACAAAGTCCTCAGTTCACTCAGTCCTTAGTCCACAAAGTCCTCAGTTAACTAAGTCCTCAGTTCACTCAGTTCTCAGTCCACAAAGTCCTCAGTCCACAAAGTCCTTAGTCCACAACATCCTCAGTCCACAACATCCTCAGTTAACAAAGTCCTCAGTCCACAAATTCCTCAATTCACTCAGTCCTCAGTCCACAAAGTCCTCAGATAACAAGGTCCTCAGTCCACATCATTGTTGAACTGTGTGGTCAATTAATGTGATGGGTCCTGTTGTGCGTAGCCGACGTGGGGAGGTGATGGTGTCTGTTGTGGATAGTGTTTGGGCGGCAATATCTACGTTATCTGTTGTGTGTAGCCGACGTGGAGAGGTGGTGGTGTCTGTTGTGGATAGTGTTTGGGCGGCAGTATCTACATTGTCTGTTGTGTGTAGCCGACGTGGGGAGGTGATGGTGTCTGTTGTGGATAGTGTTTGGGCGGCAGTATCTACGTTGTCTGTTGTGTGTAGCCGACGTGGGGAAGTGGTGGTGTCTGTTGTGGATAGTGTTTGGGCGGCAGTATCTACATTGTCTGTTGTGTGTAGCCGACGTGGGGATGTGATGGTGTCTGCTGTGGATAGTGTTTGGGCGGCAGTATCTACGTTGTCTTATCACTCTTGGGAATATCACTGGTAAACACTTAAGGGAGGATGGTTCACCTTTTGGTTGAGTTTTTCATTTATTTATTATTTTTCTAGTTTCCTCCCTAGGCCCCCATCAATCTGTAAAATGAAAACACACCCTACACCCCCCCACTTTAACATAAATTTGTAAATTTTTCGGTAGAAAAATGTCCCGGCCGAAGGCCAATTACTCTTCTAATTACAGGCTTGCTATCGCTCGCCAGGAAAAAATCGACACCTAAATGGCACGAAAGGTCTTAAAGGTGGGTGTGCATGCTATTATTTTCCTCCACAATCATTACCGGCAGTGTGCACTATAGCTTTTGGTGCAATATTTTCTGCTACAATGGCTTAATTATTTATATAATGGCCAAAATAGGATATGGGTGACACTTTTCTGGATTCGGAGTTTAAGCGCTCTGATGTCGTATGCCCAGCAACGCAACAAGCTCTTCTGACAGGTGGAAATGGAGGATAGTGGCAGTAGTTCCGATTTGTTTGCCAATACTGAGGGTGATAACCGTGATTATGGCGAAGAACCTCAAGTGATGAATATTGGTGGTGTCCAGGCTTATATGTATGAACCTGTAGGACGAGATCCAGCAGCAGGAGAGGAGGGAGAAGCAGCTGTGATTACCGCCCGCCTTGTTTACTCTACTCGGAGCCGCGGCGGACGCTAGCGATCATGTCCCGTCTATTTTGACTGCATTTGGATACAATAATGAAAGCCCGCCACTCACGCCTCCATGACTTATTGTCATCATCATATACATTGCCAACAGGGTGCAAATAACAGAAAAAATCGCCGTAAAAATAGACGGGAACTTAACCGCGGCGATCGACTTATGTGAACATGATGACCGTACGCCTGGTCACTACATATCCTTCCCAACAATGTTTGCGCCACTCACTGTTTTTTTTTTTTTTTGTTAGCCTAGTTGCTAGTAGTTGAATTTCAGCCAATAAATTTCTTTAGCATAGGTTAGGCCTATATCCATCGACGCTGACTGTATAATTTGGGCTAGGCTTAAGTTAGCCCATATTATCCACTCTCCTGACTCCTGAAATTGGCAAGCACTTAGGCCTAGACTAGGGCCTACCGGCCTACATGCAAATTTTCCTTAATTTCTGATCTTACTAGCCTAGGCTAATTCTATTCTGTCACTAAGCTAGTTAGCTAGGCTATCTAAAATATCATAATTCGCTAATGCCCGGTAGCCTACCGTACTTTATGGAAAGATGTACCCAATGCTGTAGACTACAGGGAAATTTCCCCACCCCAAAAAACTATCATCACTTCTTGGACTTGACGCTTCCTTGCAGCTGGTCTCTGCTCTGATGAAACTGTAGGAACACTTGTAGCACATGTACCTGCAGGGTAAATTGTGGGTATGGCATCAACTTTTAGGTATAACCCGCTGAGTGCCAGCTAATTAGTGAAGCTGTGTCACCGCCAGTGCCAGAGTATTTTGCATTTTAATTTTTTTGGCTAAATCTATCAAGTTGGGTGAGAAAGGAAGGATAATGGTAAAAAAAACACTCCCCTTGTCCATTTTCGCCAGAAATCAGGTCCCCTATGGTCGCGAATGTAGCTGAAATTTTCAGAGTAAACACCGTGACTTTAATGGTATCGGAAAATATAGGTGGGAGGGTGGTTTGGGGGATGGTGGGGGGAAGGTAGAAGGGTAATTGACTCGTGTTACAAATATGAAGCCGATTGGTGAGGTAGTTTCGCCACCACGGATTTTCCTTTTTTTTCCTTTTCTTCGTACGGATACGCTGGAAGTGGGTGGTGGGAGGGAGGTGGGGGTGTGGTGGGGGGAAGACAGAAGGGTACGGGACTTGTCACACAAATATGGAACCGATTGGTTCAGTCGTTTTGCCGCCACATATTTCCCTTTTTTTCTTTGTGAGGCGACCGATTAGTCAGCGAGTGGGTGGGGGGAGGGAGTTGTGTTGGTGGTGGCAAGAAGCCAGAAGGGTAAGGTACATGTGGTAGAAATATGAAAGCCATAGGTGCAGTAAGCATCTAGCCATACCCATACTCCACCGCACTTTATTGTCAAAGCATTCATCACGAAAATGTCCATTGCATATGAAGCTTGTTTTGGGCTTTGCCTCCCACATTCTGGTTCTTTGTATAAACTTCACCCATTTCACCACCCTGGAGGAATACCAGGCAGCTAAACGAACTGCCAAAAGAGTTATTTACAATGCTAAAAATCGCATTAAGGACCTGGTCCTCGAACAAGTGTGTAACACTGACAATCCCAATGGGATCTTCAACCTAGCTAGGCGAGTTAAAAATGACAGTAGGGATATTATAGGTGAACAGTGTGTTAGAGATGATAATGGGAAGATTGTGTATGCAGAAAATGAAATCAGAGAAGCATGGAAGGTACACTATGAACGATTGCTAAATGTAGAGTTTGAATGGGATAAGGAACAGCTTAGTATCGAAAAACCAATATCTGGGCCCCCTCCTTTGATAGCACCAGCTGTAGTGAGCGACGCAATCAATACAATGAAGGACGGTAAAGCTCCAGGTTGCTCCGACATTGTCGCTGAGATGATAAAAGCCTCAGGGGAGATTGGTGTAAACTTAGTCACTGAGTTGATAAACACCATTATTAAAGATGAGAAAATCCCAGAGGATTGGCTCAAAAGTGTAATAGTAAATATATACAAAGGAAAAGGGGATGCGCTAGATAGAGGAAATTATAGGGGCCTGAAAATGCTTGACCAAATCATGAAGGTCTGTGAGAGAGTCCTTGAGGGTTTGATCAGGCAAAGCATCTCTATTGATGATAATTATGCAGTTTGGTTTTATGCCAGGACGTGGTACAACCGATGCTATCTTCATAGTCAGGCAGATACAGGAAAGATACTTACTAAAAGGCAGGGATCTTTACTTTGTGTTTGTGGACCTGGAGAAGGCCTTTGATAGGGTACCTAGAGATGTTGTACAGTGGGCTATGAGGAAACTTGGTGTGGAAGAGTGGCTGGTGCGTGTGATAATGAAGATGTATGAGGATTCGCGAAGTTCGGTGAGGGTGAAGGGTGTACTGAGTGATGAGTTCGCAGTCCGTGTTGGAGTCCATCAGGGTTCAGTGTTAAGCCCCCTCCTCTTTATTATGGTCTTGGAGGCGCTGTCTAGAGTTTTTAGAGGCGGACTCCCATTGGAACTGTTTTATGCAGACGATTTAGTCCTAATAGCTGACAGTATGCAGGATGCTGAGGCCAAATTCAGAGAGTGGAGAGAGGGCATGGCGAGCAAGGGTTTAAGAGTCAATATTAACAAAACCAAGGTTATGCATTGTAGTTTGAGACGAGGCAATGTGGAAAAGAGCGGTGCATACCCATGTGCAGTGTGTGGAAAGGGAGTGGGCGTTAACTCAATTCAATGTAGCATCTGTCGATGTTGGGTACACCATGGGAGTAAGCGCTGTAGTAGAATAAAGGGGCCCCTGCCGAAGGATAAGTCAGAAATAGAGAAATTTGAGTGCGTAGTGTGCAAAGGCGAGCTTGTGTTAAGTGATGATCCTGTGGCTGTGATTTTTGGAAATGAGTCTTTGGAGCTGGTGAACAAGTTTTGTTACCTAGGAGATACCATCTCTGCCGGTGGTGGGGCTGAGGCTGCCACTGTTGCTAGAATTAGGTGTGGCTGGGGGAAGTTCAGAGAATTGATGCCAATCCTGACCATGAAAAGAATGCCTCTCCCCCTGAAGGGAAAGGTGTATGCCTCATGTGTTAGAAGTGCAATGACGTATGCCTCAGACACATGGGCCGTTAAAGTAGAGGACGTCAACAGAATGGAGCGTAATGAGATGAGAATGGTGAGATGGATGTGTGGGGCCAGGCTACAGGATAGAATAACAAATGTTGAGCTGAGGAGACGTTTAGGTATAAAGAGCATTAGTGAGGTGATGCGTACAAGTAGACTGGGATGGTATGGACATGTGGAGAGAATGGATGAACAAAATCGGGTGAAAAAAATGCAGGTCTGTGATTGTGGAGGGAGCTGCACCAAGGGGTGGACCGAGGAAGACCTGGGATCGGACTATACGCGCCGATCTCAAATCCAAGAACTTGACAAGTGAAGCAGCCCTTAACAGGGTTGCCTGGAATGCCGCCATTAGGACAAGAGACTGAAACTGCACTTATGTGTGGAACGCTCAGTCTTAAAATTTTATGTATGTATGTATGTATTTGTTACAATGGTATGGATCACTTGGAAACTTGTGTAGTGCTATGTTTGGTCCAGGGATGTTGCTACACCCGAAAACAGCACACCTATTCACCATTGTTGCTATACTTGCTAATGTTTACTTCCCAAATGTTGGCCTGGGCCTATGTCACATCCTCAGGGGAGTACTAGTTGCAAGGGGTCGCAATTCAATATCTATTTTTGATTTGTTCTCTAATATTGAAGATTAGTTTTGACAAAGGAGTAGTCAGGTTGATTACTGGAGATCTAAACATCTCTTTAAATACATTATAAATTAATTTTAATTTCACATGCACACCCACCTTTAATATTGACTAAGAAATGGGACGTAAAGTCTTAAAATCGCCAAAATAATTGACTGAACGTCTTAAAATCCAAAAACCAATGTGGCTAAACACGAGGGAGAAAGTGGCCAGAAAAACCGGCCCATCCCCCCTTAATGCTTCCCCCTTCTGTTAGTAAACCAGTGTCACACGAGCGCTATTTCCGGCAATTTTTGATGACCAAATTTTCTCTCCTGAATTTTAGGCTCTTTCGCACTGGCATCGGAAACTACATCGAAGTTAGATTATTGTACAGTACCTAGTTTAACACCTTACGAGCGGCCTAGGCGGTAATTTCTATGTACCGCCCAGCGTTTTTTTTTTTACCCTAAATAGGGTTGTTTCCGTGCTCTTTTTCATGCAGAAACAAGACCCAGAGCGTAAAACAAGTATCTATCCCTGAAAGGGCGTAAACAGAGCTTTCCAATGACACCCGAACGATCCTTCTACGACCACTGGTTCTCTTGCAACGATCGTGCAGCAAAAACCCTAAAATAAGGTAATTTCCTTACATAATTCCCTGTGTAGCGAGTGAGAGAGGGTGGAGGAGGGTGGAATACATCTCAGTAGACCCACGGCGGTGGTGGGGAGCGGTCATGAGGTAACTACGCTCGTCCCACTGCTCTGCTCTCTCTCAGAGCACATTACGTGGCTCAAAATTGCACTCGACAATAGCCGTGACCCGCCACATAGGCCACATTTATTTCACTCGACTATAGCCGGGTGCCGCCAGTTATGGGTTAATTCATATGGAACATATATTTTGAAGCTGCCAGACAACAATTGCCCGTAAATATTGACGGAAAATCGTTTGTGTGACACCTCCTTTTATCACTGGTTAGCCCGAGTATCTTTATTATCACCTGTTTGCGCTCACTGATAAGATTAAGGTTGGTCTTCTTTGCTATGAAAGAGGCAAGGTCTTGTTAACTTCTTCTTTGTACCAGCGACGTCTTTTTCATCTTATTCTATAGTCCTACCACTCCAAGTTGGCGGTTTGGGTGGGTCAGTGTACCCTTTACACTACTGCCACGTCTCCAAATGGCCACCCATGTGATGATTTTTTTGTTTTATAGTACCCTGCCCCTTGTGTGTGTGTGTGTGTGGGGGGGGGGGGGGGGGGGGGGGGGGGGGGGGGTTACTCTCATTAGGGGAGTATGGTCTCGGACAATTGATGGATAGATAAATTATTATTACTATTTTTATTATTATCATTATTATTATTATTATTATTATTATTAATATTATTATTAGTATTACTGTATTATTATTATTATTATTATTATTATTAGTATTACTAATATTTTAATAATTATTACAATACAATTATATCCCTGTATAAAGATATATATTTGATATAGCTGTAAATGTTTGAGTTCGCCAAGTCGGATAAAGTCTGGCGAGTGTGTGTGTGTGTGTGTGTGTGCGTGTGCGTGTGTGCGCATATGTATGACCTGACCTCAACTACCCGTGTGACCTACATACAACGTCGCAAAATACCTGTGCCAAATCTAAAACAAAGTCATTATTTAAATCCTCAAAAAGCGATATAATTCATAAATAACATAGCTTTTTAGGAGAATTAGATCTATACTGAATCTTTACAATTCATTTAATGTAGTAAACAGCTTAGCATGTGAAATTTGTTGTATAGAATTATACATTTGACATTTTCCTCAATGTTTACATTCGTGATCTGACTACACCCAAACCGCCAACTTGGAGTGGTAGGACTATAGCTGTATTTAGACGATTTTGTGCAGCTTGAGAAGAATCTGCGGTTGTAAAAAGTGTTCATTAAGATAGTTGAAAACCTGCTAGTTAGTTATTAAAAAATCATCTAATAGTAGCCAGTATAAAATGAAAAGGACTGAACTGGTACTGAACGGGTTAACAAACTCTACCACAGTAATAACCTTACAATTTAGTTATTTTATATTTTTGTTTTACCGCTAGACCTTTAAGATCAGGCATAAAGAAACACCCCCAAGACCCCACTTCGACACAGATTTGTACATTTTTTGGTAGAAGAATATCCCGGCCGAAGGCCGATTCCTGTCTTGGTGTAATGGTTAGAGTGTTTAAGATTTGTATGTTGTAAACCAGGTTCGAATCCCGGGACGATCACATGCCTTCTTTAATTTCATTGGGAGGTGTTTGGTGCTGGGAGTGAAATTAATAAAATTATATTACAGATTCCCTATCGCTCGCTAGGAAACAATCGACACCTAAATGGAACGAAAGGTCTTAACATTGACAAATTAATGGGGTGATTGTCTTATAATGCTAAAACTACTGGGGCTAAATATGAGGGAGAAGGGGGTCCAGAAAAGAACATAAAGCTCCCATTTATGAACGAATATATATTGCTCGTTTTGAGATGGGTGATATACAGTATAGATATTTGTTACATATTAACGCTCAGTTCCTTTCCTTTAGTTTGATATGGGCTTAGCAACAACCTTCCCATCCTCCACGCTCAAGAATACGGCGGATTGTAAAGTTATGAGTCAGCAGTCACAAGACATATATTTTCAAGAGGGCGCATTATCTCGTCAAGTACTTTTATCTTTTTCTGTATTTCTTACTTCTCAACTTACTCTTCCTCTATTCAATTACTCTACTCTTCTACTTTGCTCCAGCCATCCAGTTCCAGTTCCAATATCTCGCCCAATTAAACCAAAGTCACCCACCCATTATACTTTACGTAATAAACTAATAAACGCGGCATGGGGATTGGGCTTGGGGTTAGGATAAAAAAAGAAATATATACAGTATATATACAGTATATAGAAAGTGTGAAGACGTCAGGTTGATGGATATGGTAGACCATCCCCCACCCGCTTTTTAATTTTCTTCTAGCTGTTTATGTGATGTCCGTGGCTGTTTTGGTGTAAGCAGTTATGTGTGGGATTGTTTTAGTCAGGTCTGTGGCTTATTTGGTGTGTGGCTGTTTGTGTGTTTAGGGGTCGTCTTGGAGGCTGCAGCAGTTCTGGGCGACGGGAGGAGGCGCAGGTGTGGTCGTGTAAGTTTGTAGCTGATTGAATGTTCTTATTTAATTTATTTTCTCATGTTTTGTGGGGCTCAGTCCACTTAGAGATTTGTATTCTCCTCCACACGTACAACATTTGATGGAGGATAATTTGCAGTCTTTGAAGAAGGGCCCCTCCTCTCTGCAGATCGAGCATAGTTCGGTTTTTCTGCAGGAAGTAGTGGTGTGATTGTTTTGGTAGCATCGACGGCATTGTTGCAGCTTGTGGTACGCTTCCGTTCTTTGAAGTTTGGGTGGGATACTAATCCAGTCCAGGGCCAGCCTTTGTTTCAAGATTGTTGCAGTTGATGATGGTAAGCAGCAGGTGATTTTTGCTTTTGCTACTGCCTCTACAGTATATCCATCACAGGATTTTGTTTTCTTACTACGTTTGCGAAATGGTCTTCTGTCATGTTCTTTAGGATGTATGGTATTCATGAAGCAATGATTGAGCAATAGGCCTAGCATTCGTAGTTCCTGAATATACAAAATCCAGCGTCTTCTAGATTTTGATTGGTCACTTGAGTGATGAAGTCAAAATCGAAGGATTCCGGGGTCAACGTGACTCCACGATCTGTTAGCTTTAAAGTTGAGATGATTTTGTTTTCAAAATTTTGTATAGTACACCTCCATAATTCTTGTATTTCTCCCTATCCCACAGGCAGTCGAATTGTATAAAGTAAGGAATCTAGGTGATGCCGAACTCATTAAAAGAGGCAATGGGAAGACAGAGGAGTGCTGCGGGTGTGCTCACTCTCGCTGTTCAACTCAGAAAGACTCTGCTGCTCGACCCGGGGTTGAAGTTCTGATTCTGAGGTTCTAGCCTTCTCATTGGTTGCTGAACAGGGATTCCTCTCTGTGCCAATCAGAGCAGTGGCTCCGCCCACTGATCTGTTCTGTGATCCTGGAAAAATTTGAAACTCACAAGGTAGAGAGCTGGTTCTGGCCCGTGATTGGCCGAGAGATCAATAGAGGATCCCTTTCTTGATATGGAAGGAAGGCAAAGCTTGGATAGTACTAAGGGTATCCTGGGTTACTCGTTCTACTTTTCTTCTCTCATTATCTTCCTCGCTGTTGAATGTGGGGGAACGTGGATCGTCGACTTCAGCTTTTTCGCCTTTTGGGGTTTCTTAAAGCTTCATCCTTCAATTCATATTATAGATCAACTAAGTCTTAGAATTTAGTTCATGTTTTACCAAAGAAGGTTATATAAAGAGGATGTTTAGGGTTTCTTCTTATTATTATTATTAACAAGTTCAACAGTATAACAACAATTGGCAAATCAAACATTCTACTTCTAGTAAGCATACAGTATATACATAGAGAGAGCATACACCCCATAACCATTCCTAATTATACCAAAGTAGGCTATAGATATATAAGTTCATTATTATTTATATTTATAAAATAGACACAGCACAGCAATAATTGGCAACAGACTTTTTGTATTTGGCATAAGAAGTATATCATGCTGCTCATTTATGTAATGCAATAACAAACAAACAAAAACACATAACAACATGATAGTGTATTAATTATTATTTTGTTTTTCTTTTCAATTTTATACTTCATCGGAACATACATGCACTGTAACCATTTATGGGGGATGGTTCGTTTTTCTTTTCCCTCTTCTCCCTTATGTTTAGCCCCATTAGTTTTCAAATTTTAAGACGTTCAGCCCATTAGTTTGGCGATTTTAAGTCTTTTCGCCCCATTTGTTTGTTAATATTAAGACTTTTCGTGTCATTTAGGTGTCAATTTTTTCAGGGCGAGCGATAACGAGCCTGTAATAAAGAGGATCCGGCGAGCCTGTATTTTAAAATGTTCAAATATATCTTGAAAGGGGTCTTGGGAGGGTGTTTTTTGTTTTAAGCTTGATGGAGGTCTAGGGAGAAAACTAAAAAAAGATAAAACATATGATACATAAATGAACAAATATATGCGCCCATCCCCCCTTAAAAATATAAAACGGGTATGAAACAGGTATATAGAATCATTGGGTTTATTGATGGCAATTTGCATTTTTATCCTTGCAGAAGATGGATTTATTACCATCAATATACCTTTCAATGAGGAGATGAGTATTGTGGACACTTTAAGGGGAGAAGTTTTTTTTGTTATATAGTTTGCTGCCTAGACCTCCATAAAAAAAAAAAAAAAAAACATCACACACATCCATCCAGATAAATGTATACATATTTTGGTAGAAACATATCCTGGCCAATGGCCGGTTTCTTGTGAATTACAGGCTTGCTATCGCTCGTCAGGAAAATGTAACAACTAAATGACACGCAAGGTCTTAAACTTGACAAATAAATGAGGTGAAAAGTCTTAAAATCGCCAAACCAATGTGGGCCACGAACGTCTTTCAATCTCAAAACTAATGGGGCTAAACACGAGGGAGAAGGGGGTCCAGAAAAAAACCCTTAAACCTCCCCCTAATTTCCAACTAGACTAGATCGTCAACTACGCAACTCACCCATATAAACTAACGTCATTATTTAACCCATTCAGTACCGGCGACGTCCTTTTTTATTATATTCTGGCTATGATTAGACGATTTTACCCAGCTTAGGAAGAACGTCTACCCATGAAAAGGCTACAGACTCTCTCATGTAATCCTTTTAGTTACCCTATGTCCTTCCTAAGCTCCATAAAATTACCTACTCATGAAAAGGCTACAGACTATCTCGTTTAATCCTTTTAGTCACCGTATATCCTTCCTAAGCTTTATCAAATCGCCTAAATGTAGCTAAAATCAACTAAAAATTACAGCATCGGAACACATAGGGTTAACTCTCTTGGGGGGGGGGGGGGGGGGTTGGCTCCTCACACACGATGCCTCTGTTCACCTCGTTCAGTACAGTCGCTTATAACAGTTCGTGGACCCCCTTATGTTTTTCTCTATGCCATTATAACTACCTGGATTTTTTTGGGGGGGATGGAACTTGCTCTTCAATCAATAGTATAGATAGTTTTGTAGTTGATGTTTAAGAAAATATAGGCATACATTCGTTTTCAGAGATATACTTCCATAAATAGTCCACGAATTTTTCTGAGCGACCGTACTTATGCTTTTCTCATTTTGGCTCAGTATCTCAATCAATACAAAATATTAAGGGGACCCACTTCGTTTTTTTTCTTTCTCTCTCCCTTTCTCTCTGGGTTGTATCCATTCGGCCCCCTTCAGTCTACTGTTTTAAGACGTATATCCCCATCCAGGTGTCGATTTTTTCCTACCGAGCGGTAGCGAACCAGCATATTTTTAATAATGTTAATGACAGCAGGCTAAATTGGTACATTTTTCGATAGAAAAATTTCTCCGGTAAAGCCGGATTTCTTCATATATTGCTGGCTCGCTATCACTCACCAGGAAGATATCGATACCTGGATGGGGATTAACGTCTTAAAACAGTTAGCTGAATGGAGCCGAATGGATACAAGCCATAAAAAAGCAGGTCACCTCCTTAATATATTTGTCCTCAAAGCAGAATAGAAGATGTACAACACAATGTACCAATACTTGATTTATATCTGCAATGTAGGTATTTTAAGAATTCACAAGTTCAGTGTAGCTAGTATACTATAGGCATGTTCAATGTAGTTCAGTGTAGCTAGTATACTATAGGCATGTTCAATGTAGTTCAGTGTAGCTAGTATACTATAGGCATGTTCAATGTAGTTCAGTGTAGCTAGTATACTATAGGCATGTTCAATGTAGTTCAGTGTAGCTAGTATACTATAGGCATGTTCAATGTAGTTCAGTGTAGCTAGTATACTATAGGCATGTTCAATGTAGTTCAGTGTAGCTAGTATACTATAGGCATGTTCAATGAAATATAGTTATCAAGGTCACATTATAATAATTTCATATTTCATTCTGGTAATCATTAGGTGAATTCATGCAGTTTAGGGTACTATAACATTATTTCCGAGCTAATAGAGAATTACAGGCTGTTCGCTTGGCAAAGTTGGTTTTCGAATGGCTTAACACTTCTCAAAACGACTACTGCAAATTATCGAAAGCACGAGCCATTCACGAATCAAATGACTGTTTCCTATCCACTTGATAATTCGTACTGTTCGGACTCTTCGGCAGGATTTCTTAGACCCATGCTACATAGCCATCACTATGAGGAGCGGAGGCCTTCGAAAACTTCAAATGATCTGCTTATAGAAGGCCTAGACATACACATTAACAATGGTAATGTGTAAGTTAGGTCCTATTCCACTACTTATGTCACTATAAATCCATATTAGTCATACATTTTAGATGAAAACCCGTTTATCATGATGGCATGTACTGCCGTAGCAAAACAGATGATGACAGCAGGATATATGCATAATGAGAGACATTAAAAAGGAACATATATGAACAGTTGAACACCCAAATATAAAAATAAAGTAAATCTACAGTGAAGATATGGTCTTATTACAAACATAATATTGATATCAATCTATATTGCTCTACGTTTTAAATGAAAATACAAAGTTGAATGATTACTACCGAGGCTGCGGCATAGATCTAACTACGCTTCTGTTTGGGCATCATGCCCATGTTTGCTAGTGATTCGAAAAAGGAAGCTTCACCAATGACCACATTCTTGGATATCTTTCCCGTTAAAGGATCCAGTGTGATACAGCCTTTAGGAAGGATATCTAAGAATCAAAGGGGTAACAATTATCTCAATTAAACCTCTGAGTCGTATAATTTCATCCTAAGTCTAGTAAAATCGTCTATAGATAGCCAGAATGAAAAACATAATACAAAAATAACCGTTGTGGTATAGCAAAAAGGTTAACCCCTTCTGTACCGGTGACGTCTTTTAAATTATATTCTAGTTATATTTAGACGACTTTGTGCAGTATAAGAAGGATCTGTGGAAGAAAAAAAGGTTAAGTGAGATAGTTCGAAGCCTGATAATTGCTGAAGGCCCTTTTTAAACTGAATAAAATCGTCTAATAGTAGCCAGCATCAAGTTAAAAAGACGTCGTCAGTACAGAAGGGGTTAATAGGTCAATATTTCATGGAAGAACACCCCAGTCCTGTTTGATGAGGTCACTGGCCTTCTCAGCAATCATAATGGTGGCAGCGTTAGTGTTGGCAGATACCACCAGAGGCATGATAGAGGCGTCCACCACACGCAGGCCCCTCAGTCCGTGCACCCTGAAATATTATAGGTTGTCTTTAAGGGGGGTCACCGGCTTTTTTTAATCTTTCTCTCTAAAATCTGCACCCAGGGCGGGAATCGAATCCGGGACCCATGGGTTACGAGACAGACATGTTACCACGATACTAATAAAGGTACCTCACTTAGCCTGGTAATCTAAGTGTATTTCCACATCTTATTCAGTTTAGGCTAACTTATTTTCACTGCCTCGACATAAGACAAGTAACTCATTTATTAATTTAACTTCCAACACCAAACACCTCCCAAAGAATTTAAGGGGGGTCACCTGCCTTTTTTCTCTTTCTCTCCTTTTCTCTCTTTTTCTGGCTTGTATCCATTCGGCCCCATTCAGCCAACTGTTTTAAGACGTTTATCCCCATCCAGGTGTTGATTTCTTCCTGGCGAGCGATAGCGAGCCAGCATTGTATGGAGAAATCCTGCTTTGACGGAGAAATTTTTCTATCGAAAAATGTACAAATTTAGCTTGCTGTCAAAACAAAATTATACATATGCTGGCTCGCTACCGCTCGCCAGGAAAATGACATCTGAATGGGGATAAACTTCTTAAAACAGTATGCTGAATGGGGCCGAATGGATACAAGCCAAAGAGAGAGGGAGATAAAGAGAGAAAAAGAGAGGTGGGCTCCCTTAATGAAAGCATGTGACCCTACCTCTCATTTAGCGATATCATTGGTTAGACAAATGTTCTGGAGAGACGTGGCAATCCCATACCACAAATAATTTTACCAGTTCAGTACCGGCGACATCCATTATCTTTTCTTCTGGCAATGATTAGGCTAGATGATATTTATTCAGCTTAGGAGGGACGTCTACCCATTAAAAGGCTACAAACTATTCTCCAATTAATCCCTTTAGCTTCCATACATCCTTCCTAAGCTTCATAAAATCGTCTAAATGTAGCTGAAATCAAATAAAAAAGACGTCACCAGTGTGCAAATGGTTAATAGATATTAAGCTAGTTTTTCACTAGTAATTAAAGTGTCTAGTAGGCTATGCACTATATGGTACAGTGTCTAGTAGGCTATGCACTATATGGTACAGTGTCTAGTAGGCTATGCACTATATGGTACAGCATACGTTTTACGGATATATATTTTGTATGTATGTTTTTTACTATGAAAGATTATGAGCTACCAGTTTCAATATTATTATATTATTATTAAACCCGTCTTGGTGGTGTAATGGTTAAGGTGTTAAAAATCTGTGTGATAACCCGGGTTCGAATCCTGGTGGATCACATATATGCTATCATTAAATTAATTGCAGGTGTTTGGTGTTGTGGTGTAATTAATAAAACAAATCGATTATATTATTATATTAGTCCGCCGTATTTCGGTGTGAGTGTCCTAGGTTCGAGTCCTTGGAGTACCACATGCATTCATTAGTTTCACTGATTCCATTAATTATGTTTATTTGTAAGTTAATTGGTGGGTTGGTGTAAAAATATGAAAATATGAATTAATTCAATCCGTCATCCACTGAGGGCCTATGACATGGTGGCATGCTTCTGCATTCACCCTCTGACTCCATCCCCGAAGTATTTTCTAGGCCGCTTAACTTTCCATCCCATGTAACGGATGGGATGGATCCAACCACCTCATTATGATCCAACCACCTCATTATGATCCAACCACCTCATTATGATCCAACCACCTCATTATGATCCAACCACCTCATTATGATCCAACCACCTCATTATGAACCAACCACCTCATTAGGATCCAACCACTTCATTAGGATCCTCTAGTCCTATAATAATCCGTTCATCTAAATCAATAATCCAACACTACCCTAGAAACTAAACTAAAGGGGAAGTGTTTAGTTTGTTTCCTAGACCCCCATCCAGCTTAACGAATTACCCCCATGATTACCCTTCCAGATAAATTTGTACATTTTCCTAAATTACAGGCCCGCTATCGCTCGCCATGAACAAATCGACACCTAAGTGACACAAAAGGGCTTAATATTGACAAGGAAATGTGGCGAAAAGTCCTAAAATCATCAAACTAATGGGGCGCACGTCTTAAAATTTCAAAACTAATGGCGCTATGCAGAAGGTAGATGGGGGTCCATAAAACCCCCCTTAAGGCTATGATCCACCCACCTGAGCCTATAATCCACCACCCATAGTGATCCACCCACCTGAGTCTATGATCCACCACCCCATAGTGATCCACCCCCCTGAGCCTGTGATCCACCACCCCATAGTGATCCACCCACTTGAGCCTGTGATCCCCCCCCCCCATAGTGATCCACCCACCTGAGTCTGTGATCCACCACCCCATAGTGATCCACCCACCTGAGTCTGTGATCCACCACCCCATAGTGATCCACCACCCCATAGTGATCCACCCACCTGAGTCTGTGATCCACCACCCCATAGTGATCCTCGGAGGGGGCCATCTTACAGGTACCGGCGGGGTGGTAGGTGGTAGCTGTTAGGTGCCGGACCACACAACCCCAGTACTGGTCCGTGGCTGGTTCATGGTCCTCACACCCGGGCACCACCTTATTACAAAAAACAAACAAAAGTAATAATAATAATAAATAAATAAATAAATACGTAAATAACTACAAATAAATATATATAATAATAAACTATAATAAAATACATGTGTAAATAAGTCAATACGTTAGTAAACATGTGAAACAAAATAAATTATTAAGTAAAGCAAAAGGAATATATAAGAAAATAACTAATTACATACATACAAATATTAGTGAATCACAGACTGTAGGCATTGTTACAGGTTTTTACTGCTTGGGCTTGTCATGAGTTAGTTCCCAATATTCGTCATATCTTGGTTAAGGAGGGTGGGGTCTGGATCACCTTCTCTCGCATGCTCAGCCCTATTAGTTTTTTAGATTTGAAGACGTTGGTCCAATATGAACCCAATTCTTACGAGATATGACCACCACTATCACAATCACCAGATTAAAAGCGATACCAATAACACTAATATTAAGTGGGGTCACTGGCTTACTTTTATTTTTCTCTCCTTTTCTCCCTTTCCCTGGCTTGTATCCATTCGGCCCCATTCAACCAACTGTTTTAAGACATTTATCCCCATTCAGGTGTCGATTTCTTCCTGGCGAGCGATAGCGAGCCAGCATTGTATGGAGAAATCCGGCTTTGCCGGAGAAATTTTTCTATCGAAAAATGTACAAATTTAGCTTGCTGTCAACACAAAAATATATATATACTGGCTCGCTACCGCTCGCCAGGAAAATATTGACACCTGGATGGCGGTAAACGTTTTAAAACAGTAGGCTGAATGGGACCGAATGGATACAAGCCAAAGAGAGAGGGAGAGAAAGAGAAAAAAGCGAGGTGGGCTCCCTTAAAACTTCTGTGCCGTACCTTATCGTGGAACTTGGCACCGAAGCCCTCTCGCATGGCGTGCGTCTCTCCCACCTTCAGCGAAAACTTGATACCTGTTTAGAAGAAGGAGGTGAGATATTCATTCTTAATTTGTATTTATTTAGTAGTTTTTATTGTGTATATATCTAACCTGATATGGATCAACGATGATGTGTGCATGTGTAGAAGTGAAATTAATATGTTTAAACTTAGACGAATGTATAATACTTTGCCTACAAAATTCCATTCTTTTGCTTGATAGTGATTAAATATATGTGAGTCTCAAAAACATGTTTGTAAATAAATACACTCACATCAAGCTACATTATGCAAAGCCGTGAGAGTGGTATATGCTGCCTATCTTTCACAGCACTAGTCCAATGTTTAAGTCTTGGCAACTTTTCTTGCAAAACAATTAAAAAATGTCAAATCACTACTTCCTTGAACTTGGTTAGTAAAAATAGGCCTTCAGAGGCTATCAACCCTATTGGATTATTAAGCCAGCACATTTAAAGTCAAGAATGACGTCAGGGTTGGAGCCCCTTTTCGGGAACTCCAGTCCCTTGTCCTTGAACTAAAATAAACTGACCTTTAATGAGAGTAGCGACATCATCCGGATGGCTGAGATAGTTGGGGTCAATACTGGGGTCATCGTAGGGGTTCGGGGAGTTGAGTCGAACTGTGCCTCGACTCTTGGCCCGCGTCAACATGGGTGAGATGCTGAATCCTTCTTCTCCACGAATATCCCAGAAATACTTGTAATAGAACTGTGGAAGGTCAAGTCATAAGTTAAGCAAGAGGGCAGTCAGTAGATTCAATTTCTACTATTGCTCACGGCTGCATTTGACATTATGGCAGAGATAATAGGACGTAAATCATCACAGGCCTATAAATCAAGACTTATAACACAGTGTCATGGTGTATTTGGCCAATCAACATATTTCTTCCCTGTTGTGGGTGAGATACAGAGCCTGGTCCACAGATGCTACTCTGTATTATCCAGGATACCAAAGGTTACTTCCCCAAATGGGACATCAGAAAAGGTCCGCTTGCTCCAGGTTTCTTTTCACTGCAAGTTGAACATAGATATCGGTGTGAGGCTACTCTCTGACCGTCTCTCCTTGTTCGGGAAATGAACATGGTATATTTCCATTGCAAGTCGAACGTGTTCATAAATACACATCAGGACACCTCTTTTATGGTACCTTATCTGAACTCACAGTAAAGCAAATCATACCTTCCTGTCATAGCCGAGGAGATCCGGCATAGCAAACCCGTCATCGTAGAGCGCAGTGCCAGCCAGGAAGAGGAACTGCAGCTTGGGCCAGTATGGATCACCCTCGTCCGACTCTATCCAAGCGTGGGCCTCTATGGGGAAAGGGGTGGCGAGAGGACCTGGGAGGGGGAAGAGAAAGGAGTTAAATTATAGAGCATATTGGAATAGTAGTGCGTCGCTGTTGGTGGGAAGAAAGCTAAATGATTGTACCAGGTCCTGGATATTCAAATAAGTTATAAATTATTTGAGTATTAGATACAGCGCCCATACATTGCCAACTGTACCTCGTCTCTTTAGGATGTAGTCTTTGATGGCTGAGGGCGAGGTGAGAGTCGACCAGGTGAGGGAGTGGCCGGGGGAGGTGGTCCATGTCAACCCGAAGATGGAGGCGTGGTCCTGGAGGTTCGATCCTACCCCGGGTAGGTCGTGGACAACGGAGATCTGTACCGAAGAGCGTGTACACTGTAGGATTAAAGTCATGCACACTTATCCAGAAAGGTAGGCAAACAAATAAACTACAGGCGTGGTACTGGAGATTCAATACCACTTGGTCCAGATTTTGGACAACTGAAACATGTGCCAAATAGTGTACATTTTTTAAGTTAAGTCTTGCACATATCTGGAAGAACAAGAGATAAACTAGAAGCGTGGTCTTGCAGGTTTGATCCCACCCCGGGCAGGTTGTGAACAAAGGGGATCTAGTACAATTAAATGTATCAGCGTCCATAATATTAAAAATGTAAAGATTCTCATTGCTAGGTGTTCACAGGGGAAGGTACTTATGATACACAGTCATCTCCATAAGTAGTTGGTGCACGACTGTGATATATTGAATGTTCTAAAGTATTTCATCAGTATAATCTAATTTATTAATTTCACTCTCAACATCAAACACCTCCCAATGAAATTAATAAAAGCATGTGATCCTACCAGGATTCGAACCTGGGTTGCCACATACAGATCTTAAACACTCTAGAATGATTCAGTACAATTTGCACCACTTTTCATCGCAGGCGGTTGTACTGTACATGCACTGTAGCCCCATGTTCCCCAAGTTGATAGTCAGTCACCCAGGCCAAAGTCAGCCAGGCTTGGGCAGACTTACAGTATAATATGAACCTATGGATCTATTCAACGCCACCGTCCCCTTTCTTAACCCCTTCTGTAGCCGTAACGTCTTTTTAACCTTATTCTGGCTACTATTAGAAGATTTTACTCAGTTTATAAAGGGCCTCCAGCAATTAAAAGGCTTCGAACTATCTCACATAACCCTTTATACTACCACATACCCTTCTCAAACTACTCAAAATCGTCTAAATATAACTAGAACAAAATAAAAAAGGCGTCGCCGGTACAGAAGGGGTTAAGGGAGACAATAACGCAGTGATGTGGAAACTAACACAACCTGAGCTAGGCGTGATCTCGGGGACTTGAAGAAGCAAAGTATTACGCAAGTCATCTTGAATATCAGACGTAACTAGCTGTGCTCTCTGTACTTTGCTTGTGTGTCAATGTGTATGTGTGTGTGTGTGTGTGTGTTTGCGTGTGTGTGTGTGTGTGTATATTATAGAAATAGCCGGTTTGCCACAGTTATAACAGAACATCGATTACGGCGGGTGGCTGTGGCCTGATGAAGTCCATCCGCCTCTCTATTTTGCCTTCGGGTGGGTGTTTGACTGTATCTCTATATTTTTCATATAGGCTATCTAGTTTAATTTAAACTCTTTTTCACGTGTGTGTGTGTGTGTGTGTGTGTGTGTGTGTGTGTGTGTGTGTGTGTGTGTGTGTGTGTGTGTGAACTTACCCCATGTTCCTGGAGGTGTTCCTTAGGCCCCACCCCTGACAGCATCAGGAGGTGGGGGGAGGACACAGTACCCCCACTCACCACCACCTCCCTCTTCGTCATTGCCACACGGGACTGCAACACAGATAGAATGGGAATGGTTAAGGGAGCCCACCTCGCTTGTTTTCTCTTTCTTTACCTCTCTCTTTGGCTTGTATCCATTCAGCCCCATTCAGCTACTGTTTTAAGACGTTTACCCCCATCCAGGTGTTAATATTTTCCTGGCGAGCGGTAGCGAGCCAGCATATATATATATTTTTGTTTTGACAGCAAGCTAAATTTGTATATTTTTCGATAGAAAAATGTCTCCAGCGAAGCCGCATTTCTCCATACAATGCTGGCTCGCTATCGCTCGCCAGGAAGAAACCCACACCTGGATGGGGATGAACGTCTGAAAACAGTTGGCTGAATGGGGCCCAATGGATACAAGCCAGGGAAAGAGAGAACAGGAGAGAAAGATTTAAAAAGCCGGTGACCCCCTTAAATGGTATGTTATTTATTTATATATTTAATTATTTATTTATTTATATATATAAGTATGTACGTATTAATTATTTTATATTTATTTATGTATGTATTTATTTATTCTTGTTTCTAATTGTTACTATAGTTATGTAATATATATACAGTTTTTTTTTTTTTTTTTTTTTTTTAAGAGACAATGAATGGAGGAAGGAAAAACACAGATAAAACAAAAAGGTCCATGTGCCTAAAGGCATCCTCCATTCATAAAATGTTTGTAACAACTGGATTTAAACATTTGTTGATTGTAAGTTTGTGGAAAGCAATTCGAGGGAAGTGAATTCCAAAGAGTAGTAGCTCTGGGGATAAATGAATTCTGATAAGCAGAAGTTCTGCATTGTGGAGGAGAAAGTGTAAATTCACGCTCTCTCTCAGCTGCCCTAGTTCTACGGGGAAAGATGTGGAGAGGCGGCACAATTGAAGCAAGTTCCTCGGAACAATTGCTGTGAAAATATCTGTAGAATAATGCAAGGGATGCAACGTTTCTTCGTATGGCTAATGTAGGAAGGTCCTGTGTGATTGCAGGGTTATTGATTAATCTAATAGCTTTATTTTGAATTTTGTCCAACTGCCTCAATGCAACCACTCCACTTCCACCCCACAGAGGTGAACAGTAATCCATCTGAGAGCGCACATGACTTTTATATATTACGGCCAACTGCTCGTCAGTGAAGAATTCTCGAACTCTGTACAGTTTACTTATAGTCACTCCCTCCTATTTCCTATTTCGTGGCCATTGAAACACATGCATGGGCGAGGCGTTAAATGAACCATAGACAATTATATTAACAGTCTATTTGTTGTACTACATTCGTTCACTACTCTATGCAAAATATAAAACATAAATATTTATATAACATCATTGGGTATATTAATAATTGATTCATCGCTCATTCCCTAAATAAGATTTAATAATGTATCAATATACCTTTAGTATGATCAAATATGTACATCTTAATTGACATTTGTATATCTTCTGCAGCCCGTTGTATTTTTACGTTGTGTTTCTTTTGTTTTCTTTTTTAAATGTAAACAAACGGGAATGGAAGAGGAAAGTAAGGCTATTACATAATGATTACAACACACATAATTATTTAAATATTTAAAATATATTAATTATATTCGAACAAACCAACAAACCTACAAACCTCCCCCTTATGGTCGAATCTCACCCCCACCGCTCTCTTGTTACGGTCGAATAGGATCTGTTGGAGAAAAAACATAAATTATTTTTGTTTTGCCCTCCGTATTTATTCTTCTTGATCGTTGACTTTAAGGGGAGATGCACCGTTTTTCTGGTCCCCCTTCTTCCTTATGTTTAGCCTCATTAGTTTTCAGATTTTTTAGACGTTCGGCCCATTAGTTTGCCGATTTTAAAACCTTTTATCCCATTTCTATATCATTATCAAGACCTTCCGTCCTATTTAGGTGTCGATTTTTTTCTCTGGCGAGCGATCGAGCCTGTAATTTTAAGAAGAACTCGGCCTTCGGCCTGGACATTTTTCTATCGAAAAATGTACAAATTTATCTTGAAGGGGGTCTAGGGAGTGTTTTCTTAAGTTTGATGAAGGTCTAGCTAGGAAACGAAAACAAAAATATCAATATATAAATAAATAGGCCCCCCAAAATATCCACTGTCCCCTTTAAGAAGTAAACACCGTACCATTACCAAGCCCTTTAATTTTTGTCTAGCTATATTTAGACGATTTTGTGCGGTTTAGGAAGGAACTGTGGTAGTAAAATGGGTTTAGTGAGATAGTTCGAAGTCTGTTTATTGTTGAAGGCCTTTTTTAAACTGAATTAAATTGTTTAATAGTAGTCAGAATAAAATAATCAGAGCAGCGCCGGTACAGAAGGGGTTAAGGGGGAGTTCTTTATGTATTTATTGGCGTTATTTTTGTTCTTCCTTAGACCTCAATCAAGCTTAAACAAGCACAAACACTCCCAAGACCCCTCTTCGAGATACTGTAAATTTGTACATTTTTTGGTAGAGTAATATGTTTGGCCAAAGACCGGTTCCTCCTTAAATTTCAGGCTCGCTATTGCTCGCCATGAAAAATCGACACCTAAATGGCAAAAGAGGTTTTAAGATGTACAAATAAATTGAGTGAAAGGTCTTAACAAATCCAAACTAATGGGACAAACTTCTTAAAAAATAATAAATAAACGGGTTAAACATGAGAGAGAAGGGGGATTCAGAAAAAAGTACATAAGTTCAAATATAGGCCTACCCTTAACCACCCTGCGATCTTCCCCACATCTAGCAACATTATGGGTACACTCGCACGGTCTGTTTCAAACTACATAAACCTGTGAGACAATAGCATTATGTAGCCTTGTTTGTAGGTACAGTCACATATACACATTTCGTGGATCCCTTACACTTGTTGTTTATGCAATTATAACTATCTGAAATTATTTTTTGGATGGAACTTGCTTTTCAATAAACGGTATATATTGTTTTATAGTTGATGCATATAATACTATATTCATAAATTTGTTTCCAGAGATATTCTTGCAGATGTATTAATAGGTGAAGTCCACTATTCTTTATGAGTGACTGTACTATCACTCGGAAAATGATTGAATTTATTTTAATTCGTCTTGGAATAATACTCATCACGAATATTTTGTGTAATTAGTGTGCTTTGCATTGACAAACGCGAGTTAATTAGAATTTTCTGTAGATTTACTTACGGAACATTAAAGGTCCAAGAATATATATATAGTAATTGAATGTCCTACCATTATGCGGAGAAATATTAAACGGCTTCAAGCTTCTTGCCAGTTCTATATACGAAAGTAAAGAGCATCAGCACTCCTTGATTGAAAAAGACCAAGAAGCACGTAAAGCATAATTCAGCATGCAATGACTATAACTGCTTATTTACACTAAGTCTCTCTCTCTCTCTCTCATCACCTAAATTTTGTTCTGGCAAAAACAAAACAACACAAACAACAACAACCCCACATCAGTAAACACCTATATCTATAATTAACCATAACCCCTTCTGTACCGGAGACGTCTTTTTAACTCTCTTCTGGCTACTAATAGACGATGTTATTCAGTTCTAAAAGGGCCTCCAGCAAATAACAGGCTTCGAACTATCTCACTTAACCCTTTTTACTCTCACAGATCCTTTTAAAGCTGCACACAATCGTCTAAATATAGCTAGAATGTAATTAAAACGACGCTGCGGTACAGAAGGGATTAATATCAAGTGCGTTGGTAACAGTGTGCGGGTTGTAGCGGTGAGAGGCCGTTTTCAGGTAGGCCTCAGCTGTCGATCATCGGCTGCCCTCATGTATGGTTAGTAAGGAAGAGAGAGAGAGAGTTACACATATTTACATATATATACAGACTGCATAGACCCTGTGGCCCTCTACGAGTCAGTCTGGAATTTAATTCTAATATAATTTGCTACTAAGTGGAAGGTAAGGATAACAAAGCAGAAGGCTCTCTCCCCATCACAGAGAGCTACATAGAGCTACATAGATACACAGACCACACAGACCTCAAGGTCCTTACTAGGCAGTCTGGCCTTACAAACTTAGATGATCTATATGGCATATATATATATATATATATATGGGAGGCATGATATATACATATATTCTACACCGGTACATACATATACACACCTACACCACACACACACATATACAATACATACATACACACATACACTACCATATATATAGACAGTATATATATACATACTGTACATTGCACACCACATACACTTACATAATTTTTTTTTTTTTTTTTTCATATCACCCCAGCCCTCTGCATGCTAAGAGGTCAGCCTTCCCTGAATGAAGCGTTTATTGTGTCGCTCTCCACCACTTCGCTGGTAGTTTATTTCCGGATCTGTCGCCACACTGTAGGTGAAGAACTCTTTGTGACATCTAGGTTTGCCTTTTGGTTTAATTTCATTCCATTTCCGCGAGTTGATTAGTATTGTTTAATGTGGAATAGTGCATTTACATCGGACTTTGTCGAAACCTTTTAGTATCTTAAAGCACTCAATAAGCTGAGACCAACTCAACCTCCTCTTTTTTAATGAGCAACAGGTTCAATCGTTTAAGTATTTCTTCATATGGTTTATTTCTTAATGAGGGTATCATCTTCGTCGCTCTACGATTGTACTGACTCGAGTCTACAATGTCCTTGAATCAGATAAGGTGACCAGAACTGCACAACATATTCAAGGTGGGGCCCTCACCCTACTTTTGAACAGTGGCACTATTGGACGTTTTATACATTTGATATGTAAATTTTCGTTTATAAAGCCCAACCAATGCTATGTTTGCCTTATTTGCAGCTGCTATACATTGGTCGGAGTTTTAGGTTTTCAGATATATAGTACCCCTAGGTCTTGTACTACGTTGCGGTTTTATTTGTTTGCCATTCAATTTCGTATTTGTATAAGTCTATTTCTGCTACCAACTGCAGCCACCTGACATTTATCGACATTGAGGGCATCTGCCCTTTTTTCGACCACTCTGATATCTTGTTTAAATCAGATTGCAAAGCACTTTCTATCATCTTTTCGTTCAGGACTGTATTGCCTATTTTTGTATCGCTCGTGCGGGAATTTGGAATGATGTTGTTTAACCCGACAATACATATCGTTAATGTAAATGAGGAAACAGGACGGTACCAAGGACCAATGAGAACCCTGTGGAACTCCCCCCCCCCAACTAGTGACAGGCTCCCACTCCAACTCCACTCCATTTATCACCACTCTCTGTCTTCTGCCGTGTAAGCCAATTTTTTATCCAAGAAATGAATCGTCACCTTTGATACCGATCCTCTCCCAGTTTAGCAACAATAGTATTCGGTGAGGCACCTTATGGTCGAAGCTTTTGAAAGTCCAAGAAGATTATATCTAGTGATTTCGTCATGTCGTTATATGTGAATAGTTTGTTATAAAATTCAATCAAATTTGTTAGAACATGACTTATCTTAAGATCTAAAGCCGTGTTGACCTATTTTTGATTAGGTGTTTGATTCGAGGTAATCTACTATCTTCTATCTCTAAGGCATTTTTCCATGATTTTGTCCTACAATTGAAGTTAGACTAATTGGTCTGTAATTACTCGCTTGGCCTTGCTACCTCTGTAGTATCGGCGTAATGTTCGCATCTTTCCAATCCCTCGGTACCACAAAAAAGAGGAGAGAGAGAGATACGAGACGAGAGGAGAGATGAGAGACGGAGAATAGGAGCGCGAGATGGAGAGAGAGAGAGGGGGGAGAGATGTCGATTTTTTTTAGAGCGGAGATGTAAGAGAGAGAGAGAGAACTACAACAATACATAACCTTATTAACATGAGCGTTGGTAACAGTGTGTAGGTTGTAGCGGTGAGAGGCAGGCTTGAGATAGGCCTCAGCTGTGGAACATCGTCTGCCATCCCGTATGGTCATCTCCGGGACACTGAAACCTGGGAGGATAGACCGGTTAATATATAGCTCAACTTTTAGCTAATTTTGTATTATAAGCTTGGATGTGGAGAGGGGTAAATATTGTTTGTTAACCCCTTGTGTATCGGCGGCGTCCTTTTCATTCTATTCTGGAAACTATTTGACGATTTTACTAAGTTTAAAAATGGGTAACCAGCAATTGAGAAGCTTCGAACTATTTCACTTAATCCTTTGTACCACCACAGGTCCTTCTTAAACTGCACTAAATCTTCTAAATATAGCTAGAATACAACTAAAAAGACATCTCGGTAAAGACAGGGTTAATATAAAAACAATGCGTGATACATAGTCTGACTACAGTATTTACGTGCGTGAGAAAGAATAAGTTTAGGTGACCTTAACCCGTTGAGTACCAGAGACGTCCTTTGCATCATATTCTGGCAGATATTGGACGATTTTATACAGTTTAGGAAGGACCCCTAGCAATAATAAGGCTTCAAACTATCTCAACCAACTCTTTTAGCTACCACAGATCCTTCCTAAGCTGCATAATATCGACTAAATATAGGTAGAATAAAATATAACACACGTCGCTGGTACTCAAAGGGTTAAAAACAATATTTTCTTCAGATGCATAAGTCACTGAACTGCATATAATGCCCTTGTGTAATACATATATGTAAAAATTATTTAGAGGTCTACAAAATCATAAGACACAGTATGCATATGTTAACACCATCTGGTGCAACATCTTGGAGGTTATTATGGTATTTTGTTTAATTATTATTGAGGGTTTTAATTGTTTTTGCTATTTTCGAACTATATGTTTTTAGTTTACTCCGAGAATTGGAAAAAACGCCTCTCCAAATCCCCTTCACACTACAACGTCCCCCAGACCCCCTTCAAGCTAAATGTGTACATTTTTCGGTAGAAAAATGTCCCGGCCAAAGGCCGCTTTCTCCAAAATTGCAGGCTCGCTATCGCTCGCCAAGGAAAAATCGACACCTTATTGGGTTGAAGTATCATATAATCGCCAAACTAATGAGATAAAAAGTCTTAACATCTCCAAGCTAATGGAGTAAAACTGGGAGGATCTAAATTGGCCAGCACTGCACCTAATAGAGTTAAAGAACAAAATATAGTAAGATTAGAGAGAGAGAGTGAGGATGAGTATATTATGCGTGGGTAGTTGTATGTAATATGTGCGTACTATAATATGTAAGAGTATGTGTCTGTGAGTTTGTATATACTGTATATGTAATAGTATGTGTCTATGAGTTTGTGTATACTGTATATGTAAGAGTATGTGTCTGTGAGTTTGTGTATACTGTATATGTAAGAGTATGTGTGGTGGGAGGTGTGGTGGAGTGGTCATGCCACTGGATTGGTAATCCAATGGACCCGGGTTCAAATCCCGATATGTCAATGGGAAGATATGTACTGGGATTGAATTTGTGCCTGTACTAGTATCAGTGCATTACCACAAGCCCACGAAAATGCCAAAAGAATACCCTCATTGTGGTGCCCTGATAAATAACACTGTATGAATATTCCCATATTCAAAAATGTGAGGTGTACAGGGGGACAATGCCTAGTGAGTTCATGCTCCAATAGGTGGCGTTCTGAGAGTGAGGGTCTGAGTACTGGAGGCTGAGACGGTGTGAAGCACTTGAGCGGCAAGCAAGAAACAGCAACCAGCCGCTTCAGAGATGGAGCTGCTTCGAGCCATGATAGATGCTTTACGAGTCTCACTACCCAGACTGGAACAAGACCTCACCAGGGCTTCACCGTGTTGAGCGGTGGAATGTACAGGCTCTCAGTTGAGTATGCGAGAGGGAGAGTAGTTGGAATATATATATTGTAAAAAAAAAAAAAAAAAAATAAAAAAAAAAAAAAAAAAAAACAAAAAAAAAAAAAAAAATGTGTCTGTGAGTTTGTGTATACTGTATATGTAAGAGTATGTGTCTGTGAGTTTGTGTATACTGTATATGTAAGAGTATGTGTCTGTGAGTTTGTGTATACTGTATATGTAAGAGTATGTGTCTGTGAGTTTGTGTATACTGTATATGTAAGAGTATGTGTCTGTGAGTTTGTGTATACTGTATATGTAAGAGTATGTGTCTATGAGTTTGTGTATACTGTATATGTTAAGAGTATGTTTTGTCTGTGAGTTTGTATATACTGTATATGTAAGAGTATGTGTCTATGAGTTTGTGTATACTGTATATGTAAGAGTATGTGTCTGTGAGTTTGTGTATACTGTATATGTAAGAGTATGTGTCTATGAGTTTGTGTATACTGTATATGTAAGAGTATGTGTCTGTGAGTTTGTGTATACTGTATATGTAAGAGTATGTGTGTGAGTTGGTATACTGTATGATGTAAGAGTATGTGTCTATGGAGGTTGTGCTTATATACTGTATATGTAAGAGTATGTGTCTGTGAGTTTGTGTATACTGTATATGTAAGAGTATGTGTCTGTGAGTTTGTATATACTGTATATGTAAGAGTATGTGTCTGTGAGTTTGTGTATACTGTATATGTAAGAGTATGTGTCTGTGAGTTTGTGTATACTGTATATGTAAGAGTATGTGTCTATGAGTTTGTGTATACTGTATATGTAAGAGTATGTGTCTATGTGAGTTGTGTATACTGTATATGGTAAGAGTATGTGTCGATGAGTTTGTGTATACTGTATATGTAAGAGTATGTGTCTATGAGTTTGTGGGTATGATACTGTATATGTAAGAGTATGTGTCTGTGAGTTTGTGTATACTGTATATGTAAGAGTATGTGTCTAGAGTTTGTATCTATACTGTATCATGTAAGAGTATGTGTCTGTGAGTTTGTGTATACTGTATATGTAAGAGTGTATGTGTCTGTGAGTTGTATCCGTATACTGTATATGTAAGAGTATGTGTCTGTGAGTTTGTGTATACTGTATATGTAAGAGTATGTGTCTAGAGTTTGGTGTATACTGTATATGTAAGAGTATGTGTCTGTGAGTTTTGTGTATACTGTCTATGGTAAGAGTATGTGTCTATGAGTTTGTGTATACTGTATATGTAAGAGTATGTGGCTTATGGTTTGTGTATACTGTAGATGTAAGAGTATGTGTCTATGAGTTTGTGTATACTGTATATGTAAGAGTATCTGTGTCTGTGAGTTTGTGTATACTGTATATGTACGAGTATGTGTCTATGTGAGTTTGTGTTATAACTGTATATGTAAGAGTATGTGTCTATGAGTTTGTGTATACTGTATATGTAAGAGTATGTGTCTATGAGTTTGTGTATACTGTATATGTAAGAGTATGTGTCTGTGAGTTTGTGTATACTGTATATGTAAGAGTATGTGTCTGTGAGTTTGTATATACTGTATATGTAAGAGTATGTGTCTGTGAGTTTGTATATACTGTATATGTAAGAGTATGTGTCTGTGAGTTTGTGTATACTGTATGTAAGAGTATGTGTCTATGAGTTTGTGTATACTGTATATGTAAGAGTATGTGTCTATGAGTTTGTGTATACTGTATATGTAAGAGTATGTGTCTATGAGTTTGTGTATACTGTATATGTAAGAGTATGTGTCTGTGAGTTGGGTATTACTGTATATGTAAGAGTATGTGTCTATGAGTTGTGTTATACTGTATATGTAAGAGTATGTGTCTATGAGTTTGTGTATACTGTATATGTAAGAGTATGTGTCTGTGAGTTTGTGTATACTGTATATGTAAGAGTATGTGTCTATGAGTTTGTATATACTGTATATATTAAATAATAAGTAACCATCAATGTATGTAATATGTGCGTACTATAATATGTAAGAGTATGTGTCTATGAGTTTGTGTATACTGTATATATTAAATAATAAGTAACCATCAATCATCTCTGGACCGTTGGCATCTATAAGAGAGAGAGAGAGAGAGAGAGAGATGTTGATGAGAGAGAGCCGCGAGAGAGAGAGAGAGATGAGGAGAGTGAGAGAGAGAGAGAGAGAGAGAGAGATTTGATTTTGCCCGAGGGCGCGAGTTATTGCTGCAGCGCCCCCCATCCTGTGAGGGGACAAACACTGTATAGTAAGGCGATACATACTGCTCAAAGAGCCATTATTCCACTGAAACAACAGCATCGTATCGTCTGGTTACATGTGAGTTGTGTTTATAAGTCCTGTTGATGGGATTGCAGATGTGTTATTATAGTTTTCTCAGAAGGGATTTAATGTCCCATATGGTCTGTATATACGTATATCATAAAAAAAAAAGCAAGCATAGAGTTGTGTTAGTGACTGAATTATTAATTGACAGGTTGTAAATAATAGCACTACGAAATAGTGCAATCGTATGAGGAGACTATTCAAATTTACATTACATGAATGGATATTGAGATCAGAGTTAGCTGAATACAATATTACAAAAAGATAGGCACTGGATAAAATCAACATAATACATATGAATGTAAACAGGCGAGGACATGAATCATGAACGGTTCGTTGTGCACTGGGAGCTAAGGTGTCTAGAGATCGCCTCGTACCCATACACCAACGAACGTATTATAGTCTGCATGGTTGGTATCTAATTGAATATACTTAGTGGGTATTCAAGAATGTCAGGGGGTAAGAGGAAAATGTGATTTGTATATTAGAAGACTGTGATTAACGAGACGGAGACGTGTAACATGTGGAGGGAGGTGGTGAAAGAGAGGGATCGTTGGGGGTGGAAGTTTCGCTCCAGGAATTTGCGTTCCTGTGGTATTTCAAATATAAAAAATTATAATAATATAATAATAATAAGGGGACAACCACTGGTAAGGCAATACATACTGCTCAAAAAGCCATTATTCTACTGTAAACACAAACCCCCACACAGTATCGTCGTCTGGTGAGATTATAGTTTCCTCATTTTGATTGCACATGTTGCTGTATATACGTGCTCATGAAAAAAAAAAAAAAAAAAAAGAGTGACTGAATTATTAATTGACAGGTTAAATAAGAGCCACTACAAAAACTAGTGCAATCATATGAGGAGGCCAGTCATGTTTTCTTACATCAATGGTTATTGAGTCATAGTTAGCTGAAATTACAATTATACATACCATGATGTGGACTAATATTTCGAACTACATAAATTATTATGCCAATTAAAAGACGACAAATATATTACAATCATATGAGGACACTTGCACATTCTTCATTACATCAACGGTTATTGGAGGTCATAGTTAGCGTGAATACAAGAGTCAATACCTAATGTGGACTAATATTACCAACTACCGGGGAAGTTATGATAATGGACGTATAGTAATCCAAATGTTTTAAAAGGGCGGAGAGGACATGGTTCAAATTCTTATTACAATAATGGTTTTGAGGGGATAGTTAGCGCAATATGGACCAGTGGGAGAAGTGTTGGGGGGGGGGACATGCCGATAGTAACTCTAATATGTAGTAGGGTGTGTGGGGAGGGAGAGAGGAGGGGGGTTGTAGGAGGTAGAGGAATGGGTGGGAGAGGAGGAAAGGAGTAGGGGGGGAAAGAGGGGGGGAGGAGGAGGGAGGGATTTGAGGTAAGGTACTCCAGGTGAGGAGGACGGAGAGTGTGAGGGGGGAGGTGTGTGTGTGTATGTGGGGGAGGGTGGGACATGCTACAATATAAATAAGTTGTTTAAGGCCAGCCATAGTACCTGAGATAAATATGGTAGTAAAAAAAAAAAAAAACAAAAAAAAAAAAAAAAAGAAAGGGGAAAGTGTGTGTTTCAACGCAAGCCTACAGATATCAGCAGTATCGCTGGATCGTACAGACACAACATATCAATAAGTAAGAAAAGAGGAAGGCAACTGTATACGTGCAAAGATCAAGATTCAATTAAGTTTTAGTTTAGTAGCAAAACAATATTACGAAGGAAAAGATACTTAGTAGTCCTCCGGGGGGATATGCCGCATATCGAAGAGGACTTAATTGTAGATCAAACCATTAGCAGAGCATATTGAGGACAATTATGTTGCTTACATATGCAAGGGTCATGTATATTGGCTTGCAAAAGGATATGAATTGGCACTTAACCCGTGGAGCCCCGGCTAGTTTTGTAATGTTTGTTCACCAGAACCCGGCCGGTTTTCAAAAAGGAGATGGTTTAGTCCAGAAAACAATAGCGAAAGGGTTAGGAAATGAAGGAAAAAAACCACGAAAAACCGCTCAAAAAGCTTAAAGAATGGTCCTACAGAGCCCCCGAAAACGTATTATACAGGAGTAAAAAATTGAAGGCAATTACCCCAAAAAAACAGGTTATTGCGTGCTCACGCGTACGCACGTGGACTTTGAGAGTTTTCAACCATCGGCACGGTTGCGTGTGGATAAGTAACACCAGTTCCCATACAAAATATGAGCACCTGAGTGGCTACACCTGAGGTTACGGTCGGCGCAATTAGGGTGACGCGTCAGACGCGTCGCTGGGGCTGTGCGTTACATACATCGCCGACGCGTCAGACGCGTCGCTGGGGCTGTACGGGTTAACAGATTATTTAAATAAATGCTGTGTTAGAGGCTCAGAGGGATATGTATATACTGTACAGTACTGTACATTGTCAATCTATTAAATGAGAATAGCAGTGATAAGTAAAGAAATACTGACTGGTATTATAAAAGGGAGACATGATCAATGAAAATATGAAATCGTTTTTGTAGAGGGCGTTACAAAGGGTTTTAAGTGTGACCTTGTAAGGAAAGAAGAGATGTGTGGAGGGCAAGGGGTGCATACTTATAAGGTTCATGTTTAATGGGTTTTACAGTACATATATTGTGGGGGGGCAAAGTTCTTGTGTTTTTAGTATGTTATTGATTACGTTATTCTTTAGCATGTCTATTGACTTGATCCTCAATTGTGGTTAAACTGATGATTATTCCTGTATCCCTATCATTGGGCATTCCAAGATTAGTGCTCGAGAGAGGTAGCTGTTTGTTGGGAGCTCTGCAAACCCTACATTTGCCTGTGCTATTATTGCTACCGGTGTCACTTCAGCTGCTCAGGGAAACAATAGCCAAGCCTTATTCTTGCATGTACTGAGTCTACCCACCTACTCGTTGTACGTTTACCATAGGTGTATTTGGTCGTAAATGCTACTTTATTGTAGTAGTTTATAGATCGGCTGGTATTATGATGTCTAGCTCTGTCTTCATCCACTCTTTCTTCTTGTGTCTTTTTAATTATAGTTCTCATTTGAGAGAGAGAGAGCGAGAGAGTGAGTAAATACGTATGTGTATGAGTAATTATTCCTATCTGTGACTATTTATATAAGTGAATGTGTCTACTGCCTATATGGGAATGTACGGTGACGTTAATAAGTCATGTCTCAGCTGTCATTACGTTTCTCTGGCTCTGTGTTGTATTAATGTATGTCAGATGTTGAATAAGGTTGGTAAGTGTAGGAACATGCTTGTTTATCTCACTCGAAATGAAGAAATTACGTTTAGATATTGCTGATACCAATTATTGAACAAAATATAACTAGGTGCCGAGACATTACTTATTTGGCCGACTATACAGTACCCACCGAGTTGTGTGTGTGTGTGTGTGTGTGTGTGTGTGTGTGTGTGAGTGTGAGAGAGAGAGAGGAGTGTGAGTGAGTTCGTGTATGAGTAACTGTGTCTATCTGTGAGTGTTCATATATTATATAAACACTCACAGATAGAGACACTTACTCATACACGTACTCACTCACTCCCATTCTCTCTCTCCCTTATGTATATAATATCCGTATATATGGCTACTGCTTATATGGGAATGTACAGTAAGAGAGAGAGAGAGAGAGAGAGAGAGAGAGAGTAGATGTATAAGTAATTCCTAACTGTGACTGTTTATCTAAAATTATGGAAATGTACAATACCCACCAATCATCTCAGGACCATTGGCGTCGATAAGCGAGTACCCCAGCTCCTGCCCCGCCTTCAGGAACCCATGCAGCAAGGGCGTGTACCAGGGCTTGTCCACCACACTCAGAGGGCCGCCTACGCCGTGGTACTGAGCTGCGGGAGGGTCGAGAAAATTAAGGGGAGGCAACCCGTTTTTCCGGACCCCCTTCTCTCTAATGTTTAGCCCCACTAGTTATGAGATTATAAGACGCTCGACCCATTAGTTTGGCGATGTTAACACCTTTCGCCCCATTTCGTTGTCAATTTCAAGACCTTTCGTGCCATTTAGGTGTCGATTTTTTCCTGGCGAGTGATAGCGAGCCTTCGATTTTAAGAGGAACCGGCCTTCGGCCGGGAAATTTTTCTACCGAAAAATGTACAAATTTATCTTGAAGGGGGGTCTAGACTCTAGAGGGTGTTTTTCTAAGCTTGATGGAGGTCAAGGGAGGAAACTAAAAGAATATAATTAGGAATAAATGAATTGATAGACCAAACAAACGGTCAGCCTCCCCTTAATGCCTTCGAAGTATACAATACCTCAATTTCTCTCTTATTGTGACTAGCAATAACCTCTTCAGCACCATGACGCCTTTTTACCTTTGATGCTGGCTTTAATTAGATGGTTGCATGCAGTTTAAGAAGGACCTATGTTATCAGGAGGGTTTATTGAGATTGTATTTACCCATTTGAGACCTAGATGTATGTTATAAACTAAAGAATTTCGTATAATGGTAACCAGAATAAGATCAAAATTACGTCATGGTGGTGAAGGGGTTAAGGGAGTAGTGGTTATTTTTTGGTCATAATTTATATAGTAACCCCGCTACACCTCCATCAAACTTAACAAAGCACCTCATAGACCCTTTTAAGATATATTTGTACATTTTTCGGTAGAAAAATGTGTCGGCCGTAGGCCGATTCCTCCACAATTACAGGCTCCCTACCGCTCGCCAGGAAATATATCGACACCTAGAGGACACGAAAGATCTTAATATTGACAAAGAAATGGTGCGAAATTTATTAAAATCGACAAACTAATGGGACAAACGTCTTAAAATCTCAAAATTAATGGGGATAAGCATGAGGAAGAAAGGAGACTAGAAAAATGGCCACCTACGCCGTGGCACTGCGCTGCGGTAGGGACAACAAGGATTAAGGGGTAGTATTCGTTTTTTTTCTGAACCCCCTTCTCCTCCATGTTTAGCCTCACTATAGTCTATTGTTTTCCAGCTGAGAGTAAATTGTCATGTTTCTACCTTTGTACCTGAACTATAAGGTGGATTTTGTAGCGAAATATGATGTTAATTATAAAAACTTGGCATTAATACGACACACAGCCATAGTAGTTTCATATATTTCCATTAAGTATCGAGAAATCAGCTAATAAGAGATTCAATTTATGATCAGCTGGACAAAAATAGAGTATAGTTTTCAAATGTTCAGATTTTCGCCCATTTCTTTGTTAATTGTTGTTGAAGAGGCATTTACTTTATAATAGCCCATCTTTGCCAATATTAAGACCTTTCGTGCCATTTAGTTGTCGACTTTTCCCTGGCGAACGAAAGCGAGCCTGTAATTTTAAGAGAAACAGGCTTCGGCCGGGACATTAATCTATCGAAAATGTACACATTTATCTTGAAGGGGGGGGGGGGTCTATAAGGTGTTATTTTTAAGCTTGGTGAAGGTCTAACGTGGAAACTAAAAAATATATGAATACATAAATAAATAGACCCCAACAAATAACCACTGTCCATTTAAGATAGTTTCTACAACAATGATTAGAAAAAACTCTCCAAAATGCATAAACTCGTGTAATTATAGCCAGATTGAAACACAGAAATGCGTGCTAGTATTGTCAGGCTTAAGAATAGAGCTAAGAATCTTCTAACGATACCCTCAATAATGGAACGAAATGCGTACTAATATTGTCAGGCTTAAGTGGGGATGGGCGTATTTGTTTGCTAATTTATTGATCTTGATATTATTTTTCTAGTTTCCTTCCTAGTCTTCCATCAAGCTTACAAAAAAACACTCCTTAGACCCCTTTTAAGATAAATTTGTAAATTTTTCGGTAGAAAAATGTCCCGGCCGAAGGCCGATTTCTCTTAAAATTACAGGCTAGCTATCAGTCGCCAGGAGAAAAAAAAATCGACACCTAAATGGCATAAAAATTGCCAACAAATTGGGGAAAAAGGTCTTAAAATCTCCAAACTAATGGGCCGAACGCCTTAAAATCTAAAAACTGATGGGGCTAAACAAGAGGGAGAAGGGGGACCAGAAAACCCGATCATCCTTCCTTAAAAATACAGCTTCAAATATAAAAGCAAACGTACCACAAGTAAAACTAAGCCACAAAAAACGGGAAGCCATATTTAAGAGCTGAAGAACTCGGTGAAAGGAGATCAAGAACATAATTTACAAGACTCTGTGAAAGGGGAGAAGCAATAAAAACAAAAAAAAAACGAGATAGTGCCGAATGTAGTAAGTCAGCGCCATTGTTTTAAGTCGGAACGTAATTTACAAAACTGTGAAAGGGGAGAGGCACTGAAAAACAAAAAAAAAAAACAAAAAAAAAAACGACGAGATAGTGCCGAATGTAAAAAGTCTTCACAAGCACAATTATGTTCAGTCTGTTCTTGCTCTTTTTATTAATGCTTTTCCGCGGTGCTTTCAGTTGCGTACGTCAGTTTCTTACCAGTCGTGAATATGTATACAAAAAATACCAAAAATATATAACAAGAAAGACAGAAAACATAGTGGTTGTCTATTTTTCTTGTTGGTATTATTAACTTTTTATTATTTTTTCTTCAATGCTTATCGTTGCGTACTTTCTTATTCTATCTGTGGAATTAAACTTCATTTTATCTTTTTCATGCTTACAGCTGCGGCGTTTCTTCATCATACGTTAATGTAAAAACAAGTCATTCCAGGCTTATTTCTGGCACTTTTTATTGCTCTTTTTATAAATAGTTTCTTTCCATGCTCAGAGGTGCGTAGTTATATATCCTCTGTTCTTATATAGTATATAACGTTTACTGTACCTAAGCCATGGGCGGTCGTTTTTGTAGGAGTTTCTACGTTTCACCCCTTTAACTTGACAGTTTTAAGACGCTTCGTTGCATTAGGTTGGTGATAATAAGATGCTTCACTCAATACAGGTGTGAATTTTTGTCTGATGAGCACTAGCGAGCTCTCCATTTAGGATAAATTTGTCTTCTGCTGGTACGGTGTGTTTTTCTCCTGAAAATTGTACAAGTTTAGTCTGGGGGCAAGTTTATATATATTTTGAAAGTGGAGGTAGGGGTCAGAGAGGCGTTAATATATATATATATATATATATATATATATATATATATATATATATATATATATATAGGGGACGTAGTTGAAAATTGTAATAACACTCACGAATAATAATAAACACAAGATACAAATTAACTGCTCAACACGTCGGATCAGAGAAGGTCGAAACATAGAAGTAAGAGAATAGAGGGAGTAAAAGAGGTAGTTTTTAGTCGCCTGTTATGATACTTAAGGGGACAGTGGTTGTATTTTTGGGTCTGAATATTTATAGATTCATTTATTTTTTAGTTTCCTCCCTAGACCTCCAACAAGCTTTAAAAAACACTCCGTAAGCTCCCCTTCAAGATAAATCTGTACCTTTTTCGATAGAAATATTTCCCGGCCGAAGGCCGGTTTCTCTTAAAATTACAGGCTCGCAATCGATCACTAGGAAAAAATCGACACCTAAATGGCACGAAAGGTCTTGATATTTATATATAAATGGGACGAAATGTTTTAAAATCGACAAACTAACGAGGCAAACGTCTTACAATCTTAAAACTAATGGGGCTTAGCATGAGGAAGAAGGGGGACCAGAAAACTGGCCCATCTCCCCTTAAATCTGTTTATACCTTTCATGCTTTTTTGCGCTAAAACCACAATTTTTTTTTCTGTGGTGACTGGTCCTGCATTTCATTATACTTTTACCTACGACTAAAAACGTTGATTGCGGAAAATGCTAAAAACGAGGGCTGGCAAAAAGAAGAATACGCGCAACGTTCAACATAAAAAACTGTATACAAACACACGCACGAATACATGCGCTTTTACCCGTACACCAACACGTACAGTACATATATACAGTATACACACACACACACACACACACACACACACACACACACATACACAAACGCGCACACTTCTATGTACAACTAAATACCCATAAGCAAACACACATAAGTAATACACACTCGCGCAAACACATGAACACATAATTATGTAAACCAATAATGGCAGACAAAACAAATATTCTTAATAGTTTGTGTGTGTGTTATTCTAATGTCATAAATAAGCTTTAAGGTAAACATAAATATAATATTATTTATCTTAAACAAACTCATGAACTCATAGAGGATTAGGCAAATATTACATAGAGTTTAGGAGTAAAGTTGGTTGGTGGAGAGAACATAATAATTAAGGCATATGGATATATGGATTAGAGATATGGATAGAAAATAATCTTACAATGATACCAAAATAGACAAGTTATACATGAATAGTGTATAAGAGAAGACAGGTGAGGTTTGACGTAAATTATTATGTATTAGAGCAAAAAATTGGAAGGTGGAATTCCTGTAGAGAAAGTAGGAAGGAGGCCTGGGAGGGTGGAAGGAAGGAAGGAAGGAAGGAAGGAAGGAAGGAAAGAAAGAAAGAAGAGAGGGAAGGAGGAAGAGAGGGAGGGAGGAAGGAAGGGAGAGAGGGAGGGAGAAAGAAAAGGAAGGAAGGAAGGACAGAAGGATGGAAGGAAGGAAAGGAGGGGGGAAGGAAGGAGAGGAAGGAAGGAAGGAAGGAAAGGAGGAAGACAGGGAAGGAGGAAGGAAAGAATGGGAGGGAGGAAGAGAGGGAGGGAGGAAGGAAGGGAGAGAGGATATAATTAAGGAAGGACAAAAGGAAGGAAGGGAAAGAGGGAGGGAGGGAGGAAGAGAGTGAGGGAGGACGAATGGTGGAAAGGAAGAGAGGGAAGGAGGAAGTATGAGGGGAAGGAAAGAAAGAATTACAAGAGGGAGGGAAGAAAGAAGTACGAAGAAAGTACGAAGGGAGAAAGAAGGAAGAAAGGGAAGAGGAAAATAAGTGGGAGAAAAAAGAGAGAAAAAAGAAAGTAGGATGGAAGTACATGGGCTCTGAAGAAAAAGGAGAAAAGAGGGCTGGATGTGATGGAGATGAGCTGCTTGAGGAGTATGTGTGGAGTTACTCGTAGAGACAGATTGAGGAATGAAGAGATACGTAGGAGAGTGGGGCAGCAGGAACATTTGTCAGCCAGAGTGGACAGAAGGGTGCTGAGCTGGTATGGTCATGTTGAACGAATGGGAGATGCCAGGCTTACAAAGAGAATATGTGAGTCAGGTACAAGGGGAGATAGAAGGGCAGGAAGACCCCATTGAGATGGAGAGACTGTGTAAGAAAGGCTTTGGATGATAGAGGAATGACTATAGATCAGGCAGGGGAAGTGGTGGTGGACAGGAGTGAATGGAGAATGCTTGTGAATAGTTGAGTGAACACGTGGTCATTTGGAGTAAGGGGTCGGGCGCAAGTTGGACTAGATAATAGTCCATCAGGCGCCTGGCCCGGGGAGACGATTAATATGAAGGGTGTGCCTGGAAGTGTGGTGGGAGGGCTAGTGGCTTTGGCTCCGCTGCATGTCTGCCTGCCGAGATCGGAACCTCTCCGGGTGGTCAGGGGCCGGGGGAGTGCTGGAGCGACCTTGGTAACCCTGGTCTCTGGGTCTTCTCCTGGGTGACCTGGATGTGTGTGAGTTTGTGTTTTTATCTGTGTTTATTTTTTGTTTTATGTTGTTTTTGTGTTTTCCCTGTTCTTGCTCTGTCTTGAGTCGGCTACCCCCAAAATGGGGATTGGGCCTGAGCATATAGATAGATAGATAGATAGGATGGAAGGAAGCAAGGAAGGGAGGGAAAGAGAGAGGCAGGAAGTAAGACATTATGTAGTTGATGGAAAACAGGAAGGAAGCGATCAAGAAGAAGAATGGGAGGAAAAAAAGAAAGAAGAGAAGATGAGAGAGAGAGAGAGAGAGAGAGAGAGAGAGTGCTAGAGAGTTAGAGTTAGTTCATGTTCTTAAACATGCATAAAGTTATAATACACGATTTGAAAGTGAACAATCTTCAAAAATATATATAAAATTGATAGCAGATCCCAGACTCCAAAATAAACGATACAATTCATGATATGTCTATATAGATACATAACTAAGTAGCTTAACTAACAAACTAATAACAAAATATGAAATAGATCAAATATATGAGGCGTACGGTCAGTGTTTTTTTGTTTTAATTAATTAGTTTTGGGTTCTGGTGAAGCTTACAGTACAAATGTTACTTTTCTCGATTCCGTTAGCAAGAGGGTTGTGTGTTGTGGAATTATTGTTTTTTCCACCTTTTTCCTCTAAACTCAATTAATGAAATCAACAAATCCGTTCCCAGAGCAAGGACTCGAACTTAGGATACTCACATCGAAATTCCGCGCACCTATGCATTACGCTATCAAGACAGTTTGAATTGATTTTGTTTTTGTTTTTTATATCTTCGAAACCCTTGATGGACTACTTCTTCGAAACGGCTGCCTCCACGACACTGAACGCTACGATACCAAGACCATAGTTGTTCGCAGAGCCATAAATGTGGAAAGTGAGCGCCTGTCGGACTTCCGTTGTACTCATTAAGTAGATATAGTTTCGCTGCCCTTTTTCGTCTCCGGAACCTTTGACGCACTACTCTTCCTAAGCCACTGCTTCCACAACATTGAACACTAAGATCAAAGTTAATGCAGAGCCAATATGAATAAAATGAACCTGCCGGATATCCGCTACACTTGCTACGTAGGTCCAATTGCTGCATTTGATCTTATTCTGAACGTTTGATGCGCTACTCATTTTAAACGGCTCCCTCCATGACATTGAACACTAAGACCAACATTGTTCCCAGAGCAAAAATGAACAAAGTGAACCTGATGGATTTCCTCTGGATTGTCTTTTTGTTGTTATCTCCGGAACCTTTGACTCACTACTCCTCCTAATCGGCTGCCTCCACTAAATTGAACACTAAGAACAAAGTTGTTTGCAGAGTCTAAATGAACAAAGTGAACCTAACGAATTTTCTCTACCGATTGTGGAGGCTCTTGCACCGCGAGATTGTCTAAAATGGGATTTAGCAGAATCAGAATCAGGGTTCATTCGCCCTAAACCCCTTCCTTACCGAGGGTGAATTTTGTGTTATTCCAGCTATATTTTAGACGAGTTTCTGCAGCTTAGGAGGAAACTGTGGTGTATAAAATGGATAATCGAAATAGTTTGAAACCTTTTAATTGCTATACGTCCTCCCTAAGCTGGATAAAATCGTCTAATACAATCCAGATTATTATGACAAGGACAACTCGTTACTAAAGGGATTAATTAATCATTATTTTGTATTTATATTTATTTATATTTTATATATATATATGTATTTTAATGCTTACAGTAGAGTTTAGCATCTCATCATTATAGTCTGCTTTTTTTCCAGCTGACGGAAAATTTAATCCTATCGCAGCTGATTGATCCTTACCTAATGGAAATACAGATGTGTGTGAATTTGTGTTTTTATCTGTGTTTGTTCGTGGTTTTATTTTGTTTTTGTGTTTTCCCTGTTCTTGCTCTGTCTTGCCACCCCAAAGAAAAAAGGAAAACAAAATAATAAAATAGAATGAAATAGAAAATAAAAATCTATCTATCTATCTATTGCCGGACGCCTTACTCCCCTTACGAGGGTGGCCATACACAGAAGGCCACAAAGCGGACCTATTCCCTGTAAGAGGGACAACCCGAGCCAGTTTACTGAAGGACTTACAGGATTGACCACTTAATTTAGGGTCCGTCCGACTCCGAGGCCCTCTATGGATCTTGTTAGCACTATTTTTCTACATTGGTGTTCGGCTAATCCATCCACTAACCTGCCTTACACTTAGATAAGCAAGCAGTACGAATTTGTATCAGGTTTACTTCCCTAGACAGGTTGCCGACCAAGGCTGACGAGTCCCATGCCCCCGGATTAGTAGAAGGTTGTCTCCCCTAGATGGGTTACCGACCAAGGCTAACGAGTCCCATCCACGCGGAAAAATGGGGATTGGGCCTGAACATATAGATAGATAGATAATGGAAATATATGTATCTATTATGTCCTTGCCTCATATAAATACTGAGTTTTCATATATTACAACATATTTCGGTGCAAGATCATCGTTGATGTTAACCCCTTGAAGCTCTGACGCGTTTTAGCCGTTTACTTTGGCTATAATTAGACGATTTTATGCAGTTTAGGAAGGATCTGTGGGTATTAAAAGGGTAAATACTATCTCAATCAACCCTTTGACTTCCGTATACTGTTAGTAATCTGAATAAAATCGTCTAATAGTAACCATAAAACAACAGAAACGCGTATTGGAGTTTGAAAGGGTTAAATAATCATGAGGAGGATTTAACAAATTACCCTCAGCTGAAAATAAACGCACTAAAGTTAACCCCTTCTGTACCGGTGACGTCTTTTTAACTTGATTGTAAATTTTGTTCAGCATAAAATAGGCCTCCAGCAGTTAACAGGCTTTGAACTATCTCATTTAACCCTTTTCACTACAACTGATCCCTCTTAAACAGCACAAAACCGTCAAAATATAGCTAGAATAAAATTGAAAACAAATATAAAAACTTCGCCGATACAGAAGAGATTAAGTATACAGAAATATTTCTAATTATTTTGTTTTTGTTTTTCCTATGTGAGTGAGATAAGCAAAAGGCAGAACTGCCTGTAGCGAGTGCCTCCCCCAGAGTTGAAAGAGTGACAGGGCCTAAATCAAGAGACGTTCGAGCCAAAATGCCTGGACACACGGAATTTGAATCAATTTAAGTCATAGGAAGAGGGAAAGACTGATTCTGGGAGGGAGTTCCAGAGCTCAGCTGTTGAATAGAAGAAAGTTTGAGAGTAATGTTTCACTCTTTGGTTGGAGAGTTGCACAGAGTAGGGGTGGGATTGTATTGCAAGACGGGTACCACGTGCCCTACGTAGAGGAGGTGGTATACACTGGGAAAGCTCTGAGGAACACTGATTATTATAGTAGCGATAGAATAGCGAGAGATATGCAACATTGCGGCGGAGAGAGATTGCAGAGAGTTGGTGAGTGGACGGGAGTTAATGATACGAAAGGCCTTCCTTTCAACTTTATCTAGGAGAGCGGTGTGAGAGGAACCTCCCCACACATGTGAACAATACTCAATACAAGGACGCACTGTGCCCCTGTACAGAGCAAGAAGCTGTGCAGGGGTAAAGAACCCCTTGAGGCAGTTGAGCACACCCAGCTTCTGGGAGGCTGCCTTAGCAAGACTGGTATATGGTCCTTCCAAGTGAGAGCAGAAGAAAAAGAGACACCAAGAATATTGAGAGAAGATGAAGGATTGATTTTTGTATTGTTGAAGTATAAGGGAAAGTCCTCTGGGAGTTCTGGACGAGTAGTAAAATGGAGAAATTGGGTTTTGGAAGCATTAAGGGTAACAAGGTTTTCTCTGCCCCAATTGGAAATAGTAGTTAGATCAGAAGATAAGTGTTCTATGGCTTCATTACGTTTGTCTTTGAGGGATTGCTGGCTGGGGCGTTCTGGATATCTAGTCGAGTAGTGTAAGGTAGAGTCGTCTGCGTATGAATGGATGGGACTGGAGGTACAGTTGAGAAGATCATTTATGAAAATTAGAAACAGAATTGGAGATAGGACAGAACCCTGAGGAACACCGGAGTTGATAGGATGAGGAAGTGAACGATGGCTGTCCACAACCACAGCTATGGAACGACCGGAAAGGAAGTTAGAGACAAAGGCACAAATGGAGGGATAGAAACCGAAGGAGGGTACTTTAGAAATTAGAGATTTGTGCCAGACTCTATAGAAGGCTTTCGATATGTCTAGTGCAATAGAAAAAGTCTCACCGAAGTCCCGAAAAGAGGATGACCAAGAGTTAGTGAGATATGAAAGAAGGTCACCTGTAGAGCGACCCTTAAGGAATTCATACTGGCGATCTGAGAGTAGATTAAGAGAAGAAAAATGCTTAAGAAATTTGAAAGTAAGAATAGTTTAATTAAAAAACTTCAGAGATACTAGATATGAGAGCAATTGGACGATAGTTGGAGGGTTGAGAGTGGTCACGCTTCTTTGGGACAGGTTGAATGAGAGCAAACTTCCAGCAAGAAGGGAAGACGTTAGAGGAGAGACAGAGACGAAAGAGTTTGCCTAGGCAGGGGGTCAGGACGGAAGCACAGTTTTTTAGTACAACAGGAGGAACACCGCCCGGACCGTACGCCTTCTTAGTATTAAGCCAAGAGAGGGTAAAAAGTACATCTTTAGAAGAGAATAGGACATTAGGCATAATTAGGAGAGAGGGGGATGGAGAGGGAGGAATAGCACCGGAATCATCCAAGGTTGAGTTTCTAGCGAAAGTTTGAGCGAAGAGTTCAGCTTTGTCAGAGGAAGAAGTGATGGTTGTGCCATCAGAGTGGGAAAGGGGAGGGAAAGTCGAGGAAGAGAAATTGTTGGAGAGATTTTTGGCTAGATGCCAGAAAGCTTGGGAAGAGCTAGAGTTAGATAGTTCAGTGCATTTACTATTGATGAAAGAGTGCTTGGCAAGTCGAAGAACAAATTTAGCTTGATTCCAGGCAGAAACATAGGAAGAATGAGATTCTTGAGTATGAAGGCATTGATACCGTTTGAATGCTTCCTCCTTGTTGCGGACAGCAGTAGAACAAGCGTGAGTAAACCAAGATTTGTTTGCATTAGTCTGAGAGAAAAAGTATGGAATGTATGCTTCCATGCCCGATAGGATTACTTTGGTAATCCGTTCAGCACTCTCTGAGGGTCTTCGGCCATGGAAGCAGAAATTATTCCATGGGAAACAAAAGAAGTAGTGCCGGAGAGCCTCCCAGTCGGCAGCGCCAAATTATATATTATTATCTATTACTATCTATTATCGAGTGGGGATAACTTTTCTCTAGCAATCTCTTTAACGCCCTGAGGTTTATGACGCATTTTAACACTATATTCTTGCTATCAGTAGACGATTTTATACAGCTTAGGAAGGATGTGTGAGAATTAAATGGGTAAAAACTATCTCAAATAACCTTCTGACTCCCATAAATTCCTTCCTAAGCTTAATAAAATCGCTTAATAACAGCCAGAATGTAATGAAGAAACGCGTCTTCGTATCCTGAGGGGGTTAATCTTTTGAGTACCAGCGACGTGTGTTATGATTAAATCTAGCTATATGTAGACGATATTATGCAGCTTAGGAAGGATCTGTGGTAGTTATACGGGCTGGCTGAGATAGTAAAAACCAAGTTGGTTGCTAGAGGGCCTTACTAAGCTGAATAAAATCGTCGGATAGTTGCCACAATAGGACAACAAGGACGTCCCTGGTACTGAAGGGGTTTACACAGTTTTCGCCACTTGCAAAATGGTACAATGATTATGTGAGCTTTTCCGTGTTTATATTTTATTTATTTATTTATATATATCTATATAATTTTTATTTGGTGAATGTACTCTGGTTCTATTTCGTCATGCTTATATTTTTTACTTACTTTGGGTTATAACAAATTATATACACAACTTGTAGCTTTTGCTTTCGTTATTGTTATTGCGATGTTATATTTTTCTGTCGTTGTTGTTGTTGTTGTTCCCCAGACTGCTTGGACGAACAGCCCCAAGGCCCCGAGCAAGGCCAAGGCCATAACCGAGCGGCCCCACAGAATCCTCCCTGCCTACCACAATAAAACCTGGGTGACCGAAGCCACTCCATGGCGGGGAGCTGAGGAGGGTGCGGAAACGCCCGGGAAACCAAAGCCCCACCCAGGGCCCTTGTCCCCCTCATCAATTATGAAGAGAAAGTTGAGGGGCAAAGGAAAAATGTGATGCTTTGGCTTCCAATCTTGGTAGATTGGGAGGTCAATCCACGGAAGAGACGCCGTCACTTGAGATCTAGAAAATATATAAGTAAAAGGAACAGTTAGAGTAAGCTATGGGTATGGCAGAGATCGCTCAGTTCTCACTCTAATAGACCAACCCATCACCACATTACTAGAACCCAACCCTCTCAGCATCAGCTAGGAAAGACCCTAGAAAGCCGCCTTTGGCGGGGGGGGGGGGGGGGGGGGGATAGCTCCCCTATGTCATCCCTTTTCGGGGTTGGACACCCGCCATTTGCTGTCGTTATGCACTTCAATAATAGACATAAACACAAAGGAGTACAAAGGAGTACAAAGGAAATAAAGCAACAACAGATCTAGTGACCCTTCTAGGTTGCTAGTCCTCCAAAACACTGAGGATCAAGTGTCCAAACAGTGGTTTAGAGTGGGTAAGGGAACATTGGAAAGGGAACTACTGCCCTGCCACTAACGTGGCAGGACTAGGAAGTTAGTAGGGGACATATGGGTTAGTAACTGAGGGAAGGATAAAGTTATTCATTTACAAACGCAGTCAGTCGCGGGTTTGATGCGAGATATTGTCTAGGCGGAATTTAAATGAATCAACGGTGCTGCAGTCTATAACGTCTCGGGGAAGCCCATTCCACAAGTTGACAACTCGATTGAAGAAGAAATTCTTAGATTCGTGCGAGTTAAAAGATTTACCAATAATTTTGCAACCGTTTCCTCCCCGCGTGTACTTAGATTGGTCGATAGTGAAGTACTTACTACAGTTCATATTGTCGATGCCTTTGATGATTTTGAACACTTGAATTAAGTCGCCTCTTAATCTGCGCTGGGTTAAAGGAATAGATAATTTAATTCTCGAAGACGCTCTTCGTATGGTTTGTTCTTTAGGCTAGGTATCATTTGGTAACTCTACGTTGAACTCGTTCTAGCTTGTTTATATCTTTTGGTAATATGGGCACCAGGATTGAACGCAGTATTCCAGAAGAGGGCGGACTAAGGAATTGTAAGGGTTAGGATAACTTCTTTGGATTTATGCTCAAATGACCTGCCTATAAAGCCAATTATTTTGTTTGCCTTCTTAACAACTTCTGAACATTGTTGACTCGGTTTTAGGTTACTCGATATTGTTACTCCCTCCCAGATCAGTTTCTCTGTTTACATTCTTAAGCTGAGTGCCATTCATCGAATAGTTTGCTTTCTCATTTAGGTATCCGACATGTAGTACTTTACATTTATCCGCATTGAACCTCATTTGCCAAATTTGGGCCCAACATGACAATTTATCTAGATTGTGTTGCATATCGTCAACTTGTTCTTTTGAGAGTACGCTATTTGCAATTTTTGTATCGTCAGCAAATTTTGAGAATGTGCATGCGAGACCCTCATCTATGTCGTTGATGTAAATTAGAAAGAGAATTGGTCCTAGTACCGATCCCTGGGGTACCCCGCTACTTACATTGGTCCATTTAGATGCCTTACCGTTTATTATGACTACCCTTTGCTTTCTGTTGCTGAGCCAATTTTCTATCCATTTCAACACACCGTCTTGTATTCCATGCGCTTTTAGTTTTAGCAGTAAACGTTTGTGGGGAACTTTTGTCAAAGGCCTTTTGAAAATCAAGGTATATATATCTACAGCTTTACTCTCATCGTAGAGGTTGATGATATCGTGGAAAGTCTAAGAGGTTTGTTAAACAGGAACGTTTTTTTACGAAAGCCGTGTTGAGTATCTTTAAGTATGTTATTTTCCTCCAAGTGATTTACGAGTCTGTCTCGTATGACCGTTTCTTAGCATTTACATACAACTGAGGTTAAGCTAATGGACGATAGTTACTGGGTAGGGATTTGCTGCCTTTTTTGAATATCGTTGTTACGTTGGCTAGCTTCCACTGATCAGGCATAGTTCCAGACTGCAAGGATTTTATTTGAATAGTAATGTCAGTGGTTTGGAGATCTCATTCTTAGCTTCCTTTAGAACTCTAGGCGAGATTGTATCAGTCCAGGCATTTTATTTACCTTGAGTTTATCTAAACAATTCAATACTTCTCTCTCTGTAACGGTGATATTGCTTAGAACATCTGAATTATCAATCTGAATCGGCGATGGTGTAGGGATATCACTGAGGTCTTCTGTTGTAAAAACTGATGCAAAGAAGGTATTGAGGCATTACTCATTTGTACTTCGTCTTTGGTGTATTCTCCTTTTTCATCGACTAACGGTCCAACAGTTGAAGTAACTACTTTGTTCTTTCTGATATAACTATAGAATTCTTTTTCGGGCATTGTTTTACTTTGATTCGCAATATGTAACTCTAAGGTCTTTTTACTTTGCTTAATTAACTTTTTGGCTTTGCGTCGTAGCTCTACAAATTTCACCCGTTCTTCGTCATTTTGTGAGGATTTTAATCTATCATTAGCACATTTTTTTAGCAAGCAGGCAGTTTGAAATATCTTTATTCCACCATTTGGGCTTATTATTATGGCCTGGACGCCGTATTTTCGATGGTATGCAGTCTTGCACTGCTTTTTAGGTAAGTGGTTTCGAATAACTTCCAAGATGTATTTATGTCGTTATTGTTAATTAAAAAGCTCCAGTCAGTTTCTTTAAACATAGCTCTAAGTTTATGGAAGTTTGCTTTCTTTTCTTGAAATTAGGGACTTTTTCGATGCTACTATTTGGTTCGTTACTAGTAAACTTTAAAGTGAAAGTTATCGTACGATGGTCGCTGTTACTGAATTCATCACCACAATTCAAATTCTCTATCAATTCTTCTTTTGTTGCAAGTACAATGTCAAGAACGTTATTACCACGGGTCGGCATTCGAACAAATTGATAAAGCGAACTCTCTTGCAAGTTCGTATACAAGTCATGTCCGGAGTGTGAAGTAAGAGTATCGCCCCACTTGGTCATAGGTAAATTTAAGTCGCCAAAAATTACGGTATCTTGTGAGTTACTTACATCTGCAATTTGTTTGTAAATTTCTCGGTCAGTTTGCACTGATTGAGCTGGAGGTCTGTATATTAACGCAAGTATTATTTTTTTCACCATATTATCCTTTATTATCACAAAAGATGTGTCGACGTTCACATTATGAGGTTTTGACCCGAGGGTCGGGTTAAGACTTACTTTGATATAAAATAAAACGCCACCTCAATTTTTATTTATTCGGCTGTTTCTCAACATTACATAACCGGGAAGTGAATACTCTGCTAAAAAGTCCTCTATCTTGTGTATTGAGCCAAGATTCTGTTATGCCAATCACATCATAATTTTCTGTAAACACTAGTTCCTCTAAATCTGAAAATTTATTGCGTATGCTACGAGCGTTTGCATAGAAAACCTTTAAAGTTGCGGTTTTAGAACTCGCAGATCGTTCTTTCATCGAATTTTTGGTTCTGGTCGGATCCTACATTTACATTCATGGCTGTCCTCGGTCCTCGGTCGTTATCCCTGACGGTTTTTGAATTTGGGTCGTGTTGGTGGAGCTTTATCCAAATTCGCGGTTCTTGACGGATTAGTATTTAATTCCTTTGTAGATTGCCGTCCTCGCTGTCTTCGGTCCTCCTCCTTGGTTGTCCTGTGCTGAGTCGATTTCTTCTCCGAAAATCCTTCACCCGCATCGTTGAGAAGACGCCCAAACGCGCTGCTCCCACCTGGTTCAGATGAACTCCATCATCCCGAAAACAAATAGTCATCGTAGTAGAAATTGTCCCAGGTGTCGACGAATCCCACGTTCTCCTTCCTGCAGAGGTTTGCTAGACAACGATTTGTGCTGGTGGCTATGTTGTAAAATCGGCTCTCTACACCGAGCCGGGGGACGATTCCTGAGACGATGATCCTTGATGACTTCTCCTTAAACGACTTGATCAGCTGCTGGTACTTTAAAAGCAAATCTTCCGACCGGGTTCGCTGTATATCGTTGGATCCAACGTGGATGACGTACATTGTATTTGCAGGGGCCAGCTTTGATACTTCGTCAACTGCTGCAACTACGTCATCCACACCACCACCAGGGATACAAAACACCTGTGCAACTACAGTTTAACCGCTTCAGTACCAGTGCTGTCCTTTTAGCTGTATTTTGGATGCTATTAGACGATTATATTTAATTTAATAAGGGCCCCAGGAATTAACAGGCTTTCAAGTATCTCCCTTAACCCTTTATACTACCACACATCCTTATTAAGTTGCATTAAATTCGTCTAAATATAGTTAACTCTTTGTAATAGGGTGACGATTTTTTGTGCAGCTACCGACAAGCGATTACAGTAAAGGGCTACACACACACACACACACACACACACATCTGAAAGAATATTTAGCATACAGTAGTCTGATATTACCGGTCATAAGATAATAGAATGTTGATCTAATTGATGACGTTCATTATAATAACGAAATTTGAACTATAAACAGCAATGCAAGTGGCTATTATATTAACGTAATCACATGAAGCATACACGGCATACAAATTAAAATACAAAATATATGACTAATATTCACGTAATTAATGTAATTATATTGCGTAAACATTGGAATGACGGATAAACAAGTTTTTATTACACACATCCGATATGCACAGCATAACATTTTCTATGAGTGATCTGTTGAAAAGAAAAGTTTTGTTTTAATAAAGTTCGTTCATTCGTTAGTGAGCTCATCCGCGGGCCCTGTGGAACTTAGCTATATTCCCGCTAGGTCTAGATAATTACTTCGATCTTGAGGACATTTTTGATATCCAGCGACATGAGTTCTAGCGATATTCTGGAGATTTGAGCCCCTATAGAGTGATATTCTAGAGATTGTGGCATTATTCTAGCGATTTCTTATAGAGTCATATTTCAGAGATTATGGCAATATTCTAGCGATTTTCGGCTTTCATTAAGTATCTAGCGGACTTGATTTGGTAACCCTGGTCATGAGTTGTGCAGCTACCCCGGCAACAGCACCAGTGAAGGAACTCCCACTCATTTGTTCATTTGCGGACTGGTATTGCGGACCTCGAGTTTATTTTGACGTTTGAAGTATTCCTTATTGTTCATAGCAACGATATCGTGAGTTCCAAATGGCTTCTCGTGGCGGATGTGTGTGTGGGGGGTGAAATTGTGCCATGTCGATTGTCTAACCTTCCAGAAAAGCCGATTAACAGCACAACAACAAAGATGGCGGTTTGATGCGAAGCGTCTCGAATCGGGTATGAACACAGCTTCAAAGGTTAGTCGACTTGTTCACTTGTCAGTATCTTCACGGATGATTCTCACTCTCTTGATCAGTCACTCTTTTTATTCACTCTCTCTCTCTTTGTATTTTTCTCTCGGTCTCTTTATATTTTCTCTGTCTCTCTTTATATTTTCTCTGTCTCTCTTTATATTTTCTCTCTATCTCTCTTTATATTGTCTCTCTGTCTCTTTATATTTTCTCTCTCTCTCTCTCTCTGTCTCTGTCTCTGTCTGTCTGTCTGTCTGTCTGTCTCTCTCTCTCTCTCTCTCTCTCTCTCTCTCTCTCTCTCTCTCTCAGGTGTGCAAGACAGCAACATTGGCTGACTGTACTAGGTGATTGTCGATTGTACTGTACTTCCTATTATTTAGCCACCTCTTAGTGTATATTATATTTGTAAATATTTAGTTATCCATTTATTCTTCTTCCTTGTAGCATTGCATATGTCTATCTTTCCATATATTCGTCTCACCTGTAGCTATCTCTATCTATCTATCTATTTATCTATATGTATATTCTATTCCACCAATATATCTATCTATTTATCTATCTATCGATCTATCTATCATCTATCTATCTATCTATCATCTATCTATCTATCTATCTATCTATCTATCCATCTCACCTGTAGCCTTATGCCTGGTGCCTCTGTAGTCCTCAGCCTTAATGAAGTAAGGTAGGACCGACCCATAGTCCCACCCGGGGTTACCCAGGGCGGCCCAGTTGTCAAAGTCCCGCCTGTTGCCCCTCACGTACATCATGTAGTTGATGGTGGAAGTGCCGCCCACCACACGCCCACGGTTGAAGGGGGTGGTCTGGAAAAGATAAATGCAATAGACCAAGATAAACCATTCATTATAAGTAGGCCAGAAATCTTGAACTATATCCTTTGTAACTCAAAAAGGGCTAGAGCATAATGAACTGTAGCTGTCCTCACCTATTCCTGTCTGACTCTTCCCAAATGGTAGAAATATTTACTCAGTTAGTATAGTCTTGTTGAGTTATAAAGGTTTGTGGTCTAGATTTTTGGTCTAACTATAATGAATGATCTATAGCGCCTTTTAGGCTATAAGGAAATGCTAGTAGTAAGTAAAATTGCTGAAAGATAAAGGTGGTTCCTGAATAATGTTGACATGCTAATGAAATATTTTGAAACATTCTCTTTAAACACATTCCTGAGCCAGTGTTTTTCCTCAATCAGTGTTCACTGTTTCAAGCTTATCATATAGCAGTGGACAGGGATATGTGTTGGCGGTTGTACAGTACCTATATATTTAGCAGGAATCCAATACCGTGTTGGCTTGTGATAAATGAGAAATGTCTTTGGATCTAACTTCATGTAAATATATTATTCCCATGTTGTATTTTGACTTAATACTATTGTCTACAACTTAAGCATCTTTATACACCGAAACTCACGAGTTGTCAATTATAGTTCATGTTACACAGGTGTTTTTTTCGGGCATTTCTTTTCTTGACATCTCTGGTCATGAAGTTTCTGAATTCAAGCTTTATAAGATTTCGGCCAACATAATAATCTACCTTCAGGCTGGTTGCTCGTGTAAATAGGCCTTAATCCTTCAAGTCTAATTATATGATGATTATTTTATTACACCAATGCTACCGCAAGATTACGTTTTTGCATTCAGTGGATTCAGTGTTTCACAGTTTACCCATTCCATCAATTTGTGGTGATTTGTCTTATGCTAGTTATTGTGTATTTATCTAACTTTATCATTCAATCTATTGATTTGCTATTTAATAAATCAACCGATCATTCAGGCAATATATCAGAGGATCTACTAATCACTTAATTTATATATAATTTTTGCTGTCAAACAGATTACCTTTCTCACGATCACTTAATCTGCTTTCAATTTACAAACAATACCTCCAACTCACCTGATCTTTAAAGGCCTTAAGTCCGTGTTTCTGGGGTACGGTTCTGAACCCCCAGTCTGCGGCCCCGTCCAGCAGCGCCCCGAAGAGCGCCGGTACGTGACTCTCGGGGGGCGGCTCTCCCCCCGCCTCCAACAGTAACACCCGCCAGCCCCCCATCTCCGACAGCCGGGACGCTACGGTGGACCCCGCCGAACCCGCTCCCACTGAGTAACAAATATTATATTTTAATTAAGGAGGAATGGGCGTAAATATTTTCTCATTTATATATATTTATATAATTTGTTTAGTTTCCTCCCTAGACTTCCACCAAGCTTAACCCCTTCTCCCCCCCAAAAAAAAAACAAAAAACAACAACTCCAAGATAAATTTGTACATTTTTCGATGCTATGGTGGATCCCGCCGAACCTGCTCCCACTTTAAGGGGTAAGGTTCATTTATTAGTTTGTATATTATTTATTTATTTAATTATTTATTCATTTATATATTTCTTATTTTTCTACTTTCCTCTCTAGACTTCCATCAAGCTTATGGGAGTAGGGTTTATTTAATTGTGTGATTGTTTATGTGCATTGATATCATTGGTTAGGTTTTATTTGTAAGTTAATTGGTGGGTTGGTGAAAATATATATTTATTTATATTCTAGTTGCCTCTTTTGTCCTCCATCAGGCTGGTTAAATTATCCTTAAGATCCCCCTCTGAGATGCATTTGTACATTTTTCTAAAAATGTCCCCACCGAAGGTCGGTTCCTCCAAACTACAGGCTCGCTATCGCTCGCTTGGAAAAGTTGACACTTAAATGGCACGAAAAGTCTTGACATACATAGAGAAATGGGACGAAAGGTCTTAAAATATACAAACTAGTGGGGTAAACGATGTAAAATCTCAAAACTAATGGGGCTAAGCATGAGGGAGAAGGTGGGGGGGCGGGGGTCCACAAAAAGTAACTACCTCCCCCTTAATAAATGCTTCGGTTCAAAGAATCAAATTGATGGGTAGTTACAGTCTGTATTTTTCCCAGCTGAGGGTAAATTGACATGCTATTTCCAAGATTGACTGTATAGTGAATTATGTTGTTAATTATGAAAACGTGGCATCAATACGACACAGAGACATAGTAGAATCATAGTTTTCCATTAATTATCGAGAAATCAGTTGCTATGAGATTCAATTTACAATCAGCTGAAATACAATCGAATATAGTATGGCTTATAAGTGTAATTCAGACATTTAAAAATATATTTGGTTAATCCTAAAGTTACCTCTTCGTCCAATTTTTTTTTTCTGCATCTCTCTCTCTCTCTCGTTTAGCCTCAATATGAATACAACACGCAATCATGACTGGAATTAGAACTGAAAAGGTTCAGCACTAGTATTTGTGTAAACTTTTTCACATATATGATATGTTCTACCTGGAACAAACTTCCCTACCAAGTTGTAATCAGTTCTTCAGTAGAGCAGTTCAAGAAGAGAGTAGATAGTATTTTGCACACTCTGTACAGAGTATAATGCGCTAAACACTCTCTCTCCTTCCACTTCGAGTATCTCCTCGGAATGGACCGCAAGGTCTTCGAGATACGAACTAACTCTTGTAACTCCTTGGAACTCTCTCTCTCTCTCTTCTACCCTTCCCACCCGCAATAAAGTTATAACGGATGTAAGGTAGTAGCAGGTGTCGTATCTGTGTTGTCCATTTTCACACACACACACACACACACACATGCCCCACACTCTCTATCTCAAATAATTCCCTTAATCATCATCACATATCATCACCAAATTACCGACGACATTTCAGTCCAAAAGTACAGTATGTAGTATATGTCTCCCCCCCCCCCCCTCTCTCTCTCTCTCTCTCTCTCTCTCTCTCTCTCTCTCTCTCTCTCTCTCTCTCTCGCTCTCTCTCTCTCTCTCTCTCTCTCTCTCTCTCTCTCTCTCTCTCTCTCTCTCTCTCTCTCATATACTCCCTCTACTCACCCACAATAAAGTCGTAGTAGGTCGTAAGGCGGTGGGAGGTGTCGTAAGTGTGTTTGCCCGTCTCCTTCACGACCAGGAGCAGCACCAGGCGTAGCAGGAAGACCGGGTGGAGCCAGGAGGAGGACGAGAGGAAGGTCATGGTGGTGGTGCTAGGTCGATAGGTAGAGTAGGTAGAGGGATAGGTAAGTAGGTAGGTAATAGGTGTAGAGTAGTAGTATAGCAGAATAGTAGGAATAGAGTAATATCTGATGTTTGTAAAATATAATGTATGTACAATATTAACAAAAGAGAGAAAAAAGGTAGGTAATAGGGAGAGAGAGAGAGAGAGAGAGAGAGAGAGAGAGAGAGAGAGAGAGAGAGAGAGAGAGATGTGGAAATGAAGCGAGGAGAATAGGCAGAAGATTATCTTGAATTTATGAGACAGGCAGTACGGGACACCACAGAGAAAAGGCGAAATATGTGGTATAGATCGTAGGACAAATAGAGGAAACACAATTTATAGCATAATGTAAACTAACAAATAATTGTATAAATCAATATTTACGGAGAAAGAGTAGAAAGATATTATGAAAATTAGCAGGGAAGTTATTATGAATGAAAACAATAATAGAAAAAAACTAATAGATGATTCAGAGGAAGAAATGTCATAGAAGGGAAGGAATAATGAAATGGAAGTAAATATGGAAGAATATAGAAAGAAGAATGAAGATACCAAATGATAGGACGTTGGCAATATAGAAATCGAAGACGAAAATTAAGTATATGGATAGTCAACAAATTAGTATCTTTTCCGGGGCAGTCAAAGCATTGTTGCAGGAATTAACCATTCTTAGTAGAAATAGAATATATTGATTCAGAGCACTTAATCAAACAGTTATTTAATTATAGTCCATGGAGAGTCGACTGATAAACGTTAGCATAAATCTAAAAAACTTTAGAAATGGTGTTTGTAAGCTATAAACTTTAATACAAGGATAGTTAAAGCAACAGAAACAGCATAAATCAGTGACAGTAGCAACACAAGATAATTGTTGATTCAGAGGTATGAGTGCAAGGACAAGCAAAGGAGAGATGTTTGAGTAAATCGTAGAAAATAGGAGAGTGATAGGAGAATTGTAGTTTAGAAGATTGTAATTTACTCGTAAGATAGCTGTAGAGGTAATAAGAAGTAGGAATGGGATAAAATGAATATAGCTTGATAATTCAGATGTCATGCAAGGGGAAGCACTCCTCCTCTGTTGGTTGCAGTATTGTTCGTTCCATTACTTCCGTCACTTGCCACATTGTTCTTCCTAGGGGTGGTAATTTAGCAGTCATAGGGGGTACTGGTTTTTGTCGAGTTAATGGTGGAGGTTATTTATGACGGTAGTGATCCTGGGTGGAGTTGTAGTTATTCTGGTGGTTGTAGTAGTGGTTGTGTGGGTTGGTAATTTAGTAGTCAAAGATGGTACTGGTTCTTGTCTAGTTAATGGTGGAGGTTAATTAAGATGGTAGCGATCCTGGTTGGAGTTGTGGCTATTCTGGTAGTTGTATGGTGGTATTAGTGGTTGTAGTAACGCTGGATCTTGTCGAGTTTATGATGGAGATTATTAAAGATGGCAGCGATCCTGGTTGATGTTGTGGTTATACTGTAGTAGTGGTTATGTGGGATTGGTCATTTAGCAGTCATCGATGGTACTGGATTTTGTCGAGTTAATGGTGGTAGTTAAAATGGTAGCGATCCTGGTTGGAGTTGTGGTTATTCTGGTAGTTATAGTAGTTGCAGTATTAATGATTGTAGTGGTACTGGATCTTGTCGAGTTTATGATGCAGGCTAAGATGGTAGTGATCCTGGTTGCATTTGTGGTTATTCCGGTAGTTGTAGTAATAGTACTGTTAGCAGTTGTGGTGTATACAGTATATTACAGTTGTTGTGCTGGTGATTGTGTTTTGTAGTATTATAGTGCTTATAGTAGTAGTTTGATACTGTTTAGGCTGTGGTAGTCTGGTATGTATGGTATGTGCTGTAGTTGTGGTTGTGCCGAAGTTTGAGTCGTATGTGATGGTAATTTTGATAATGAATTTAAGATTATTGATTATTTGTATTTGCAGAGCATTATACGTTATGGTAGTGTTAGTAAGAATGATAATGGTATTAGTTGTATTAATCGTAGTATTATATTATAGTTGCTATAATGTTAAATATGTTGATTATGCAGATGCTTATGGAAATTATGATACTTGAAGGGAATTAGTAGTTATAGTGGTCTAATAGATGTAATACTGTTGACGTGATTAGTTGGATGTTATGTGTACAATTTCAGGTAGTTATGAAAGTTATGAAAGTTGTGGTAGTAGACGTGATATTTGTTGTGATAGTGACAGTTGTGGTGGTGGTAGTAGTAGTTCTGGTGGTTGTGGTGATGGTAGTTGTGGTAGTAGCTGTGGTGGTGATGGTGGTAGTTGTGGTGGTAGTAGTTGTGGTTGTTGTGAAGGTATTTGTGGTTGGGGTAGTTTTGGTGATGGTAGTTGTGATAGAGTAGTGATTGTGGTAGTTGTGGTGGAGATAGTTGTGGTGGTGGTAGTTGTAGTGGTGATGGTAGTCGGGGGTGATGATGGTGGTAGATGGTAGGTGGTACAGGGAAGCACTCAGAGATTCAACTGGAAGAGAAAAAAATAGGTGTGTCAAATTAGGAAATCGGTGAAATACGCTCTCCCCCTTTCTCTCTCATTTACTTTCACTCTCACTCTCTCTCTTATTTAAGTATCACAATACATGTGTTGCAAGTAAGCCTTAAAACATTAACTTTATACAATGCCTACCCTTAATACCAGCCTATAATTATTTCATACTAAAAATAAAATAACATATATTTGCAATTACCTAGAGTATATATTTTTACACATTATTCTAAGTTCTCTCTCTCTCACTTACACACACACACACACTCTATCTATCTATCTATCTATCTATCTATCTATCTATATATATATATATATATATACAGTATATACTGTACACCTAAATTTTTGTTGATTGTCACTTTCATTCATAAGCAATATATTTTTCGTTGGTATAATATGGTGACATTAACCATATAGCATTATAATGGCCCAAATACCTTACACATTTTAATGAGTCCCCTTACCTATCACGACAGCACAAGACTTTCACCCCTACAGCCCCAGGCCATTCCTGTGTGTGAGTGACAGCCCCCGTATAGTGATCATATACTTGTCTATAACATGGTGGTATAGATGTTGCTTGTGTGTGTGTGTGTGTGTGTGTGTGTGTGTGTGTGTGTGTGTGTGTGTGTGTGTGTGTGTGTATGTGTGTGTGCGTTAATGACAGGCTCCGTGTAGTGATCATATACCTGTCTATAACATGGTGATATAGATATGGTGTGTGTGTATGTGTGTGTGTGAGGCCCCGTATAGTGATCATATACTTGTCTATAACATGGTGGTATAGATATTGCTTGTGTGTGTGTGTGTGTGTGTGTGTGTGTGTGTGTGTGTGTGTGTGTGTATGTGTGTGTGCGTTAATGACAGGCTCCGTGTAGTGATCATATACCTGTCTATAACATGGTGGTATAGATATGGTGTGTGCATTTACCTAATTGTACCTAATTGTAATTTTACAGGAGTAAGCCTTATAAGCTCGGGATGTCCCGTCTTCCAAACTCATATTATCATATTTTACTTTGAATTGGCTTATACTCTTGGCACACACTACCTTTTCTGGGAGTGAATTCCACTTTACTATGCTTCTACAAGGAAAGGCAAAAAGCCTTATAAGCTCGGGATGTCCCGTCTTCCAAACTCATATTATCATATTTTACTTTGAATTGGCTTATACTCTTGGCACACACTACCTTTTCTGGGAGTTAATTCCACTTTACTATGCTTCTACAAGGAAAGGCAAATTTTCTCACATCCTTCTTGCAAGGCTTGACCACCAGTTTGAATGTATGGCCTCTCGTTCTTCCTTTTGATGGTATGATGAAGTCTTCCCTGTCAATCCAGTCAATCTTGTTAACAAATTTGTACATCGTGATCATATCTCCGCGTTCTCTTCTATCTTGCAATGTAGCAAGGCCTATCTTTTCCAGTCGTTCTTCATAGCTGCACCCTCTCAATTCTGGAACTAATCTTCTTGCTGCCCTCTGAACTTTTTCCAGTTTATCTATGTGCTTTTTTAGATGTGGACTCCATACAACTGTTGCATATTCTAATGTGGGTCTTATAAAGGTAACCATTAGTTTTTTAATTATATTTATATCTACGTATGAAAAAGCAACCCTAACATTGGCTAGCAGTCCATAAGCGATTCTCACTTTCTCGTTTATGTGATCTTCAGGTGATAGTTTGGGATTTATTATAACCCACAAATCTTTTTCTTTCCTTGAAGGTTTAAGCTCTTCTTCACCCATTTTATATCTTCCATGCAGCCTTCTTTGACTTTCACCCATCTCCATGACGTGACACTTCTCTGCATTAAAATCCATTTGCCAAATTTTACTCCACTCGAACAAACTTGTGACATCCTGCTGCAGAGCCACGCAAGAATCTTGATCTGTTATTTGTTTCAGTAACTTTGCATCATCAGCAAACAGGTTAACATAACTTTCCGAGCTGATGTTTCTTGGCATATCATTAATATACAGCAGGAACATGATCGGTGCTAAAACAGCGCCCTGCGGTACCCCACTCGTAATCTCTTTCCAACTTTCCTCTTTCCACTTGTGTGTGTGTGTGTGTGTGTGTGTGTGTGTGTGTGTGTGTGTGTGTGTGTGTGTGTGTGACAGGCCCCGTATAGTGATCATATACCTGTCTATAACATGGTGGTATAGATATTGTGTGTGTGTGTGTGTGTGTGTGTCTCTGTGTGTACAAATATTCAAATTTACTGTAGCTTGAAAGGGGTCTGGGTGGGCATAGTTTTTTCCAGTTTAATGAAATCATTGTGGTGAACGGAAGAGAGTAGGGGGAGAGAAACAAAAGAGGAGGAGTAGGAGGGAAAAGAGGTGAGGGAAGTTGAGGTTAGGGCAGAAGAGGAGAGAGAAGAGGAGAGGAGAGGAGAGTTGAGGTGAGGGAAGAAGAGGAGAGGAGAAGAGAGGGAAGTGAGGAAAAGAGAAAGGAGAAGAGTAGAAGGGAGGGAAGAGAAGAGAGAAAAAAGAAAAGGTAGAAGAGGAGAACGGTGGGGAAAGTTATCGAGGGAGTATGTGTGGTGGGCGGAACAACTACCACCACTAATAACAACAAAAACCCAAACAAAACCCCGGCGTGAAACAATAAGGTCAGACACGCGGAAACACTGGTACTGTACCGTCACGTGAAATAACTTTACCACGTTGCTGATTTAAAGGGCTAGTGGCTGTTTTTTTGGTCTATTAATTCATTTATTTTTTAGGTTCCTCACCAGACCTCCATCAAGCTTAAAAAAACACCCTCCCAAGACCCTCGTTCAAGGTAAATTTGTACATTTTTCGATAGAAAAATGTCCCGGCCGAAGGCCGCTTCCTCTTAGATTACAGGCTTGCTATCGCTCGCCAGGAAATAATCGACACCTAAATGACACAAAAAGTCTTAATATTGACAAAGAAATGGGGCGAAAGGTCATAACATCGCCAACAAGACCCCGGCGTGAAACAATAAGGTCAGACACGCGGGAACACCGGTACCATGACGCGAGATATCTGTATTACCTAGTGCTGCTGTAGTGAATTAGTGCACATTCGGCGGCAAAAGTTCCATCGCCTCCCCTACCTAACAGCACTAACCCCTTCTCTCCCCCATCACCCTACGAATTCACAACCACACATCTCACAATGGCCAAGTAATGGTAGAATAATGCAAGTTTTGTACACCTAACATATTCGAGTCTATAGATATCGCAGGTCATGATGGTGTGAGGCAGGAGAGGCGACAGGACTTTTGCCGCCCTTTGTGCTATTAAAATGTAAAACTTCCAAACTAAACAAACCAAAACTGGGACAAAGACAATATAAAGTCAAATTAACTTATCAAAATCGCTATGTGGAATCAATGACACATGTTCGTCCCCCAACCAGCCACTGTGTGCATCCAAATCGCCTGTGGGTAAACATCAATACGCAACATTTATTGGGTGTAAATGGCACTTGTTTCAGATGCTTTGTTTGCCAACCCCCAGGTGTTTTGGATTCACTCATAAACAAACATTGGTGGTTGGTAATACAGTTGGCCACGTTAAGAGGGAGGTACTGTACTCGCTTTTTTCTGGGACCCCCTTCTCCCTCATGTTTAGACCCATTAGTTTTACGATTTTAAGACGTTCGTTCATTAGTTTGGCGATTTTGAGACCTTTCGCCCCATTACTTTGTTAATATTAAGACCTTTCGTGCCGTTTAGGTGTCGATTATTTCTTATCGAGCGACAGCGAGCCCGTAACTTTTTTAAGGAACCGGCCTTCGGCCGGGATATTATTCTACCGAAAAATGTACAAATATATCTTGAAAGGTGGTCTATGGGGTGTGTTTTTATGCTTGATGGATGTCTAGCGAAGAAACTCTAAATTAACTAAATAAAGGAATAAGTTGCCCCCCAATAAACAAGCACTAGCCCCTTAATTTGAACGCACTCCATGATTTTGTGTGTGGCAGTAAAATTAATGTGATTGACTTACAAGAAAAATTCGCTATACAACCGGTAAGTGATCATACGAATTAACCCGCTGAATATTATGACGCAATTTGACAGTTTATGCTGGTTATCATTAGACGACTTTATACAGCTTAGGAAGGATCTGTGGGAATCATAAGAGTGCAGAATATCTCAATTACCCCTCTGACTTCCACATACCCTTCCTAATCTGAATAACATCGTCTAATAATACCCAGAATCAGAAAACAAATACGTAATCGGATCTTGAGAGGGTTAACTACGGTATTTACACTTCCAATTCAATCCTACTACATTTCCTTCCATACATAAATTCATAGAGTGTATGCAAATTTCATGTGGGTAAGGGGGGATGGGCGTATTCATTTGCACATTTATGTATCCATTTACTATTATTTTTTAGTTTCCTCCGTAGACCTCCATCAAGCTTATAAGAACACCCTCCCAAGATCCCCCTTCATGATAAATTTGTATATTTTTCGATAGAAAATTTTTCCTCTTAAATTACAGGCTTGCTTTTGCTCGCCAGGAAAAAATCGACACCTAAATGACACGAAAAGTCTTAATATTGACAAAGAAATGGGGCAAAAGGTCTTAAAATCGCCAAACGTCTTAAAATGTGAAGATAACTAAAGGGGCTAAGCATGAAGAAGAAGGAGAACCAGAAAAACGACCCATCTCCCCTTCAGTGTACATTCGTGGTCAGAAACTTTGGACAATAATAGGCGCAATTCTGATACACGAGTGAACTATTTTGATAAACTGTTTGAGCCACACAAATAATTGGAAGCTCACACGTACGAGAGAGAGAGAGAGAGAGAGAGAGAGAGAGAGAGAGAGAGAGAGAGAGAGAGAGAGAGAGAGCGAGAGAGATAACCTTTTTAGAGAATGTGTGTGTGTGAGTGTATGTATGTGTGTGTATCAGTATGTCTGGGTGTGTCTGGTATCCGTACATGTAAAGAGGTGCTATATAGGCCCGACAGACCGTACACAAGGACCGTAAAAGCCAGCCACTCCGACCGTGACACTGACCAATAGACCGTGACCAGTTCAAATTACCACTTGTACGGTCGTGGACAAGAATTACTATACCATGTTTCAAGTAAGTAGGCCAAAGCACTTGAACATTAACCTCTATATCTCGCAAACATATAGGGTAATCGAGCTAATATTTCTACTACTTGGGATGGGTCAGCCAAGGAGTAGGTGTAGAGACTTACAGCCCATTTGCTCTAGCCCTTATTGAGTTGCAGAGGTTAGGGTTCAAGAGTTTTGGCCTACCCATTTGGAACAGGGTATATAGCGTTTCATATTGAGTGGCTATGAATACGTATCAACTATAGTAATTACCAACTATAGTAATTAGGGTAATAATATAGTAATTAGGGAATACGGATCCTTCTTAACCCCTTCTGTACCGGTCACGTCTTTTTAATTTTATTCTATCTATATTTATAGGATTTTGTGCAGTATAAGCAGAATCTGTGGTAGTAAATAGGGTTAAGTGAGATAGTTCGAAGCATCTCAGTTGCTGGGGGTCCTTTTGAAACTTAATACAATCGTCTAATACTAGCCAGATTATAGTTCAAAAGACGTTGCCGGTACAGAAGGGGTTAATTGATATGTAACCTTGATCTGCACAACATTCCGAAAAACAAATATTAGGGACAGAATGATGGAGAGAGAATTATTGTTGAGGATTTTGCTTGATTTAGCCATTTTCGAGGAATATATTTTAGTTTGCTCTCTAGGCTAAAAATAACGCCTAACCAGACTTAATTCAAGCATATATATTTGTTTAGTTTGAAGGAAGTCTGGGAAGGAATTTTTGTTAGCCGAGGGGACAAACTACAAACCATTGCTCGGAAATTACAAAAAACAAGCAACATCCTCAATAATAATTAAACAAAATATCATGATAACCCACAAGACGTCAGACCACATGGTGTTAACGACTTGACTATAAAAAGAGCTGAGCAAGTAGTTTATTGCTACAGTAACTAGAATGAGAGAGAGAGAGAGAGAGAGAGATAGATAGATTTCGTAATGCCGATGGGGATTAAACCATTTTGTGGCCTAATTGGCCTGTTTTGGGTGTATTCAATCTCACTTGTTCCGTTTGTTTGGGTAGGGTTGATCTCGCGGGCTCCTGCAAAAACACGCCTTAACTCACACGCCGGTAGTGAAAGTGGGAAGATAAAAAAGTGTGTGTGCGTGAGTGTGTTTGTGTGTGAGAGAGAGAGAGAGAGGGTATATATATATATATATATATATATATATATATATATATATATATATACAGTATATATATATATCGGTACATATACGATATGGCGCCATGTAGAATATTTAGTATTGATAAAGAAAATTATAGAAGAAGTAAAAGGACACAATTATCATGGCATAGTTTTGAAACTAACAAAAGGCAATGAACATTAAGAAGGTAAATCTCTCTAGGATGGAAAATATTCGGCAGAGAGAGAAACATGATGAACAGTATGCCTTAACAGTATGCCTTAAACATTCATAAAAGTTCATAACCAGTGTGTGCTACCAACCATGATTATATGGATCCACAACTTGGAAACGAACAAAACAATGTGTTATTAAGCTTAGGAGTGCACAGAGAACAATGGCAAGACCAATGCTAGGAACCTAGAGATAGGAAGAGAACATCGTGAGTTAGAGGGCAACCCAAAGTCAATGATATCCTAGAAATTATAAAAGAGCAGAAATGGAGATGGGCAGGACATGTAGCAAAAAGAGAGGAAAATAGGTGGAGTAAAAGACTAACTGACTGGACCCCCAGAGAAGGAAACATGACGGGAAAAGACCAGACAAGAATTGGAGAGATGAGATTGGAAAAAACAAACTGCAGTGGTAACATGGCAACGACTGGCCAAATTTCGGGAGTCATGGAAAAGCTTAAGGGTGGCCTTGTCAAGCAGTGGACTCCTCATGTTTGGTGATGATGATGATAATGATATATATTATATGTATAGCGCAGTTGGGAATATGTACATGATTACTGTAGATTAATATCCATTCGAGAATGGATAATAAGTCGTAGATTTGTGCATAAACCTTTAACTGTCTTGATGGTGTAATGGTTAGTGTGTTTAAAAATCTGTGTGCGGTAACCCAGGTTCTAATCCCGGCGGATCACATGCTTTCATTAATTTCATTGGGGGTGTTTGGTGTTGGAGTGAAGTGAATAAAATAGAATATAATTATCACATACGTGATTGATGTAGGTATGTGTGGGAGCATCTGCGCGCGTAAAGGACGCGCAGGTACTGTTGGCACAACATATATATATGGTATATGTAGATGTATATATATCACATAAAAAGACACACACACACACGGAATCAGTCAAAACGAGAGTGAGTGTGAGTGAGCCCAGCCAAAAAAAACAAAAAAACATCTTCCACCATCATGCTAGACTTTCCTCATCGTACTGTTGGGTTAGGTATGCACAGAAAAAAACATGCATTGAGTAGCCAGGAGAGATCGATACTACGTTATTGGTGTTTATGTGTCATTATTCCTTTCACTTTTGTTGCTTTCATGAACTACTTGAGATTTGTTGGCATGAGTATGAAATATTCGATTTACAAGAGGTCGGGTATCGTACTATTAATAATAACATTTTATTTTGCAGCTATCATTATAATTACTATTGCCAATATGCAGCTATTAGAGTAGACTAAGTAATTATATTTACTGTATAACTTCCATATTCCAAGAGATCTTTTGCAAAAACTATATATGCATTAATGTGGTTTATACTTTTTCTTCTTTGCTTACTATTTACTTACTATACATAACACATTTGAGTAAAACTATTAATATTAAACTATTAAAACTATCACTCTTGATTTACGTCTCTCCAACAATGTCCATGATTCATTTTAGTATGTCAGTGTTAGGATCATCACACTGTCATGCAGTGAATTTTTAAATTCAATGTTCATCTCCTTATTCCTTGCTACTGTATGTCTACAACACTCCTCCTTTTTGCACTTTCTTTCATATCTCATCCTCCCAACTCCCATCTTTACTCATCTCACTGGCCAAATATCAAACTGAGCTGATATATTTAATTAGCTGACCATTCAATTTCACTTCACTCTATGACTGTATTTCCCTCAAAGACTATAACATTATCCGTTATTACATTGACCTTCAAATTCCGTTTCTCGCACACAGCACCGAACGCATTTACTAAACCCTGCAAGGACTCTCATTCATCGTCACTCATTAGCACTATCAGGTCAGGTCAGGTGAAGGTATTGAGGGATAAGCCTTTATAACAGCACCTTGTAGCTACTTTCTACTATCCTATTTTCTGAAGACTGTAAATATGGGATGTTGGAAAGAGAGAGAGAGGACGCTGTTGGAGTGGCTTTATTGTGTGTGTTATTAGTCTGTATACGTCGTTAAGGTATCATCAGCAAACAGTAACTCAGGTAACTTCCATTCACTCCCTTTCCATACCAGGTGTACTCCAACATCCACTGCTCCTACTTGTATTTATATCATGACTCTAACCATAAACGATAGGTAAATTTATGACATGAAATCATTCACTTACATGTTTTCAGGTATCCTCTCTCTCTCTCTCCCTATTTACTTATGCATAAACGCGATTGCATTCATACTCATGTGCAATACATCAATACAATTATAAACACATACACAAGCACAACATCAGTCATACACAGATAAACAAAGAAGCTTATATAAACACATAATACAAACCAAAATATTCACAAACATGACTTACCATTTCAGGTTTATATCAGCCCAACGTTGTGATCATATCCTACAAACGCACCACACTTTCTTGATAATATTCCAACATATCATATAATAATATTATCCCACATAGCCAAGTAAATGTTTCTCTAGATCATCATTTCTTACTCAGTACTCTTGATATCATTCACAATATCCAAGTAAACGTTTCTCTAGATCATAATATTTGACTCAGTACTTATTATATCACTCACAATATCCCAGTAAACGTTTCTTTAGAGCATAATATCTCACTCAGTATTCTTGATATCACTCACAATCTCCAAGTAAATGTTTCTCTAGATCATAATACCTCATTGAGTACTCAATATATTACTCACAATATGTCAGTAAACGTTTCTTTGTTTACTTTTGGGCACTCCTTTAGTTCGAGCTACATTTGTCTCATATTTTCTCCTCACATCTTCAGTTTAGTGGCTGTGGTATTGCTGGTAGTTGTGGTAATGGTGGTAGCTATAGTTATGGTGGTAGTTTTAGTAATGGTAGTAGTTATAGTAATGGTGGTAGTTATAGTAATAGTGGTAGTTGTAGTAATGCATCAGTTGCGATAACAAACTTGTCGTATTTCTTTGAACAGTATTTTGCTCCTTATTTTGTTTACAAATTCAGTTTGTATTTTGAACTAATAGTTTATTTTATGATATATTTTTGTCTGTTGTTCATCTTGCGATTAACTATTAGGTTACATATTATTCTAGATATACAGTATATGTCAAATTCTGGGCATTGTTTATCATTAATATATACTTTATTGTTTAAGTTTGGGTAGATTTGTATTAATAAGGTATTCTAAAGCTACACTACACTCTTGTCTTGGCGCTATCTTGTTATAGCACTGTTGAGACTATACCCTGTTCCAAGTAAGTAGGCCAAAACTCTTGAACACTAACCTCTATAACTCACAAACGGTAGAGTAATCGAGCTAATATCTCTACCATTTGGGAAGAAGGGTCAGCCAAGGAATAGGTGTGGACATTTACAGCCCATTTACTCAAGCACTTTTTGAGTTACAGAAGTTTGGGTTCACGATTTCTGGCCTACCTATTTGGAACAGGATAGTGTGGTTGCAGATGCCGCATGGGAGCTTTATTAAAGCTTGGTTCACACATGCACGAATTAACATCCCGTCCGTCCCCGACCAAGACAATAGGCAGGACGGCATCAATCTGGAGGCCCCATGTTCCGTTCCAACGTTCCAACCGTTCCAACAGTTTTTTGCCGCCGTTCTCATCCCGTTATATTCGTCGTCTAGACGCCGCCAGGCTGCGCCTAGACGACGATTCCTCCCGTGTGTCCACTGGGTGTCCCCGACATAACAATTTTTCTGGCAGTTGCCCCGACCCATACGGACCATTTTATGCATGCATCAAATGGTCCGTATGGGTCGGGGCAACTGCCAGAAAAATTGTTATGTCGGGGACACCTAGGGGACACACACGGGAGCAATCGTCGTCTAGGCGCAGCCTGGCGGCGTCTAGACGACGTATATAACGGGATGAGAACGGCGGCAAAAAAACGTTGGAACAGTTGGAACATTGGAACGGAACAGGGGGCCTCCAGATTGATGCTGTCCTGCCTATTTTCTTGGTCGGGGACGGACGTGACTTAATTCGTGCATGTGTGAACCAAGCTTTAAGGGGAGGCAGTTGGTTTTTCGAGTCCTCCTCCCTCATGTTTAGCCCTATTAGTTTTGTGATTTTAAGAAGTTCGCTCCATTGGTTTGGCGTTTTTCAGACCTTATGTCCCATTTCTTTGCCAATATTAAGACCTTTCGTGCCATTTAGGAACAATTTTTTTCCTGGCGACCAACAGCGAGCCTGTAATTTAAGAGGAATCGGCCTTCGGCCGGGAAATTTTTCTACCGAAAAATTTACAAATATTGAGGGTGTTTTTTTTTAAGCTTGATTGAGGTTTAGAGAGCAAACTAAACCCTCTCCTTAAACCATTGAGCCGAACCAGTAATTCATGCTGCATAATACCGTCTGGGTCCCCTTAAGTCTTGCTGAGGCACAGTTAGCACTATACCAACAACAGTCACAGTGATGACATGATGGGGCAGTGTGATATCAGGACTTAATTGTAATACACTCCTACTGATGAAAGACAACCCGGTCTGAGGTATTATAATGTACTGAAATAAATACAAATAAATAGAATAAATTAGAATAAATAAATAAATTTTAAATCTTTTACGTTACAGTACCTATGAACACCAGCAACGATATTATGTGGGTAAATACTAACTGATCCGATGTTTAGGGATATTATTGAAGTATTTTCATAATTAGTAGTAGTATTAATTTTGTTTGAGAGTCTTCATTGTTTCTTTCTTTTTCGAGCAATTATTGTTAGTATGACCCCTAGACTTAAATAAATCGGTTCCCCAGACACTCTTCAAGCTAAACAAATATATTCCCCTTTCATGCTAAATTTGTATATTTTTCGTTGGAAAAAATGTCCCAGCCTAAATCAAAGTTCTTGTAAATTACTAGCGCGCTTCCACTCTTGCAGATAAAGAGAGACCTGAAATGAGCGAAGTGTCTAATAGTCGCCAGTATAATGGGGAGAAACGTCTTGCATTCCCCAAACTGGTGGACCGATACAAGTGGGATCCAAGTGAGATTGCAAGTGGTCAATTATTTTAAAGCTGGTAAATTCTTGTGAAAGACAGACGAAAGAAGTGGTTGATTTTTTACGCTTGAGACAATTTTGTCAAATAAATTAGGTTAATATTTCCCAAAATACAAACAAATGATAAATAACTAGAAAATAGAAACAAAAATAAACATAATAAATAAACTATTCATGCTAAAAGTAGTAAGTTTTAGTTTTCTGTGAAGACCAACAGGGAAGGAGACACATACACAGACACACACCCACACACCACAGACACACCTCCTCACACCACAAACACACACCCTAGCTCACACCCCAGACTCACACCCTCATACCACAGACACTCACCCTCACACCACAGACACACACCCTCACACCACAGACACACACCCTCATACCACAGACACACACCCTCACAACACAGACACACACCCTCACACCACAGACACACACCCTCACACCACAGACACACACCCTCACACCACAGACACACACACCCTCACACCACAGACACACACCCTCACACCACAGACACACACACCCTCACACCACAGACACACACACCCTCACACCACAGACACACACCCTCACACCACAGACACATGCCCTCACACCACAGACACACCCCCTCACACCACAGACACTCACCCTCACACCACAGACACTCACCCTCACACCACAGACACACACCCTCACACCACAGACACACGCCCTCACACCACAGACACACGCCCTCACACCACAGACACATGCCCTCACACCACAGACACACGCCCTCACACCACAGACACACGCCCTCACACCACAGACACACGCCCTCACACCACAGACACACACCCTCACACCACAGACACACGCCCTCACACCACAGACACACGCCCTCACACCACAGACACACACCCTCACACCACAGACACACACCCTCACACCACAGACACACGCCCTCACACCACAGACACACACCCTCACACCACAGACACACGCCCTCACACCACAGACACACGCCCTCACACCACAGACACACGCCCTCACACCACAGACACACGCCCTCACACCACAGACACACGCCCTCACACCACAGACACACACCCTCACACCACAGACACACACCCTCACACCACAAGAGCAGGTAGTACACTGACACACACCCACATTCACAGCACAAGACACGCTCACTGACCCCTCCCTATATCTGACCCAACCCAACCTTCTCTTCACATACTTACATATATACACACACATTCATTCTTTGCACATACACAGACACACACCCTCTCCTCACAAGAGCAGGTAGTACACTGACATCCACAACACAGACACACTCACTGACCCCTCCCTACACCTGACCCAACCCAACCGTCTCTTCACATACTTACATAATACACGGGCATACCTGCACATACAGGCTTACTCATACTCACTCACTCACAGAGGTAGGCCTATATATACACACACACACACACACACACTCATGCACGCGTGCAAACAAATCTATACACACACACATACGTAGACCTTCACACACCACATAACCAGATGCACACATGCACAGATAGATCTACACACACATACATTCACAAACACACATGCATGTGCAGGTAGATTTACACACACATATAGACATAGAGGTACTGATCAATTAACTTTTGTTAATAGAAACAATAAACAAATATAAAATAGAAGGTCCCATCCCTTTCCCATTCTTAAAGATTTACAGAAGAGCGACTATTACAGATCTATTAACACACACACACACACACACATACACGTATACTCATGCTGATACGTACACAAACCACATAATTACCTGTGACCATACACACACACATACACATACATACACACACACTCACATATAAACAAACACATACACAGGTATACGCAGTGACGCCATGTCCTGCCTGTAGTTACATGTTTTTGTATGCACACACACACGCACTAAGTTCCGGTAGGTTAATGTCCACCAGCACTCATTAAAAAGGTAAAGTTTGCGTTATTCCCAAAAAGTGTTATATCTCCACACCTCCCCTGCTGCCTTTCTCTTCAGCTTAGGCCGGATGGGAGAGAGAAGGTTGGCCTATCACATACACCTTTCCTTTACTATATTAACACTAGCTAAGCCGACGTGTTGGGGGATTATTGTTCGCATGTATTATAAATTGATATTATGGGCTTTGATTGCTTTTATCAATTATATTTTTTGCTGTCTTAGTTTGTTCTCTTCTAGCAAATGTACCTAGCTCCACACACCCGCTTCAAGCTAAATTTTTACATTTTTCTGCAGAAACATTTCCCGGTCAATTTGTCCTAAGTTACTCCGACAGAGGATAAAACTGTAAGAGAGAAAGAGGAGTTCTGGGTGAATGTGGAGGCGTGCCTGAATAAGTTTGGGAGAGAAAGAATATTTCTGATTGGATATACAGTATGAATGGGAAGGTGGGTGATAAAAAAGTTGATGGAGTGGTGGGAGTGTAGGGTGTACGTCAGAGGTGATTGGTAATGGTAGTGTACTTGTGGACGTATGTGTGGGGAGGAGGCTGTGGATAACCAACACCTTCTTCCGACACAGAATGATACACATGTACACATGGACAGTGGTGTGGAGGAAGAAGGATACGGATAAGACAGTGGTTAAACGAAAGGCACTGATTGATTATATACAGTATGTGTGGATGAACGAATAAAGAAATCTGTGCTGAATGCTAGGGTGTATAGGGGTATTGGATGGGGTCTGTCTGATCATTATGTAGTAGTGGCTAAAATTAGGATACAAAAGAAGTGGGTGAGGAAAGCTGGAAGGAGGCAAGAGGAAGGTGGAATGATGAGGAGGGTGGAGAGGTTGCAGGAGAAGGAAATCAAGGAAGAGTTCAGGAGAGCAGTAGAAAGACGACTAAGTAGGTTTGACCTGGAAGGTATGGAGGAAGTGGAGGAGGTGAGCAAATTATTTAAGGGAGAGATCTGTGCAGCATATGAGGAGGGGTGTGGAGTAAGGAGAAGAGGGAGGGGAGTAAAGGGTACAGCATGGTGGACAGAAGAGGTAAAAATTGCTGTGGAAGACAAGAAGAAAATGTATAGAGAGTGGTTGGGTAGTAGAGGGAATGAAAATTTGGAGAAACAGAAAAGAGCGAGATACTTGGAGAACAAGAGAGTGGTGAAGAGAAGAGTGAAGGAAAGTAAGAGAAGAGTAGATGATAAATTTGGAAGGAATCTGAGTGTAAAATGAAGGGAGTGTAAGAAACTGCTCTGGAAAGAAGTCAAGAAAGTTAGGGAAGGTAGCAAGGGAAACAGTAAGGGTATGAAAGATAAGAATGGGTGAGTGCTAGCCAAGAAGCAAGAGAGTCGAAAGATGGAGGGAGTACTTCAACGAATTGCTAAATGTAAGGAATGATGCGCCAGCAAACATAGTTGGATGGGTTATGGGAGGGAGAAGAAGAGAAGTAGGGGAGGAGGAGGTGGGGATCAAGAGGTCAGAAGTGTGTTAAGCCATGAAAAGAGGGAAGTTGGGGAAAGCACCAGGAATAGATGAAGTGTGTGGGGAAATGCTGAGGTATGGTGGCGAGATAGTGATCGAATGGGTATGGAAAATATGCTAACTAGCATGGGAGAAGAGGAGTGCACCTGATGAATGGAAGACAAGCATAATAGTCCCTCAATATAAGGGTAAAGGGGAAAGAGGAGTGTGTGGTAACCACCGAGGAATTTGTCTTTTAAGCGTAGTAGGGAAGTAGTACAGTAGATAGTGATTGAGAGAGTGAGAGCGAGAACGGAGAAATGATTAGGTGACGAGCAGGGCGGTTTTAGGAAGGGAAGAGTATGTGTAGATTAAATTTTTACCCTGAAATATCTGCAGAAGCAACAAAAGCTGTATGTTGCCTTTATGGACTTGGAGAAGGCCTATGACAGAGTGGATAGAGAAGGTATGTGGAAAGTACTTAGAATATACGGAGTAGATAGCAAGTTGCTGAAAGCAGTGAAGAGCATGTATGAGAGTGCAAAGGCGGCAGTACGTGTGGAGAATGAGCAGAGCGAGTTCTTTGATCTGAATGTTGGGTTGACACAGGGGTGTGTGATGTCACCGTGGTTGTTTACTGTATATATGGATGGAGTCGTGAAAGAAATACAAGGAAGAGCAGTGTATGTTGGTGTAGCGTTGATAAGGGAGGGAAACGAGGGGAAGCTACCTGTACTGCTGTTTGCTGATGATACAGTTCTGATGAGCAATAATGAATGGGAGTTGCAGGGTCTGGTAAATATGTTTGGAACAGTGTGCGAAAAAATGGAATCTGAAGGTAAGTGCGGGGAACAGCAAGGTTATGGTCTTTGAAAGGGGTGAAGCCACAGAGTGTGAGGTGAACTTGAACGGTCAGGCTATGGAGATTGTCAGCTCATTTAACCCTTACAGTCCCAGGCCCGAGTATATTCGTCAGTAGATAAGTAACTCCCCAGTCCCAGGCCCGAGTATATTCGTCAGTAATTTATTTGTCTTGTACAAGGCTTAGGCCTTTTTTTTTTTTTTTTTTTTTTTTTTTTAAGCCTTGTAAAAAAAAAAAAAAAAAAAAAAAAAATTGTGAGAGATCCAGTCTTGTCTCAACTTTTGAGGTGAAAAGGTGGTGTCTCCTGCCATTTTCGCCATAGTGCTTGGGACTGCTGGGGACTTTTATTACTGTATCCTATGGTACTCAACGGGTTAAGTATCTGGGCAGTGTGCTTAGTAAAGATGGAAGTATGAATGAAGAAGTGCGTGAGAGGGTACAACAGGGGAAGAGGGTTGTAGGAATGCTGAAAGCAATAACAAGAAATAGGATGGTCAGCATGGAAGTGAAGAAGTCCTTGCATGACTGTGTGGTAATCCCGACACTGACTTACGGAAGCGAAGCATGGACGTTTGTGGAGAAACTCGGACCAAGAGTGAGAGGGGTGGAAATTAGTTACTTGAGAAGTGCGTGCAGAGTTACATGGACGGATAAACAGACGAATGAGGAAGTAAGAGGGAGGTGTGGTGTGGAGGTAGATGTACTGGAAAGTGTGATAAAAAACACCTTGAGATGGCTTGGCCATATGGAACGTATGGAAAGCAAGAGAATGACTCAAGCGGGCATCACACTGGGCCAAATTCTCATCATTCTCCAATCTCCAGTCTCCGTTTCCAGTCAGTAGCGCCGGCAAATTCTATCACACACGCCAAGCGTCCTGGCTGCGTGAGTCTCCGACACAACAATAACAACGTCCGACCTTAGCCTATATTGGTCCGTTTCACCTATACTGTAATGTATAGTAATATGAATTTACATCTACAATTATAATGCAATATGACTCAATCTACACGTTAGTGTAATTTTTATGATGGAGGTATATTGTCAGCCTCTTTACAGCTCGCATTTAATCTCATTGATAACTCAAGTATATGACTTCGAAATATATATTTTGCTACATAATTGTGTGTTTTGATTGTGAGAAGGGCTGCGGATAGACATAAACTAAGTGAATTAATGATAAAATAGCTACACCACTTGCAGCTAAATAACCACTTCCTATACCTACGCCACGGCGATTGGTATGAAACGAAAACATTCGGTTGTGTAGCAGAAGGAACTGTTTTTCAGATGCCTATTTACTAAGAATCATTGAACAATATATTTAACCTAGCCAAACCTAACCTAGTATATTAGTGGACTATTTATGAATGTAAAATGTAAAAATATATTGTAACATTACCAAATTATTGAGATAAATACAGGTCTACCCGCATACACAGGATTATAGCCTACCAAGCATTCTACAACCTCTGAAAAGTTCAAAATATTGTCTCATATATGCTCCAAATATAAACATAATCACACAAACTTGTAGATTGAGTCATATTGAAATATAATTGTCGATATACATCCATATTACTCTAAATTATTGGTGAAACAGCACAATATAAACGATCGTTTAGTGCCGAAGTAACGACAGGGGCTCCGTCAGGCTATAGCAAGGCCACCTAGAGTACCAGGCCGTGTCGACCATTCTGTGACGTAGGCAATGGGGTGCTACATCCACTGCCCGCGCTCTGTCCCCATTTTATAAATACTCTCTTTTATTCTTTTCTCTGTTAAATTTTAGATTAACGTACAAACAAATTATATATTTTACGTTTAAGGTGTACGCAAAACCACTATCTACCTATATCTTACTTTATTATACTCTATATTATGATACCGATATCATAACAACATGTTTTGGTTATTTCTTGCATATGACTTATACCTTGAACAAGTAGTTGTACAAGATTAAAACTTATTATAAGTATATCTCATTACTTTGTTATATTGGAGTAAAATAAAACACAATGATAATTACATTACTATATTATATACAAAGACATAAACAACCTTACTGAAGAGCCAATTTACGTGACATCCAATATTATTCCTGAACAAATATATAAGTAACTTAATTATATACTATATGTATGAAGATGAACAATATATTTACTGTAACACACACACACACACACACACACACACACACACACACATACACATACACACACACGATATCATATTATATACTATGCAATACAGTACACATTATCTATTTCTCTAGGGTTTGAAGCTTTCTCTTCACGCCTACATTCTTATTAGCTCTGTTAGCTGTTGGGATGTTATTTTCTTTAGCACAGTAATTATTTAAAATTGCATTTGTTGAAGCATATACCACCATACTTTCTATTTTTTCGGTGCTATGACCATTTTCACAGATATCACTAGGGAACAGGAGATCAGCATCTGCTAAAGCCGTAACTGTGAGGTGTGTTGCTATATTTCTTTGGCTAGTAGCATTGCGAAAGGCAGGAAGCTTAGCAAGTTTGTTAATTACAATATAGTTATACATGACCATGTTCGCAGTCACACTATCTGGGTATATAAGAGAACCTCTGCTAATTCCAGCAATGTAACTTAGATTTTCTGGGATTTCTTCAGCACTATCTGAACACGTAATCATTTCTTTACAAGCATTACATTTAATTTTCTTTATCACGGAGTAACAACAATAACCAGCTAAATAAACTATAACGGGGATGATGTCTCTACACCTGTCAATATCCTCCTTACAAACTTCAACATTAGTATGACATAAACCAAAATCAATTTCCTCATCTGTTTTTACTTGCTCATAGTCAATTTCTTCAAAATCCTTTAAAATGACCTTCTTGTCGAGTATGGGTAAACTAAGTTTCAACACTGACATCATCCGTATCTTTTTCTCACACTCATATATTTGGCGTACAGAAATATTGTAATTTCCTCCTGCTAACTGTCGATACTGACCAAATCTTGCTTCCAAATTGTCTGTTTGAAATTTTCCTGTTAGTATGTAGGTCATATTCAGTTCTGTTATGCAATAATTTGTTATTTCTAATATTGCATGGGTCGTATGTTTCAGAGCTCTAATTGTTTCCCTAGTCAGTTTCCCCCCACATCCTGGAAGACTATCCCACGCATCTAACCACTTAAGGAAACTATCCAAGAACTGATATCGGTCATCATCTGTACTATTTGTTAATGGACAAGATAACTTGTTATTGTGCCTAAGACCTTTAAATGGGGATTTCACATTCATTATATTCCACCAATTAAGAAACACTTCGATGTACCTAGCAACATCTGAAAATAACGTTAGGCCATTATGTTTTCCAATATTGAGCAAGGCTTGAATTATATACTGTTAAAAATTTGGAGAACTAATTTGACATTTTGTCTCTCTAGGTTGGAGGGGGATAATGCTTTCAGGCTTAGCCTATAGGCCTGCTTTAGGAGCAAATTTTCCTCTAAGAAATACATTTTTTTCAGAGTACTGAAAGGGGCATATATTATCTTATTAGATTCATTACGGACATTTTTACTTGGGAACTGTGGGAATTTCATAGTTTTTTCTTCATCTTTCTGTCCTAGCCAATTATTCCTGATGCATTTTAAAATATGTACAGCGTCGTATAGGAAAAAGAGAGGTCTGGTACTTTGCGCTGGATGTGGGTAAACAATGGACAGTTTTGGTGGATTGGCAAAATATGATACAGCTTTGCCATTGATTGCATTATTGTCTGTTACAATGCTAATGACACTAAATCCTATCTTCTCAAGCCCTAAAATAATCTTCTTCATAATGTTATATAATGTCTCTGCCTTCATTATCTTTGCTGGAATTATGTGAACAACATCTCTGTATTTTGACCGAATACTGTTTAGCATAAACACATATGCGCTTGTTGCAATTGCATCACTGTCAAATGGTGAACCAACAATATTTCCTGCTTTATAATCCAAGTAAGGCTTCAGGTGAATTTCATCAACCATCATTGTAACCGTTTTATCACGGGTTGTCAGGGACTTAAATGTGTCCTTAATATACATAAGAAAATGGCTGGTACGGTGTTCGATAGCTGGGTTAAACGTTTTGGACAAAAATATTCGTCTTATAGTTGAATAGCTAGGTAGAATTAGGCATTTCTTATCTCTCAGAAGTCTGTAACCTTGAGGTGAGCAATTATGCAAGAGATAGGAGAATATCAAAAATTCTGAGGAGTAATCAAATTTAGTGAGAGTCATTAAATGAAGCTGTTCACAAACGAATTTGAGTGTATTCTGATACTTGAAGCCATTATCATGTACAATAGTTGACAAAAAGGAGATCACAAGTTGAATTATTACAATTGCATTAATTGGGTTTGAGGCAGGATTATTGATATCGCACTTACGCAAAGCATCAAGCAACACTTCAAGTGTATTAATGTCAGTGACCTTTGAAGGAATCTTATAATCCCCTAGCTGGTTTATTTGCACCGCCTGTACACTAGCCTGAACATTACAGTCTGATTTGATGACTAAGGACAAAATAACTTTAGGTTGTGGGGAATGAACAATTCGACATATATGAAAATCTTCCTCGTTTTCAATAACTGTCCAGTATTTCTTATCAATGAACTGTATTTTGTCTTTAAGTTCATCTAAAGAATGAAATGTTATGTCTTGTTTGTACTTATTGTTATCTGCAATACTCTTTGCTACCGCAGCTTGAATGGCAGACTCTTCTATTCGTTTCCTCTTCTTGTCCGGGGCTTCTCTAGCATGTGATGGGCCAGAAAGGTAAGAGGGGCAGTTTGGCAATTGTGATGGAATTACACCATCACAGAGCTGAGGATACGTCAACTTGGCCACTAATTTAGTTCCGCTCTTCTCGTCAAAGTACGAAGTCTCTCGCCTTATTTCATCAGGTCTAAAATGGAGCTCACACACCTGTAAGAGATGAAAGCTCCGATATAGCTAAGCTAAAAATAAATCGTTGCATAATTGTATTGCGAGCGATATTATTGCTTGGTAGTTCAATCATTCACGAAGGAGTAAATACACTGATTTTGAGCAGTGTGTAATTTGACTTATGAATATTATATACAATTCAATATACCACACTTAAATTACAGTACTGGGTAGGCTTAAATTTTGTATATATATTTTTCCATAATTGGGAATACAAAATTATTTCATTATGCAGCATTGATCCAGGAGGAGGATCCAATTCAATGCATCCGCCAGCGTCGTCGTCAAACATACACAACAAACAAAATAAAATAACTTCTACTCCGTGGTTATGGATAACTTGCTTCGTCGATAATAATACTAATACTAATAATACTAATATTAGTAATTATAATAATATCAATAATGAAATTAATAATAATTATATTAAAGGTAACACATCTATTATATAATTAATGAAGTCATCGATATACAACATAATAAACTCCCGAAAATATATATACTCCCACTGTTGAGCTACTCAATTTCTATTATTCTTATTATTACTATTATTAATATTATTATTATTATTATTATTATTATTATGACTACTGTATTATTACTACTATTATTATTATTATTATTATTATTATTATTATTATTATTACTATTATTAGTATTACTATTATTATTAGTATTATCAATATTATTATTATTATTATTATTATTATTATTATTTATATTAACATTATTATTATTTATATTTCAACTTGCTGAAGGAATGAGTAAATTTAGTCATGTAATGTTTAAGCCTACCGTACTCAATACTTAGACACGTGAATAACATTGTAGAATAATTTTTACTCACCCTGCTGTTTTCATTTGGAGTGAAATCTACTCGTCGAATGGCTGTAAGCCATTTGCTGGAAAGGTCAGCATTCCTTGGGAACCTAAACACTGCACTTTCGGTCCCGATCTGTAATTCCCCTTGCAATTTGGCACTGAACACGTGTAAGGCATTGTTGATGATCATGGAGAAGCTATCACAGGGAATAATGTACTTATAAAGTATATATGAGGGGGAAATAGTTTGGAAACACAGCGACAACCTCCCCCTACCTCACTAAAATGTATACTGACCTGCGAGGGTAGTGACCGTTTCAGCACTCCTTTTGTCGACGTCACAGAATTTAAAGGTCCCATCCGTGCGGCCTGGTACTCTAGGTGGCCTTGGCTATAGCCTATATTTTGCGAAAAACTTCCTCATAGCTACTTATATACGCTTCACACGCAAAACATAGCAACATTAACGTATAGATTGGGTCCTATTACACAAAGTTTGTCAATATCAATCCATATTTTTCTACAGTTTAAGTGAAACCACTGTTCTATAGCCTACGCCACGGCGATTGGTATGAATCGAAAAAGTTCAAAATATAAATTTCTTCATATAAGCTTCGAATTTAAAAAAAAATACACTAACGTGTAGATTGAGTCATATTGCATTATAATTGTAGATGTAAATTCATATTACTATACATTACAGTATAGGTGAAACGGACCAATATAGGCTAAGGTCGGACGTTGTTATTGTTGTGTCGGAGACTCACGCAGCCAGGACGCTTGGCGTGTGTGATAGAATTTGCCGACGCTACTGACTGGAAACGGAGACTGGAGATTGGAGAATGACGAGAATTCGGCCCAGCGTGATGCCTGCTTAAGAAGGTGTACGAGAGCGAGGTGGAAGGACAGAGAGGGAGAAGTAAACCGAAAGAGAGGTGGAAGGATGGAGTGAAGAAGTATATGGATGAAGGCGGTGCTGGTTGGGAGGAGGGGGGTCGACTGACTGGGGACAGAGGTTCATTGGGGCGTTTCGTTCGTGGCCACCCCTTCAGGGATCACGGCGTCAGGCAATAGATAGATAGATAGATTCCTAAGCTATTGCTCGTCAGGAAAAAAAAAATAATTGAATGGTGGTGAAACGTCTTAAGATCACCAAACTTTATGGGCTAGGCGTCTTAAAATCGCCAAACTAGTGAGGCGAAACGTCCTAAAATGGCCAAACTATACCTTAAAAGATGTTATTTCCTCTCCCCCTTCCCGCCTTTCTCTTCAGCTTAGGCCGGATGGGGGAGAGAGGTTTGGCATTTTACATACACCTTTTCTATACTATAATAACTCTACCTATTCCGAAGTATTGGGGGATGATCGTGTGTCTGTGTGTGTGTGTGTGTGTGTGTGAAGTAACGTAATTGATTGATTTGAGAATACCTTATAATTATATAATATATATATATATATATTTATATTGTTTTTCTAGGTTTCAGTATAATTCACAATATTATGGGAACGTTCTCAATGGATATAATGTATGTAATATAGAATTAATTTGAATGTGATTGTCATTATTATTATTATTGTTTTATATTTTTATTTACATATTGATTATTTACCATTCATTACAAGCCCCAACGCTGTGGGGAACGTAGTTGCTGAGGGCCATGCTTTATCATGTTATTAAATATACAAATTATATATGTGAATACATACACAATAAACAAATATAGGCAAAAGTATGCAACACAGCAAAACATATACTAAATGGGTTGTGAGTTGCCTACAACATCCTACACTTGTGAGGACGACAACAACTAAGTTGGTCGTCACATAGCAAAGTTAAAGCTAAAGTAGAGGGGGATTGACAGGTTTGGAAGATGAGTCTCTTAATTAAGAATTAGAGAGATGTAAAGAAGGAAAGAAAGAGCAAAGTAGAAGAGTACGTACTCCACCACTTACATAAATACATACATACATACATACATACAGTGCAAGTGCACTGTGCATGCATACGGGCACAGAAGCATATGCATTTTCCATACATGTGAAGCAATAATAAACATTTCAATTCATACAACAAAAGGAATTCAGGATGCATTCGATAGTAACTTCTAATATTGTCTGATGATAATGAAAGAATGTGTGTGAGTGTGTTGTGGATAATATATTTGTGAATGCGGTGGACTAGCAAGTTGGCCGTGGTGATTCTACCAGAACTTAAGACAAGTAATGTAGTATTATACAGTATATAGTCATTTAGAGTAGAAGAATATCGTTTTCTTTCATTTAGTTTACAGTGAAAGAAAGCGAGTGTCATAGGTGAAACCCGTGTAAATGCAGGCTTCGTAGAACCAGTGAATACATTCACACGTACAGTTGCCCAAATATATGATTTCGCGGCACCAAGTATATTTCGATCAATAATTGGCATCAGCTCTGTCTAAGCATTACTTCATCGTTTCCAGTGAGATATACAAACATGTTCTTATCTTTACACACCCCTTTCAACATCTGACAGACATTAATACAGCACACAGCGAACAAACCGTAATGACACCGGAGATATCACTTATTTGGCCGACTGTACAACAATTATACGCTCACACATAATCACAAACTTACACTGTACACTCGTGATCTCACAAATTCAACACACCCATTTAGCTACATCGTTCTCCAGAGTGATTTAAGAGGGGATGGTTGGTTTTTCTGGGTACCCCTTCTCCCTCGTGTTTAGCCCCATTAGTTTTGAGATCTTAAGACATTTTGCCCTCTAGTATGACGATTTTAACACCTTTCGTGCCATTTAGGTGTCGATTTGTTTCCTGGCGAGCGATAACGAACCTGTTATTTGAATAGGAATCGGCCTTCGGCCGGGACATTTTTCTACCGAAAAATTTACAAATTTATTTTGAGGGAAGGTCTTGGAGGTGTTTTTTAAAGCTTGATGGTGGTCTAGGGAGGAAACCAATAACATAATAAATAGATATATAAATGAACACATTTTTACGCTCATTCCCCCCTTAAAGGGAAAATAAAGCACATATAAACACATATAAACACATATAGAGCACATATAAACACATATAAAGCACATATAAAGCACATATAAAGCACATAAACACATATAAAGCACATATAAACACATATAAAACACATATAAAACACATATAAAGCACATATAAAGCACATATAAACACATATAAAGCACATATAAACACATATAAAGCACATACAAAGCACATATAAAGCACATATAAACACATAAAGCACATATAAAGCACATATAAAGCACATAAACACATATAAAGCACATATAAAACACATAAACACATATAAAGCACATATAAAGCACATATAAAACACATATAAACACATATAAAGCACATATAAACACATATAAAGCACATATAAAGCACATATAAAACACATATAAACACGTAAAGCACATATAAAGCACATATAAACACATATAAAACACATATAAACACATACAAACACATATAAAGCACATATAAACACATATAAAGCACATACAAACACATATAAAGCACATATAAACACATACAAACACATATAAAGCACATATAAACACATATAAAGCACATACAAACACATATAAAGCACATATAAACACATATAAAGCACATATAAACACATAAAGCACATATAAACACATATAAAGCACATATAAACACATATAAACACATATAGAGCTTAAAGGATAGCCCAGTGTAGGTTGGGCTTGTACTTAATTGTTTTCTCTTTCTTTCCTTTTCTCTCTTCCTATGGCTTCTATCCATTCGGCCCCATTCAGCCAACTGTTTTAAGACGTTTATCCCCATCCAGGTGTCAATTTCTTCCTGGCGAGTGAAAGCGAGCCAGCATTGTATGGAGAAAACCGGCTTCGCCAGAGAAAATGTTCTATCGAAAAATTTACAAAGTTAGCTTGCTGTCAAAACAAAAAATATATATATGCTGGCTCGCTACCGCTCACCAGGAAAATATTGACACCTGGATGGGGTTAAACGTCTTAAAACAGTAGGCTGAAGGGGGCCGAATGGATACAAGCCAAAGAGAGAGGGAGCGAAAGAGAAAACAAGCGATGTGGGCTCCCTTAAGAATATAATACAGTATTGGGTCATTCTATATAATATTCGTTACCCATGGCACTTAAGGGGAGTTTTCCACTTGAGGGATTTTTTTCTTGACTCCTTTCTCCCTCATGTTTAGCCCCATTGCTTTTCTAATTTTAAGACGTTCGCCCCATTATTTTGACGATTTTAAGAACTTTCGACCCATTTCTGTCAATTTTAAGACCTTTCGTGCCATTTAGGTGTCGATTTTATCCTGGCGAGCGATAGCGAGCCTGTAATATAAGAGGAACCGGCTTTCAGCCGGGACATTTTTCTACCGAAAAATGTACAAATTTATCTTGAAAGAGGGTCAAGGGGGTGACATTTTAAGAATGCCGGAGGAGTAGAAAACAAACTAAAAACCTCCTCTTAAGATTTGTATTACCATTATTTCGTGTTATGCTATATTCATACCCATAGACCCACATATTATGTTTATAATTTATGGCCAATTAAGGGGAGATGGCTTGTTTTGCTAGACCCCCTTCTCCCTCACGCTTAGCCCCATTAGTTTTCAGATTTTAAGATGTTTACCTCATTAGTTTGGCGATTTTAAGACCTTTCGCCCCATTTCTTTGTCAATATTAAGACCTTTCGTGGTGTCGTGGTGTTCGTGGTGTCGATATTTCTTCTGGCGATCGATAGTGAGCCTGTCCTTATTAAAAGTACCGGAGTTTTGGCCGAAATTTGTTTTTACCGAAAAATTTACAAATTAATCTACAAGGGGGTCTAATGGATGTTTTTTTTTTTTTGTATATTTGATGGAGGTCTAAGGAGGAAACTAGAAAATAATGAATAAATGAGAAAATCGACCAAAAAGTGAACCATCCACCCTTTAATGAATAAAGGCGCGACTCCATAGTGAAAATATTATACGCCTCGGGGAGACTCGGCCGCTTTCTAGGAGTGTGGCTCTGTATATTTTTCGGTAGATAAATAGCCCGGCCGAAGGCCGGTTCCTCCCACAATTACAGGCTCGCTATCGCTCGCCAGGAAAAAATCGACGCCTAAATGCCAGGAAATGTCCTAAAATTGACAAAGCAATAGGGTGAAAGGTCTTAAAATCGCCAAACTAATGGGTCGAACTTCTAAAAATCTGAAAACTATTGTGACTAAGCATGAGGGGGCCAGAAAAACCCTTAACTCCTGTACCAGCGAATAAAAGATCCGTTGTAGTAAAAGTGGTTAAGTGAGATATAGTTCCATTAAGACTGTTATGATTGCCGTATTTATACTGAATACAACCGTGTAATCGTAGCCAGAGTAAAGTTAAAGGGGGATGGCCGTATTTATTTGCTCATATACAGTATATACCTTTTTATACATGTTTTTAGATTCCTCCCTAGACCTCCATCAATAAAAAACAAAAATAAAAATATCAAAAATAAAAAAAATAAACTCAGGACCTCCCTTCAAGGTATATTAGTACATTTTTCGGTAGACAAATTTCCCGGCCGAAAGCCGGTTCCTCTTAAATTACAGGCTTGCTATCGTTCGCCAGGAAAATAATCCACACCTAAATGGCATGCAAGTTCTTAATATTGACACAAAATAAATGGGGTGAAGGGTCTTTAAATCGCCAAACTAATGATCCGAACGTCATAAAATCTGAAAACCAATGGGGTTAAACATGAGGAAGAAGGGAGACCAGAAAAACGAATCATCTCCCCTTAAAAGGACGGCACCGGTACTGCAAGGGTTAATGATTATATATTCATCCTTGGTCTGGTGGGTTACTTTAAGGGAGGATGGTTAACTATTTGGTCGTTTTTTATCATGTATTAAGTATTATTCTTGTTTCCTCCCTAGACCATCTCCGAAGAACAAAGTAAGATTCAAGACTTCCTTTCGAGATAAAAACAAAAACAAAAATAATATATATATATATATAATATTTCTACCGAAAATGCATCGGACGAAGGCTGGTTCCTCCTTAATGTCATGCTCGCTATCGCTTGCCAGGAAGAAAATCGTCTAAATGGCACGAAAAAAAAAAAAAAAATACATAGAATTGGGACAAGAGGTTTTAAGAATAGTTAAGCTAATGAGGCGAACGTCTTAAACTGTCAAAACTAATAGGGCTAAACATGAAGGAGGGTCTTGTCAAACTTGGCCAGTTATTTGGGTCACTTTGTATTTTTACATTTTCATGAGTATATTTGGATTCTTCGTAGCGTTTCGATTGCAATGGTATATAGCATTTTAATTTTTGGACATCATGTGGACATTATTTGGACAAACATTTTATTCTCTTCTTTTTAGCACTCATTACTTATGTTGTAAGTGTTTTGTTTACCTCATAGCTGCCGTTTACCATTAGTAACAACAGCAACATAAAACAAGGTGCCTGCTTGAAAGCATATGCTTAGCAGGTTTAGCTTATATACATTTTTGTGTAAAACTATCCTCGTATACAGTATGCATGAGATAAATAAATTATTTGAATTTGAATTTGAATATGTTCAAATATTTTGTTATAACTTGCAAATTTCTTATTAATAACCTAACTTAAGGGGGCGGGAGGCTAGGAATACTCCTCCCCTTGTAAAATTCACCTACTAGACGAGACAGAGAAAGGGGCGAGGGAACGCGAAAGAAGTCCCGGACCGTAAGAATTGGTACATTAAATGTTGTTTCTGTTCGGCCTCTGTCTCGAATCGGCCACCACTAGCTATGGGGTATGTGCCTGAGTATGTATTATATATACATATATACATACAACTTAACTTATCCTGGGAAAAGATGTATGGAATAAGCTCAACTATTTTTCCCAATTATACTACAATCCCCTGGATCCATTAGTAGCATCAAAATTCAAATTGGTCCTTTACTGTGAAACATTGTTGTCTAGCCACCCCAGAAAACAGTTAGATTTATCCACTTTTTCAACTTTGGAAGGCTCCTGCACCCTAAGATATGGACAGAAATTCATTGTAGCTTATATCAATGCAAGTGGCTTCATTAAAGAAGTTTGAAGATTCAGAAACGGCCATAGCTTAAATCCTAGACTGCGCTTTATCGTCGTCTGGCTTATACGCATGAATGGATATCACAATCCCTCTCACACACACTCCGGTACTTTCCCATATTATTGATTATGCAATCACGCAAACACACACTTACCAGCAACATGTACTGTGCAGTATACCCGTATACACACAATGCCCCCTCCCCCCACCTCTCTCTATCTCTCCTTTGCCATAATGTTCTTCTATTTTGTGGGTTATGCTATCTCTATTGGAATTAAGCCCTGACCACCTCGCTTGGATCTATGTCATTCTATGTACAGCTACTGGCAAATTTCATGAGCTCTTGCAATATTCTTTATGCAAATACATCCATTTAGATTGATGCTCAGATTCAATCAGCTATGTATTAAGAAATATATATCGTGTATTTATATATATATAAAATGCCCCAGAACGAGAAGCCCACCACAGAAGCCACGAACGAACACCACACAGAAACACCCAAAAGAACGAAAGGACCAGCTGACCGAGCCAGCCATTTCAGACAGGCCCAAGCCCGCAGGGCTAAGCAGCTCCAGGCCGTACCCATTTACCTTTTCTAAACTGACCATTTTTCCACACCTCACGTACACTAACCCCCTCGTGTCCTACACTCCTAACTACAAAGATGATGAACAGGAATATACATTCATATTAAAAACACCCATGCCCTGTCCCTATGTTGAGCCAATGCCAACACATCAGACAGCCATAATTATATCTATGTATGTTCTTACATCCGAGAAGTAGATGTTATATATCTTAGAAGTTAAAACACCGACGCCTGTCCCTAGACCTTGTATATCATTTCCCATGACTAGTATAGATATATGTAACCCGTGCTCAGTCGCCCCCTTGCATTGTTCCTCTAGTAACTAAGTGTCTCTAATATTAACTGCCACCAGTATTGATACGACATAGCGGCACTGTCCTTGTGTCGTATTGTGCCAAGTACAGATCGACCAGGTTTCATCACCTTATTAGGACGACGACTATAATGTCATCGTTCATTGATGTATGCAATCCTTAGTTTAAGTATTAATATTAACATTCCCTAACATCTTGTCTTGCCAGACTAAGCTTCTGAAGACCCATCGCCCCATAAATCTATGTATTCAATCCTTAGGTTAAGTATTTTTATCCGCCATTGTGTTCACCTTTTTCCATTTACTTTTCCACCATTGTCATACGTCTTCCCCTTGCCTCCTTCGTATCCACAGTCCACACTACGCCAATTTACTTCGTGTCATACACCTCTTACCCAACCAGAGATTGTATAAGATAACCTGGTTACCAGTATCTGTCATAAGTACCCCGAAACAATAACTAAGTACCCCTACGAACTGCCGCTGTTGTTGGTATATTTATATTTCATAGAAAACGCAGTTCCCAGGGCCAACTAATAGTATCCATAACTCCTCGGACTGATCACATAACTCTATCTTTTCCAGACTCATATACCACCCCATAGTTGCATTCCCCGGTAGCATTTGGCTAACGTATTCTACTGTCTTTTCAAACTTCCATATCAACTGCAGCCTAATGCCACCCCCACGCCCAGAGACCTTAGGGTCAAATTCCCCTATAGCCCCCCTGCACTCCCCCCCCTCTCATTATAAGACCCCGCACTTCTCTACTCTTGTCCGACCTAGCCTCTCTCTCATACCTCTTGAAGATCCTTGAATTGTCCGTTGCTAATGCTCTCCAACCTTTTATATATATACTCCTATCCAGCCTACCTTCACTTAGTAGGCCAAAACAACATTAGAACTTTACTAGCCCCTTGCATGCCATCTATTCTCTTACAACCCATTCACAACCCTGCACCCAATGGTCGTCGGTGCGAGGCTAGCCGCCTCGCCAGTAACTAACTTCTATTGCCATACTTCCAGATAAATGTGGCAGAGTTAGCAACCCAGTCTCCACCACATCCAGCAAACCCTACAACTAACAACCAGCTGAGTAAAACCAGCTAGCCAAGGCACCTTCGGTTTTGGTATTAAAGACACTCACATCTGTCTCATACACAGAGGGTTATTACGAACACTGGTGATATGGCAAGCCCCTAGCCAAAGCCGCCGGACGACTATCACAGAGAGAGGGCGCCCAGCTCCCCCTTTTTGCCCACCCGAGGAGGGAGACCCCCCACCCCCGCGGAGGTATACCTGGCCCCTGTTTGGCTTCCGAGTCATTGCCAGGTAGCACAGGAATTCTTCCTATCAGTGAACTAACCATGCATGACTAACACCTTTACTAACCTCTATTAACTCACAATAAACCATTTACCTTTCTTGCATGCTCTGATCACTAAATTAGCACCTCAGCTATACCATAGAATGAAGATTGAACAATCTAAGAGAGACGCTCCTATCACAGCTGTCCCCATCCTCCTCGCAAAGTAGATCCAGTCTCTCTCCCCTAAATACTTCCAGTATAGCCAAAATAGTACCTCTTACTAAGGCTCAGTTATATGAAAATATAAAGGCTTTCCTATAGCCATGTGCCACAACAGTAAATACCATCTTACCTAGTCTCCATATCTATTGAGAGCTCAAATAAGTCCATAAGACTCGAGATCCCTACTGTCTACAGGGTCCAGAACCGAGCCTATAAATCTAGCTCCCGCCCCAAGTCAAATCAGTTGAAAGCTAGACACCAACCAGGGGTCACTACCCTGCAGTTAACTTCTAGCCCTGCCCTTGTGTTGTTCCGGAGTGAGATTCCAGAGCCGGCAGACTCCGTGGCAGATTTGGATAGAAGGACCTGCCCACGTATTTGAGAACTTCACACATATGGGCCCCCTGGACGGCCGCGGAACCAGTCGTTAGCCCCCAACATCATGGACGCAAGATAACCAGGACCAGACCCATCAGATGCTACCCAAGATTCCCTTTAGCAGTACTACATATTACTGTGCTGTTTAAAGATTCACTAATTAATATTTCTACGAAGTGGCTATCTCTTTGCCCCAGTATAATTCATATAACCATTCAATTAGGAAGTGCTAAGCGTATCAGTGTTCATTATTTAACAGGCGATACTAACTCTCGTAATCAACCATATACCCAGATATTATTACCTAGAAGGAAACCCTAGTAATATCTGAATGTTCGCCCACTGATTTGCGTTCTATGTATTTCTGAGACAAGAATATAAAACTTAGATCAGTACCCCCTGAGGTTACTAGAATTCCCGTGCTCTAAAATACGCGTGTCTAATCTAGTCTGTGAACTACGACTTGTGCACCAGAGCTACCAGTAAGAAATCTAACAGTGAATATGATTCTATAAGTAACATTGATGGTCTTCGGTATATAAACCTGTTAAATCAAAGTCAGTGATCAGAAGATTAATACCTGAACGTTGGAAGTGGGAGACTAGGCTCCATCCAGATCCACTTATGCTAGTGTTGTTCGATTCTATTATATTGTCTTACACAAGTATTCTGCAGTGGTATATCAATAAACGTGATCGTGTAACTTGCTACCATGTGTTTCTTTGTGTTCTCTATTCCTCATATCTTGTATTGTGCATGCAGCCTTATATACCCAGTCAATTAGAACTCACATTACCCAAGTTAAACCTGTAGAAAAACAGGGCATAACATTGGTGGCAGCGGTGGTTCTTGATTCGGATAAAAGGTTGCATTACACTGCAAGTTTGGAACAGTAGAAGCATGGCAACATCGCAAAATTTTCAGCCACTCGCACACATTCCCAAGTATGATGTAAACACGTATGATATCACCAGTTACTTAGACATAATAAAGCCAGTGTACGATGTGGTACTTCATAATGACCGCGAAAAAATCGCCATTGCAATTACGCATATTATACAGTTGAGAGAAGCCGTTTCCCAATTTGTTGATCAGCCTACCTTTAAAGAATTTATTCGCCAAACTGTGACACAGTGTACGCCAGAGTTTACCTGGAACCAGTTTCGATCCTTCGTGATCCGGACCTTAGATCCACTTTTGGGTTCCCCCGTCGCCCCCAAAATAATAAAAGTCGACGAGATCAAGTATGAAGGGGATATAAATGTGACCCTCATACAACTCTACAGATACGTGAGGACCATGTATAGCTATGAAGATTACGACCAACAAAATGAACTCTTATTCACCGCATTGTTAAACATCCTCCCACCCCACATCACCGCCCATCTCGACCCGTATGGCTTATTCGAAGAACATATGCTCTCCATCAGAGAAGAATGCCTACGCAGTTCGATGAATCCCCTATCCAACCCTTCAGCCCCTATCCAAGACTCCGTGCACCCTTCCAAAATGACTTCCGGTGAAAGTCCAACCCCAGTGCACTCTTCCTTGCCTCTATCCTCTCTGACCATCCCTAAATTTTCCCCTGCCCAGCCATCCACCAACGATCATCTTCCATCAATTGTGTTACCCCATAAACCCCATCCTTTTTCTATGCATGTCAAACAAACCCACCAACCCCAGATAACCTCTAACCAGACCGTGACTGCCACCAAGAAGATTCCCAAAATTCGTCCTGTTAACAACCCCAAGTCAATACATCAGTCCTCTACCAATAACCCCTGTTCGACACCTAACTCTTCCCCCACCAACCCTCCGCAGCCCCCCCAACAAGCCCCGTATTCTAGCTATGCCTACCTATGTAGGCCTACCACAACATATTTTCCCCATGACCCCAGAAATGTTCAGCTATCCCCCCACCAACAAAATTTCCCTTGTGACAGTTTTCCATCGGTAGCTTGTGACAGTTTTCAGTCAGTATCTCCTTTCCACCCCCACACAATTCACACTACTAGAAAACTTCGAAACCCCACACTTGACTCGCCCTCTCATGTCAAACAAAATCACCAGTCCCAGATAACCTCTAACCAGACCGAGACTGCCACCAAGAAAATTCCCCAAACTCGTCCTGTTAACAACCCCAAATCAGTACATCACTCCTCCCTCAATAACCCATGTCCTATGCCTAACTCTGCCCCCACTAATCCTCCCCAGTCCCACATAACCTTTAACCAGACCGAGACTGACACCAAGAAAATTCCCCAAATTCGTCCTGTTAACAACCCCAAATCAATACATCAGTCCTCTACCACCAATAACCCCTGTTCTACACCTAACTCTTCCCCCACCAACCCGCCGCAGTCCCCCCAACAAATCCCGTTTCCTAACTCGCTCACCTCTCACCACCCTGACCCTCCCACACGCGCCGTTAATCCTCCCCTCACGCGTGACGACCTAGGGACCCAACCATGTTCCCCCCCTTCCCCCAGAAATGATCAGCTATTTCCCCACCAACAAAATTTCCCTTGTGACAGTTTTCCGTCAGTAGCTCCCTTCCACCCCCCCACAATTCACACCCCTAATAAACTTCAAAACCCCACACTTGACTCACCCCCTCATGACAGACAAACCCACCAACCCCAGATAACCTCTAAACAAACCGTCACTGCCACCGACACACCCCACCACTCTGATCCTCCCACACGCGCCATTAATCCCCCCCTCACGCGTGACCCCCACCAAAGTGATTTCCCCCCCCTCATGCATACCGAACACTTGCTCACCAGTCGGTCCCCCACCATCATGAGCCCAGCTAAACTTTCAACCTCCACCAATTCCCACCCTGCCAGCCTAACCTCTCACGACCACATTCCGAACGAACAATCACCCCCCTACATTACCCCTCCCTCCTTTTTTCCCCCTATCTTACCCCCCTCTTCACCGTTATCCCACCCGCCCCAAATTCCACCCCCAAAGATCCCGCGCGACAAAATACCACTCCCATCCCAATCCAACCACAAAACTTTTTCCACCTTGGCTAAACCCCAAAATACTCTCTCTCTCGCCCCAAACAACATAATCAACCTCTCAACTTCAACCACTCCTCGAAATCCCATCCATGTCTCTCCCGAAAATAAAATCAGTCCAAATTCAACCCCTCTCAAACCAAAACCCTGCCTACCCAGACCCCCCCCCACCATCTCCCTATCAAATCCCCACACCCCAAACCTCCAAACCACCCGATCATAGTAAACTCTCAACCTTCAGCCTTACTCACCCTTCCCCAAACACCACTCACGACCACAACTCTCTACACAATTCAACCCCTCCCCAGCACCAACCTCTTCCGCAACAACAACCCTGACTCGACCTGCCCATTTCATCTTTAAAACCCCCCTATCACTACCCCCGACCGAAACCACTTAGACCCCCCCTCCAAAACTGGCCCCGGGCCAGCTCGCCCCCAGACCCACATTCCTAACGACAAGAACTAACGGTATATCCACCCCGCCCTTCCAAAGTGAAAGTGAAACCCCAAGGTCAAAGCCACAACCACCACCACCCCCTATTACCAGACCGTCACCCAGACTAACGGCGACCCTAAATAACCCCCCCTGATGATGATGAGGATATTATTGTACTAACAAATTTTTGATTGTTTTCAATTCCTAAGCGATTGGGCATGATTCTATAAATTTACATGTTTTCCATATACTGTATATATTATTTTTTTCCCTTAGTCATACTACTTTTCTTGTTAACCTACACTTTTCTGACTATCTTTTAAATTTGCTTTATACATTGTTAAACACTTTACCTCTTCTTAATTTCCTGTGTTCTTAATTATCTGTTCTTTCTTAAATTTACATGTTTTCCATATACTATATAATTATATTATATTTTTTTTTCCCTTGGTCATACTACTTTTCTTGTTAACCTGCACTTTTCTGACTATGCTTCTTTTTACTTCACCCTTGAGGCTCGAGGACGAGCCTATAATGAAGGAGAGGGAAGTAAAATGCCCCAGAACGAGAAGCCCACCACAGAAGCCACGAACGAACACCACACAGAAACACCCAAAGGAAGGGTCCACAGAACGAAAGGACCAGCTGACCGAGCCAGCCATTTCAGACAGGCCCAAGCCCGCAGGGCTAAGCAGCTCCAGGCCGCACCCATTTACCTTTTCTAAACTGACCATTTTTCCACACCTCACGTACACTAACCCCCTCGTGTCCTACACTCCTAATAGTCCATGAGCCAGGCCAGATATCGGTACCACCTGGGGTGACTAAACACGAATGGTACTAAAATGTTTATAGAGTGACTGTAAGTACATTAAGATATGATAGCCTTCTCGCACTGGTAGCTTAGTCTAATTTTTTTGATGCAATAGGGGCGCTACCCAAAAATAAAGATTTTTAGCGTGACGCTCGGCGTTTTCCTCATTTTCTTTAAAATCCATCACACAATCATCGCGAAACTTTGAACACCTATGTAGAATTATATTCTCTACCAGAGTTGTTCCTAGGTATTTTTCAAATTTCCTCATATTTCGGAATATACTCTATATTTTGGGTATTTTCCTCTAAATCTAGAATAAATCCTTAAATATGGGGAACATTGAAAAATATATTCTAACAGCTCTTGTAGCTTATTTGATTCTCTACAAGAATTATTCCGATGTGTATTTCAAGTTTCTCCATATTTAGGGGTTTATTTCATATTTGGGGATTTTTTGTTATATTTTGGGGATAATTTATTATTGGAAGGAGCAAACATATGTAGAGTGGTTTCCATGTAATGTGTTTGTTTGTTCATGGTTTAATGGTGATATTTTTTGCAGGTGTGTGTCGACTGTTTGACGGCAGGATGGAACCATCTGCGAGGAAGAGAGCACGGATCGACTGTATCATCCACTGCTCTGATGATGACAGCGATGCTCTGGTGTCACCACAGGATTTGGACTCCTGGAACACATTGCTCAGGGCTGCAGAAATCAGGCAGCATGATCCAGTCCTGGAAGCAGCCAAGGGCCTTGAAGAAGGAGGAATACCACACATACATTATCACCGTAAATGTCGTAGTCTCTTTACAATGAAGAAGTCACTGGATTCTATCCTTGCCAAGGGTGTCAAGATAGAATCAGCAAGCGTCGACCCCAGGAGGAGGGCATCAAGGGATGCCCCTAGTACTAGCAGGGTGTATGCCAAAGTATGTATCTTCTGCGAGAAGTCAAGCAAGTACATAAAAACAACAAAGACAAGGGAGCCACTCATACAGTGTCTTGAGCTACGAGCAGATGAGAAGATTCGCAGAGCAGCAATAAGGAAACTCAACCAGAGAATCCTTGGTTTAGTTAGCAGAGACCTTGTTGCTGCAGAGGGTCACTACCACAAGTCGTGCTACAAACTCTTCACAAAAGATGATTTCCCAGCGGCCGCCAGGTCGGGTGCAGGTGAAAATCAGGAAGAAAGCGAGGAAGCACGCTACGAAGAGGTTGAGACAGAAGCCCTCGAGGAACTCTGCTTGTATATAAGGACCAAATTATTCCCCAACCCAGAGGTACTGCCTATGACAAACCTCACATCTAGGCTTGAGAGATCCATGATGTCCCGTGGTATTATCCAACTGAAACCAGCGACAAAGAAACATGTTCGCCGAAAGATTGAAACCGAGTTTGGAGAATCACTACGCTTTGTCCCAGATGAGAAAGGAAAGCTTCTAATCTATCCACGCAGCCTCTCAATGGACGACCTTGCCCGGCAAGCACACAAAATGGCAAAAGACCTGCAAGAAGCAAGAGCAGCTAACTCTGAAGATGTCTTAACCAAAGCAGGAATGCAGCTGAGGAATGAGATCAATAAACAAGATGTGAGTCAGCCATGGCCTCCCGATACAGATCAGAATGTCATTCCTGCAGCAGTCACTCAATTCCTGCACACCCTGCTGACAGGAGAGTGTGAGTGTGAAACTCCCTCTGAAAGAGCTCAACGTCTTGCCACTTCCTTTGGCAGTGACTTGGTCTTTGCTGTTACCAGTGGCAAGACAAAACCACCCAAGCACGTACTGCTGACCAATGCTGTAAAGTCTTTGACAGGAAACACAGAACTGATCCGAACTCTGAATCGTCTTGGTCACTGTGTGTCTTACTCAATGTTTGAGGAGATCGATACAGCCCTTTGTATCCAGAAGCTGGAATGCTCAAAGGATGACATTCCACTGCCAGCAAACATCTACTCTGGTGTGTTCACAACCCTGGCCTGGGATAACATTGACCGACTTGAAGAGACCCTAAGTGGAGCAGGTACTTCTCATAGAGTCAATGGCATTGCTGTCCAGTCCAAGGTTACAGGCTCTGTGCCAGAGAAAGTCCTGCCAGAGATTACCAAGTCCAAGATAAGAAGCATCACTCAGACATCATCAATGCTGCCAATATACAATGTTGGGCGGCGGGCAGGGCCACCTAGGATTGAGACTGCGTATGTCGACACTACCAAGGAAGTCCACGATTCAAAGACAAAGAACCATATCTGGCTTCTTACTCGAATGTCAGACCATGAGGACCAGTCCATCAGCAGTTGGACTGGGTTCAACATCAAAATGCGCAGAGACATTGCAGTGGTTCAGGACACTGTAAGCTACCTGCCCACTATCAATGCTCCCGCAACAGAAATGTCCACCGTTAATGAAATCTTGGAACAAACGCATGCTATCATGCAGTCCTTACAGCTTAACAAGATTGTGTGCGTGTTTGATCAAGCACTCTATGCCAAAGCTGCCGAAGTTATCTGGAAACAAGAGAAGTTCAAGAACATTATCATCAGGATGGGCGTCTTCCACACAATCTGTAATCTCATCTCCACCATAGGAAAGAGGTTTCAAGATGCAGGTCTTAGAGATCTGTGTGTGGAATCAGGTATCATCGCAGAAGGATCAGTGTCAGGAGTGATGAACGGCAAGAGGTACAACAGAGCAGTGAGACTACACAAGCTCGTGTATGAAGCACTGATGAGGCTTGCATGGAAAGGCTTCCTTTCATGGCTAGAAGAAAACCATTCAAGGGACATACACCATCTAGATGAAACACTGAAGGACATCAACAGCTTTCACAGCAATGTGTCTCAGGGACTCTTTCAAGAGCTGATGGAGAGTGAATCATGCACACATATCATGAAGCTTTTCCAAGTTTATCTTGAGACCCTCAGAGATGAACACAACCTCTCAGCATTCTGGATGTCATACCTGGACATGGTTGAGATCATGCTGGACTTAATTCGAGCCTCCAGAGAAGGCAACTGGATGCTCCACCTAGGAGCAATCCGACAGATGATACCGTGGTGTTTTGCCTATGACAAAGTGAACTATGCCCGGTTCCTAACCTACTACTATGCCTTGATGTCTCGACTGCCCATTGAACACCCAGAGGTCCATGAACACTTCATGCAAGGTGGCTTTTCGGTCCAGATCGGTAGCAAGAATCCCTTTGGACGGATCCCTGTGGACCAGACAATCGAAGAGACGATCAACAAAGACACCCAGACACCAGGGGGCACAAAAGGCTTCAGCCTGAAAGGCGGAGCTGTCGCCAGGTACTACCTGACATCGGAGTATCGCAGCAGGTACTTAAGGCAGCTCAGGACTATGGTAGTAGGCCAAAAGTATACTGACTTCAGCCACCCAGACCTACAGATGCCCAGGATTAGAAGAGATGAGGCCGATGTCCAATCTTTAGTTCAACTGATGGAGACCAGCTGGTTGAACCCCTTCAACGCAGAGCAAGAAGATCTTGTCAGTTTGTCAACTGCGACTATGGCACCACCAGAAGTTGTCAAAGACCTTCTAGGGGCCTACAGAATAGGAGAGGATGCATATCAAGCCTTCAAGGAAGAGCGCCTGGAGATCGATACGCCAACTATACAGTTTCATGACACGATGACGAAGACGAAACTGAGAACGTTCACTAACATCAGAATGAAGCCACGCTCACAAGACCATGCCAAGGAGGTTATCTTAAAGGCTGACAGGAACCTATTTGGCCAGATGATCCTTGTTGCCGAGAACAGAAAGCTCAAAATGAGTGATGTCTTGGCTCATCCCCTGGGGCCTTTGCCTTGGGCACTTGCCAGCGGTGATGGGTCTCTCCGCAAGACCAACAAGGCTGCCCTCGCAAAGGAGTTAGAGAGGAATGTTTCTCCTGCAGAAGTGATACCCGAGCCCTCTGCTACCATAATTGATGGGATGAGCCTGGTCCACAAACTGAAGGGAAACGACAAAACTTTTTCACAGCTTGCAGGTACAGCACTGAGTCATGCTGTTCATGAAGGTGCTAAGAGCAGGCGCATTGATGTTGTGTTTGATATCTACAAGGAGACATCCATCAAGGATGCAGAACGAGCCAAAAGAAGTGCAGGCACAGGAATTCATTTCAAGAACATTCAACCTGGGCACAACATCCAGCAGTGGAGAAAGTTACTCGGTAGTTCCTCCAACAAGGCAAGTCTTATCAAGTTCTTGGTAGAAGAATGGAAGGCACCACAGCACAGGGAGAAGCTCAAGGACAAGGAGCTGTATGTCACATGTGAGCAGCGCTGCTTCAAGATCACCAAAGAGCAGTGGGAAGAGGCTCCTGAGCTTAAGTCAACTCAAGAAGAAGCAGACACACGCCTTCTTCTCCATGCACTTCATGCAGCAGAATCTGGGAACAAGTCTGTCATCATCACTGCAGAAGATACAGACGTCATGGTGTTGTGTCTTGGCATGTGCCACAAGATCCCATCCCATCTGTTCCAGAAGTGCGGGACGAAGAACCGGACAAGATTCCTGGATATCACCACACTGAGCCGCACACTGGGAGGCAGCGTGTGTGATTCATTGATTGGTATGCATGCCTTTACAGGCTGTGATACCGTCAGTGCATTCGCTGGCCGAGGGAAGATGACGACACTCAAGCAGGTGAAGATGGACAAGACATACCAGCATGCTTTTCACGAACTTGGACGCTCATGGGAAGTGTCTCCTGAACTCTTTGAGAAGCTACAGGAAATCACCTGCCACATGTACCTACCATCTACCCACACAACTAAGGTAAACAAGCTTCGGTATGAGCTGTTCTGTGCAAGACGTGGAGAGGTAGAGTCAAGTCAACTCCCTCCTTGTGAGGACTGCCTCTTCATGCATGCACTGCGTGCAAACTACCAGGCTGCGATCTGGAGGAGAAGTCTTCAGAGCCAGCCATTTGTTGCGAACCCAACAGACTGCGGTTGGATGACAGATGAGGACGGTAAGCTTGCCGTCAACTGGATGCGAGGCTCACCAGCACCAGATGCTGTTATGCAGCTACTGTCTTGCAAGTGTGTGCGGTCATGCGAACTCCCTAAGTGTACTTGCCTCAGCAATGGTCTAAAATGCACGGACATGTGCAGGTTACAGACATGTCAGAACAAGGCTATTGAAGAAGAGCCGGTGGCACAACAGTCAGATTCCGAGTCTGACGTAGATGATATTTAGGAGTAGTAATTTGCCATAATAGTATGTACAAGCCCATGGCATGCTTAGTGTGTATTTACAGGACTTGTATTAAATGTGACAATTACTATATGCATTTTGTTGACATTTAGGCATTCCTGTCCCCAAATTTGACATTTTAAAAAATTTCGGAATTTTCGGTAGGGTATGTCTATTCAAGAAGTGATAACGACCATTAAGCTACCAATGTGCAAGGGCTATCATATCAAAACATAAACTAGAGACATGTAGCAAGCTAAAAACACCTAAGAGAATTAGTCACCCCGGGTGGTACCGATATCCCAAAATTCGGGTCTTGGCTCATGGACTATAACTACAAAGATGATGAACAGGAATATACATTCATATTAAAAACACCCATGCCCTGTCCCTATGTTGAGCCAATGCCAACACATCAGACAGCCATAATTATATCTATGTATGTTCTTACATCCGAGAAGTAGATGTTATATATCTTAGAAGTTAAAACACCGACGCCTGTCCCTAGACCTTGTATATCATTTCCCATGACTAGTATAGATATATGTAACCCGTGCTCAGTCGCCCCCTTGCATTGTTCCTCTAGTAACTAAGTGTCTCTAATATTAACTGCCACCAGTATTGATACGACATAGCGGCACTGTCCTTGTGTCGTATTGTGCCAAGTACAGATCGACCAGGTTTCATCACCTTATTAGGACGACGACTATAATGTCATCGTTCATTGATGTATGCAATCCTTAGTTTAAGTATTAATATTAACATTCCCTAACATCTAAGATAGACAAACATAGAGATAGACATAAGAGATAGACAAACCAAACTGAAATGATTACTGATTACGGATTACTGATATTTACTATAGGATGTAAGGTATCTTAAAATAACCCCCTAGAAATACTTTTTCTAAAGTATCTATTTCTTTATCCTCCCCTTTTCCCCAGCTAACCTAATCCCGCAAGGACCCCAATGGAAATACGCCTAACGGCCTTATTGGGCTATCCTTAGTTGGAATTATGCAGGGCTGGTACATGTCATATTTGTAACAAACTATGTGGTACCAACTCTGTAAATTGCTGACTGAATAAATATTATTATTATTATTATTATTATTATTATCTTGTCTTGCCAGACTAAGCTTCTGAAGACCCATCGCCCCATAAATCTATGTATTCAATCCTTAGGTTAAGTATTTTTATCCGCCATTGTGTTCACCTTTTTCCATTTACTTTTCCACCATTGTCATACGTCTTCCCCTTGCCTCTTTCGTATCCACAGTCCACACTACGCCAATTTACTTCGTGTCATACACCTCTTACCCAACCAGAGATTGTATAAGATAACCTGGTTACCAGTATCTGTCATAAGTACCCCGAAACAATAACTAAGTACCCCTACGAACTGCCGCTGTTGTTGGTATATTTATATTTCATAGAAAACGCAGTTCCCAGGGCCAACTAATAGTATCCATAACTCCTCGGACTGATCACATAACTCTATCTTTTCCAGACTCATATACCACCCCATAGTTGCATTCCCCGGTAGCATTTGGCTAACGTATTCTACTGTCTTTTCAAACTTCCATATCAACTGCAGCCTAATGCCACCCCTACACCCAGAGACCTTAGGGTCAAATTCCCCTATAGCCCCCCTGCACTCCCCCCCCCTCTCATTATAAGACCCCGCACTTCTCTACTCTTGTCCGACCTAGCCTCTCTCTCATACCTCTTGAAGATCCTTGAATTGTCCATTGCTAATGCTCTCCAACCTTTTATATATATACTCCTATCCAGCCTACCTTCACTTACTAGGCCAGAACAACATTAGAACTTTACTAGCCCCTTGCATGCCATCTATTCTCTTACAACCCATTCACAACCCTGCACCCAATGGTCGTCGGTGCGAGGCTAGTCGCCTCGCCAGTAACTAACTTCTATTGCCATACTTCCAGATAAATGTGGCAGAGTTAGCAACCCAGTCTCCACCACATCCAGCAAACCCTACAACTAACAACCAGCCGAGTAAAACCAGCTAGCCAAGGCACCTTCGGTTTTGGTATTAAAGACACCCACATCTGTCTCATACACAGAGGGTTATTACGAACACTGGTGATATGGCAAGCCCCTAGCCACAGCCGCCGGACGACTATCACAGAGAGAGGGCGCCCAGCTCCCCCCTTTTGCCCACACGAGGAGGGAGACCCCCACCCCCGCGGAGGTATACCTGGCCCCTGTTTTGACTTCCGAGTCATTGCCAGGTAGCACAGGAATTCTTCCTATCAATGAACTAACCATGCATGACTAACACCTTTACTAACCTCTATTAACTCACAATAAACCATTTACCTTTCTTGCATGCTCTGATCACTAAATTAGCACCTCAGCTATACCATAGAATGAAGATTGAACAATCTAAGAGAGACGCTCCTATCACAGCTGTCCCCATCCTCCTCGCAAAGTAGATCCAGTCTCTCTCCCCTAAATACTTCCAGTATAGCCAAAATAGTACCTCTTACTAAGGCTCAGTTATATGAAAATAAAAAGGCTTTCCTATAGCCATGTGCCACAACAGTAAATACCATCTTACCTAGTCTCCATATCTATTGAGAGCTCAAATAAGTCCATAAGACTCGAGATCCCTACTGTCTACAGGGTCCAGAACCGAGCCTATAAATCTAGCTCCCGCCCCAAGTCAAATCAGTTGAAAGCTAGACACCAACCAGGGGTCACTACCCTGCAGTTAACTTCTAGCCCTGCCCTTGTGTTGTTCCGGAGTGAGATTCCAGAGCCGGCAGACTCCGTGGCAGATTTGGATAGAAGGACCTGCCCACGTATTTGAGAACTTCACACATATGGGCCCCCTGGACGGCCGCGGAACCAGTCGTTAGCCCCCAACATCATGGACGCAAGATAACCAGGACCAGACCCATCAGATGCTACCCAAGATTCCCTTTAGCAGTACTACATATTACTGTGCTGTTTAAAGATTCACTAATTAATATTTCTACGAAGTGGCTATCTCTTTGCCCCAGTATAATTCATATAACCATTCAATTAGGAAGTGCTAAGCGTATCAGTGTTCATTATTTAACAGGCGATACTAACTCTCGTAATCAACCATATACCCAGATATTATTACCTAGAAGGAAACCCTAGTAATATCTGAATGTTCGCCCACTGATTTGCGTTCTATGTATTTCTGAGACAAGAATATAAAACTTAGATCAGTACCCCCTGAGGTTACTAGAATTCCCGTGCTCTAAAATACGCTTGTCTAATCTAGTCTGTGAACTACGACTTGTGTACCAGAGCTACCAGTAAGAAATCTAACAGTGAATATGATTCTATAAGTAACATTGATGGTCTTCGGTATATAAACATGTTAAATCAAAGCCAGTGATCAGAAGATTAATACCTGAACGTTGGAAGTGGGAGACTAGGCTCCATCCAGATCCACTTATGCTAGTGTTGTTCGATTCTATTATATTGTCTTACACAAGTATTCTGCAGTGGTATATCAATAAACGTGATCGTGTAACTTGCTACCATGTGTTTCTTTGTGTTCTCTATTCCTCATATCTTGTATTGTGCATGCAGCCTTATATACCCAGTCAATTAGAACTCACATTACCCAAGTTAAACCTGTAGAAAAACAGGGCATAACAATATATATATATATATATATATATATATATATATAGTATATATAGTAGACGATTTGATCTGAACATAAATATAAATGGATGTAATTGCAGAAAGAAAATTGAAAGAGCTCATGAACACTTTTCAGTAGCTGTACACACACACACACACACACACACACACATACACATACACATACAATGCCCCTCTCTCCCTCTCCACGACCCCCAACACAAACCCCACTAACAAGGGAGGGCAAACAAACCTAATAATAGCTCTGGGTCTCGTCACACTTCCCACGAACCCTTCACTTCAGGCTCACGTCTTTCACATTCTAGGATGGCATGGCTTTTACATTGATGGCTAGTATTCGTCTTGAAGATATGAGTTTGTGTTTCTTCTTCTAATTATTATTCTTTCTAAAAAAAAAATCTAATTCTTCCTTTTCTAATTATTTTCTAATTCTTCCTCTTCTAATTATTTTTCTAAATCTTCCTCTTTTATTATTTTTCCAATTATTATTCTTCTAATTTTTCCTCCTCCTCCTGCTTCTTCTTCTTCATCTTCTTCTTCTTCTTCTTATTATTATTATTTATGTTTTGTTTCTTCATTATTTCTAATAGGACTTTAGAGGCTACCAACCCTTCAGGATTAGCTAGCCAGTTTAAACCAGGAAGAAATTCATGACTGGAGGCTCATTAGAGAACTCCAGTCCCTTTGGAGTTTTTAATTTTTCTGCATATTTTAACTTTTCCGGTGCCATATGACCTTGTTGTTGCGGTGCCATATATTTTAGTTTTGTCCGGTGCCATATGACCTTGTTGTTGCGGTGCCATATATTTTAGCTTGCCCGATGCCATATGACCTTGTTGTTGTGGTGCCATATATTTTAGTTTGTCTGGTGTCATATGACCTTGTTGTTGTGTTGCCATATATTTTAGTTTGTCTGGTGCCATATGACCTTGTTGTTATGGTGCCATATATTTTAGTTTGTCTGGTGCCATATGACCTTGTTGTTGTGGTGCCATATATTTTAGTTTGTCTGGTGCCATATGACCTTGTTGTTATGGTGCCATATATTTTAGTTTGTCTGGTGCCATATGACCTTGTTGTTATGGTGCCATATCTTTTAGTTTGTCTGGTGCCATATGACCTTGTTGTTGTATTGCCATATATTTTAGTTTGTCTGGTGCCATATGACCTTGTTGTTGTGGTGCCGTATATCTTAGTTTGTCTGGTGCCATATGACCTTGTTGTTGTGGTGCCATATATTTTAGTTTGTCCGGTGCCATATGACCTTGTTGTTATGGTGCCATATATTTTAGTTTGTCTGGTGCCATATGACCTTGTTGTTGTGGTGCCATATATTTTAGTTTGTCCGGTGCCATATGACCTTGTTGTTGTGGTGCCATATATTTTAGTTTGTCCGGTGCCATATGACCTTGTTGTTATGGTGCCATATATTTTAGTTTGTCTGGTGCCATATGACCTTGTTGTTATGGTGCCATATATTTTAGTTTGTCTGGTGCCATATGACCTTGTTGTTGCGGTGCCATATATTTTAGTTTGTCTGGTGCCATATGACCTTGTTGTGTTGCCATATATTTTAGTTTGTCTGGTGCCATATGACCTTGTTGTTGCGGTGCCATATATTTTAGTTTGTCTGGTGCCATATGACCTTGTTGTGTTGCCATATATTTTAGTTTGTCTGGTGCCATATGACCTTGTTGTTGCGGTGCCATATATTTTAGTTTGTCTGGTGCCATATGACCTTGTTGTATTGCCATATATTTTAGTTTGTCTGGTGCCATATGACCTTGTTGTTGCAGTGCCATATATTTTAGTTTCTCTGGTGCCATATGACCTTGTTGTAATGGTGCAATCACCCCCATACACCCCATGCATTATAATATGCATTTGATATGTCGAAGGTAAAGTCGCAGTCATACGAGTTCTCGGCCTCCTTCTCCTTCATGTTTAGCCTCATTTCTTTCGAGACTTTAAGATGTCCGCCCCATTTCGTTGTAAATTTTTAAGACCTTTTGTGTCATTTAGGTATCCATTTTTTTCTGGCGAGTTACAGCGTGCCCGTAATTTAGGAGCAACCGGCCTTTGGGCGGGACATATACTACTGAAGGGAGTTTGCTCCGAGACCCAATCAAGTTTGAAATAATGCCCCTATGATCCCCGACATTATTCGGTAAAATAATGTCCCGGCCGAATGTCGGTCTTTCCTAAACTGCAAGCTTGCTTGCATTTGCCAGGAAAGAATCGACGCCTAAATGGCACAAAAGGTCTTAAAAATTAGAAAGAAATAGAACAAAAGGTTTTATAATCACCAAACTAAAGGAACAAACGTCTTTATATCTCAAAACTAATGGGGCTAAATAGGACGGAGAAGGGGGTCTAGAAAAAACACCCTTCAAGAGAAATTATCCCCTAAGACTGATGTATTAAGTGGCCTCATAACTCAACAACATGGTACAGTACTGCTAAAGATAAAGGCAATTACTAGGCTTCAATAAGATACATAAACAAGATGTATTATTTATTTCAATCTAAAGCATAATTTTGTTTTAATAGGGATAGAAAACACCATTAAATACTTACAATGAAAACCATGATTAGGAAAAAAAAAACTACCAGTAAATGCATACAAAGAAAACCATATACAAAAATACACGAAAATCGAAATAACATAATGTAATATCATTCAAGACTCCTTCTATAGTAGCTTAATTCTACTATAAAATAATAGTTTATAGATTACGAATGCTATAATTCTTTAGGTGTGGTCTATAGCTTCGGATGTGTATGATGAACTTTATATACACATTTGCTGAGAGGTTTAGATGATACATTGTAAATTATAATTAGCATACAAACTTTAGCTGATACAGTTGTTTGTACTATGGAGAGTTGAATACCTACATTAAAATCGAGAGCTTTGGTTGTCGATTGTTATTTCTGGCATATTGTAGATGATTTAGATGGCCTGTTGTAGACTATGACAAGTATACCCCCATTGATTGGATACAGTCGGTTGTAAATTCTGAAGATTATTATAATAAATGTTATTGTGGACCATTACTTTGGTTGGTATGGCTCCCCAGGCTTGTTGACCGGGCCTCCCTTCTCACTCCAATCAAGGAACGACCCGTAGTATAACCTAAGGGGGGAAATAAAGGTGAATTACTGTACATAAGTGCATTTCCAGCAAGGCTTTGATGTATCAATTATTAATGCAGGTGCATAAGAAATGCTAAGTAAAATCTTGTGGCCGAAAGCCAGTTCCTCCTAAAATGCATTCTCGCTGTCGCTCGCCAAGAAATAAAAATCAACATCTAAATGGCGTGAAAGGTCCTAAAATTGACAACACAAATGGGGCGAAATGTCTTAAAATCACCAAAATAATGGGGCGAATGTCCTAACATCAAAACATAGAGATAAACATGAGGAAGAAGGGGGTCCAGAAAAAGAAATCCTCGTGTTAAAACCTCCCCTTAATACTCGTTCATGACAGAGTGAAATATAACTTAGTAATAATGACACTAATTTACATGCCTTGACAGCAAAATTATTCAACCAAATACATTCTAATCACAGGCACCAATCAATCAATAATGATAATTTAAATAATAATAGTAGTAGTATTATGATTGATATGAAATGTATTTGAAGATAAAGTTAAGGTTCTTTGTTAGCTATTCTATAAGAAATATTGGGAGGTCATGACAAATATGGTAAAACAATAAATATTAAAACTAATATATTTTGTATGCGCCACATAGTCAAATGTTCTCGTATCATGTCATAAATGATGACATCTTTCGATATTCAATAATCAATTTAATTGCCTTGCTATATAATAACCCTTACTATACCACAGATTTTGCAATGTATGTACCCCTGAGTACCAGCCATTCTGGCAAAAATTACTCATCCGCGGTGAGACATTATCCTCCCACAACAAAAGCTGAGGGGTGACAGACTTTAGGTGGCTGCTGGCAGCTAGGGGAAGACATGTGCAGTGTTGCCAACACCTAGCAGTATTGCCTTCAAGTCATGTTAGCAGCTTCTGCTCGATACTAGCAGGAACAAGGGTCGAGTTATAGCGACGGATGATATCCGTCGCTGGTACTAGTGTTAACCTATTGTACCGACAGATTAGGACCAACGCTGGGACAGCATGGGTTAATGTCAAAATATACATCTTCTTTTCTGGCTTGTTAGACAACATATTTGGCCATAGAAACGTTGACATAGCTGAGTAATTAAGATGGGGATAAGTCAATATAGCTCTACTTAAAAACATCTGTAGGTCTTACTTGTGTTGCGTAAATCCTTTGGTCTTGAGCACCTCCTGTGCCAGACCCACCCTGCGGCCAGACCTGCATGTGATCACTAGTTTGGGGTCCTCAGGGTTTAGTTTAGGGAACCCGTACTTGGTCTGGAAGCTCTCGTCACTCAGGGTCAGGGCTTCCTCCAGTTCTTGGACTGTTTGGGGGGGTACAGAGATTATAGATAAGTTAGTCCAGATAGGTCTAGAAATTTAAGAGGAGAATGTTGTTTTCTGGATCCCTTTCTCCCTCATGTTTGACCCGTCTTGTTTTTTGTTTTTTTTTGGGGGGGGGGGGTGATAGGGATTTTAGATTATGCGTTAGTATTTAACAATGATATGGATAAGAACATAAGAACATAAGAAAATGGGAGTCTGCAGAAAGCCGATTGGCCTAAGCAAGGCAGATCCCTGTCCCACACAACCCCAATTACAAAGCCCAATTATAGGCTCAACACTCTAATACTCTGAGGATCAGCTTACCAAAACGGTTAGAGATTAACGCAGGATTACGGGGGTCTGCAGAGCGCTGATTGGCCCAACCCGGCTGATCCCCCTTCACACCCAACCCTTCTCGTCCATATGCTTATCCAATTTTATCTTAAAGCTCCCTACCGTTTTTAATCCCACTATAGCACTTGGTAGTCCATTCCACCCATCTACAACTCTGTTACCAAACCAATATTTGCCTATATCTTTTCTGAAACGAAATTTATCTAATTTGAAACCATTGGTGCGAGTTCTTTCGCTATCACTGAGCTTTAGTACATTTGTCATGTCCCCTTTGTTAATCCCACTAACCCACTTGAACACCTCTATCATATCCCCTCTAACTCTGCGTCTCTCTAACGAATGTAAACCTAATTTCTTCAACCTTTCTTCATACGGAAGATTTCTAATATTGTGGATCATTTTTGTCATTCTACGCTGTACTCTCTCCAATGAATCTATGTCCATTCTGTAATAAGGACACCAAAATTGGACAGCATAATCCATATGGGGTCTCACTAATGACAAGTAAAGCTTTAAGATAACATCAGCAGTTCTGTTACTCACACTCCTAGAGATGAACCCGAGAATCATGTTTGCCTTATTACGAACGCTTATACACTGGTTTCTAGGCTTCAAATCATTGCTAACAAACACACCTAGATCTTTCTCGCAGTCTGAATTTTCTAATTCTAAATTAGCTAGTTTATATTTAACATTTGTTTGCATCTTCCCTATCTTTAATACCTTGCATTTGTCAATGTTAAACTTCATCTGCCAATTTACTGACCATTACTGATTTCTTCATATAATGCTGGCTCGCTATCGCTCGCCAGGAATAAAACGACACCTAGATGGGGATAAACGTCTTAAAATACTTGGCTGAATGGGGCCGAATGGATAAGTTCTCCTGTATTTATACTGTGCAGTTCCTGTTTTGGTTTATTGTTTTGCAAGTTTTACATTTTGATTAGTTCGTCTAGCTAAGTCTCGAAAGTTAAGAGGATTTTTTTTCTGGACCCCCTTCTCCCTCATGTTTAGCCCGTACTTGGTCTGGAAGCTCTCGTCACTCAGGGCCAGGGCTTCCTTCATGTTTTTGGAATGTTTAGGGGGGTACAGGGATTATGGATTAGTTTGTCCAGCTATATCTCGAAGCTTAAGGGGTGTTACCTGCTTTTTTTCTCTCCTTTTCTCTTTCTCTGGCTTGTATCCATTTGCCCCCATTCAGCCTACTGTTTTAAGACGTTTATTCCCATCCAGGTGTCAATTTTTTACTGGTGAGCGGTAGCTAGCCGGCATATTTTTTAAAACATTTTGACAGTAGGCTAAATTTGTACATTTTTCGATAGAAAAATGTCTCCGGCGAAGCCGGATTTCTTCATATAATGCTGGCTCGCTATCGCTCGCCAGGAATAAATCGACAGCTAGATGGGGATAAACGTCTTAAAATAGTTGGCTGAATGGGGCCGAATGGATACAAGCCAGAGAAAGAGAGAATAGGAGAGAAATACAAAACACAGCAGGTCACCCCCCTTAACCCTTTGAAGATTATGACACATTGTATAATATGGCTATCATTACACGACTTTATGCAGTTTAGGAAGGATCTCTGGGAAATTTTAGGGTAAAGACTATCTCAATCATGATCTCAATGAACCCTGTGACTTCCATAATTATATCCTTCCATCAAATCGTCTAATAGTAATCAGAAACCAGATGTCAAAAGTGTAATCGGATCTTGAAAGGGTTAAAGGGAGATTTTTTTTCTTGCTTTCTGGATCCCCTTCTCCCTCCTGTTTAGCCCATACTTGGTCTTTCCTCCAGCTATTGGACTACTCAGGGGTACAGGGGTTATAGATAAGTTGGTCTAGCTAGGTCTCGAATATTAATAAGGGGTGATTATTTTTTCTGGACTCCCTTCTCCCTCATGCTTAGCACCCCCATTAGATTTCAGATTTTAAGACGTTCGCCCAATTTGTTTGGCGATTTTCAGACCTTTCACCTCACTCCTTTGTCAATATTTAGATTCTTCGTGCCATTTAAGTGACAATTTTTTCTTGGCGAGCGACAGGGAGCCTGCAATTTAGAAGTGAACGGCTTTCGGCTGGTACATTTTTCTACCGAATAATGCACACATTTATCTCAAAAGGGGGTCTTGGTGTGTGTGTGTGTGTGTGTGTGTGTTTAAGCTTGATGGACGTCTAGGGAGCAACCTAATTCATCTATCTCAATTTATTTTTGTATTTGTATTGTTTATGTATTCATATATTTACTATTATTTTTAGTTTTGTATCTAGGTCTCCATCAATCCTAAAAAAATATCTTCATGAGCCCCTTTCGAGATAAATTTGTGCATTTTTCGGCAGAAAAATTACCTAGCCGAAGGCCGATTCCTCCTGAATTGACAGCTCGCTATTACTCGCCAGGATCAAAAGTCGACATCTAAATGGCACAAACAGTCTTGCTATTAACAAAAATGGGGCAAAATGTCTTATAATCACCAAACTAATTGGGTGAACATTAAATATATCACAACTAATGAGGCTAAACATGAGGGAGAAGGTGGTCCAGAAACACCCAAGAACCTCTCCTCAATATACCATGGGTACTGCACCAAGGGTCAGTATACTCACCAGGCAGTATGTGTGAGCCCGGCAGTTGTCCTTGATCACGTACTTCATCCCGGGTCCGTACATCCACCACCACCAGGTCCTTCATCTGCTGGCTCAAGTCATCGTACGTTATAGCTGGGTGGCGGGCAAGAAAGGATATTTAGATTATGGGGACTTCGTAAACAGACATATAGATTGGTGGATATATATACAGTATATATATATATATATATATATATATATATATATATATATGTATATACAGTATATATATATATATATATATGTATATACAGTATATATATATATATATATATATATATATATATATATATATATATATATATATATATACCGGTATCTATAAAGACATGCAATAAATTAGATTGGAGCTATAGGTTTAATATCCCAACACAAAGGTTAGGCAAGATAAGATAAGTAGGGTAGGGTTAATAGGCTAAATATAAAAACAGAGATATATAAGTATATACATAATATAATACATTTATTAAACGACAATATCTACCACCGTATAATGATTAACTTGGTTGAATACCTTCATAATGTACCCACCTGAAAGTGATTAATGTCTGATTATGGGAAGTCCATAGTTAATGGTAAAGCGTTCTTAACAATAATTAGTTCTTAATCATAATTCACGTTCTGCTTATTCATAATTCAAAAAAGGTAAACATCAATGTCAATTAACCCTCTGACTCCCCCAATTTCCTCCTAAATAAAACAACCACCAAATTGAATATATATATGTTTAAATACTCCCAGCCGAGATCGAACCTCTGACATTCAGAACGAGTGTCCAAGTTATTAATCTACTACATCACGGATATATATATATATATATATATATATATAAAGGGGAGCAAGACCAAATGCGTCATTAGTATGCAGTATATAATAACCGATCCTCTAAGTAAATAATAAACGGCAAAGTGTATTCCTATGCCTAAATGAACGAGTATATATGTATATATATATATATATATATATATATATATAAAAGGGTCACTTACGTTTTCATTATACTAGCTAATCATCGGTGTTGATATATTTCTTAGTTTATATTATAGCTAGTTTGCTTTACTCATTCTATCAGCCCATTACCTATACCCTTTAATATTAACATTATTAGAGATACATATATCTCAAATTGAGAATTTAATTCATGATTTGGTAAAATACTGAATAGTGGGTGGGAATCAGTAATATATACAAATAAACTACATAGTTAAAACTAGCGGTTCGAAAGCTACAACTAATCAACTTCAATAATAGTGCCATTATCACTTATCAGATGTACTAAATACAACTAAACACCTGAATAATTGTACGAAACTTATAATTGATACGAATAACAAAATATACGTATTTTTTTTAGTGCAGTAAAACTATTTCTTTACTCTCCATAACTATGCCTAACTTCCTAAGCCAGTGAGTGAGCGAGTGAGCCAGTGACTGAGGTCCAGTGGTAGAGCGCGAGGAAGCAGATGATGCATATCAACTAATAGCTGTGATTGATTTAGTTAGAATATCTATATTAACTGTTTGATTTAGCAGAATAGACAACTGTTTACTTACTGGTCATGGTGTCCTGTGCTTGTGTTCACTGATGCTGTGAGAGTGAGTGAGTAGAGGAAGTGTGAGAGAGTAGAGAGAGTGAGCGAGTGCAGTGCCTCCAGACAGACTAACTCGGTTCTGGTGAGTGTCTACAAGGAAGCAGAGTTACAAGTACCGCGGTAATATTCTCAAAAGTCGCTATGCATTATTAACCTCAGAGTAACGTTAGTAAGATAGCTAAGTCTCTCCAATATCACTTATAAATGAACAAAATAGTCCCAAACATCGTAATCTTTCGCTCTACTAAATGTAAACAACTATCGCTAAACGGAAGTAATCGTCGCTATATCTATACAAAAGTCGCTCGATTGGCACCTCTGGAAGCAGGTGCCAGGTGTGCGTTAGTATCCCTAGTTGCCAATGATTGTTTACTTTATGCCAATTACAGTAGTGGAGGTTTCGGGGATGGCTTCGTTCGGCTACCATAGATAATTTGATTCCCCTTTCTCCATTCTAATTGATGAACTGTATTCTAAATAGGTTCTTGTTTGCAATTAGTATCTATGAGTCCCAAATTCCTTAGATAAGATGATATGTAGCTTATAGGTAATTCGCTTAACTCGGTTATGATACTTCGATGGTTCAATACTTAATGGAAACATATGAAAGTACTTTGTCTCTGGATCATATAAATACCAAGTATTTAACAATTAATTAACAACATATTTTGCTACACAATCTTCGTATTCGCTGGGTAATGAAGGTGAGGATATTGCAGTATACCGTCCTCTGGAAATTAACCGACTATAGTATATGTAATAATACCCCGAGTCCTTATCTAATCTCGTTTTCTGAGCTAAATGTGTTTATTTCAGGCTATGTTTTCCTCATTTCCCTTAGTTACCTACTCATTTATAGCTCCCCCCCCCTCTCTCTCTCTTTAAAACATTTGCTTTTATAGAATTAAGGTCAGATTGCCTAGTAAGGACATACGCACACTCTGTGAACTGTATATCAATGTAACTGACTAACTCTCTCCCGCTTTTTTTTCTCTCTCTCTCTCTCTCTCCTATACTTTTCTTCTAATATTCATCCATCCCACCTCCTTCTTCCTGTTACCTCCCTCCTTATCCTCTTTTAATTACCTCTTGATCACTCCTTCCCTCTACACTCTATAAATATTTCACTTCTGTACAGTCACTCATAAAAATACATTGGCCTCTGATGCATTATGGCTAATTATAATATAATAGTGTATATATACAGTATATATATATATATATATATACTGTATATATATATGGTTTGTTATTAACTCTTTCGAGATACGATGACGCATTTCTTTTCTGTTTTCTGGCTATTATTAGACGACTTTATTCAGATTAGGAAGGGTTTATGGAAGCCAGAGGGTTAATTGAGATTGTCTTTCCCCATTTCATTCCTACAGATCCTTCCTAAGCTGTATAAAATCGCCTCATCACACACATGAACATAATCCATCTGACGTAAGCTAAATATTCCTAGCCTATCATAGTCTACTCTAAGTTAAAAAAAAAAAAAAAAAAAAAAACGCACATTTATCACCAAGATATATTTTTGTATGAATTGACGGAGGTCTAGGGAGGAAATTTGAAAAAAAAAATATATATATAAATACTGTTTGTATAATATATATATATATATATATATATATATATATATATATATATATATATATATATATATATAATATTGTTACGAATCTGGACCTCAGTTGCTTAGAGACGGTATACGAAAATAATGACTAATGCAAATGCACCTTGTCTCTCTACCAAACAACACCACGACGCAACAGGTAAGAGCTTTATGAACGCTTCCAGGCTCTTCTCAGGGCTTAAGGTGCACACTGCCCTGCTCCTATTCTGAATAATAAGTAGAACAGAAATACTCATGTAACTTACTAGCTACGAGAACTCGAAACCAACACCAGGATTAGCAATGCTGGGTTGGATAATCAAAACAGTTAAATGCATATAGGCTACCAGCAGACATCAACGAAAAAAAAAAGAGTGCAGGTGTACTTCGAGCATAACAGGCTATGCGCGCCCTCGACAGTACTATACCGTGCGCAAACCAGCCAACGGTAATCCACTCTCAACCCAAGAGAGTTGCACATAATAATATTGTATACATATAATGAACTAACAATACAAGGCAGTGTCCTAATATGACTACTAACCTCGGGGTGATATTAGTGGAAGCAAGTTGCCCTGACCACCTCTAATATCACACCAGTATATCCTGCTTCAACCTGGGCCCCCCAGTGAGTTACCGCCCAAACAATGAACTCTTATGGTGGGTTCACACATTCACGTATATTGCTCCCGTCAGCTCCCGTCCGGCATATCGCAAAGACGCGAATAGTTTCTGCCGTTGAACGCCCGTTCTTCCACGTCTATTGCACTTCCCGACAGACGTAGCGTAACGGGGCCAGTGTTACGTCAGACGCAATGGAGGCGTATTGAACTACGTACGTGTTTGCGACGTGCGTAGGCATAGCCCCGTTCGACCTCATGGGCTGCCCGATTTGCGGAAACACAGGCCACGCCCATGCCACACCCCCACAAGACCGGCGTAGCTGAGGCCGCACGTCTTGGGATTTGTTAGGTCGTACCAGGACCGGTTCCGGCCAATCGTAGGCACACCCCGTCTGACCAAACACAGACAAAGACAGTCTTTGTCAACCACGTCTGTCGGGGTTGCTATCTGGGAAGTACAAAAGGGCATGAATGGCCACACCTTTCCCATTCCCACTCATTCCTCTGCACCATGGACAACATCACGGAATTCATCCTGGAGGAGTTCAAATATGTGAACTCCTTAATCAAACCGGAGATTAGGCATAACACGCGGCTCATACAATGCATCATTGCCTACATAGATGTCTTAAAATTACTTGCAATAGCAAACTCCATCCATCAAGAGGAACAAGAGAAGAAGAAGGAAAGGACCAAGAGGACAGTGTGGGTGTGGCCATATCTACAACGGAGGCCTGAACATGGCCATTATGAGAACCTCATGCAAGAGTTGGCCAGAGAATGTCCACTACTGTACAAGAACTTCACCCGGGTAGACAAACAACTATTTGATGAGATTGTGGAACGTGTCACGCCCATCATTCAGAGGAAACCTACGTTCTGGCGGAAACCCATTCCTCCTGGGCTGCGGGTGGCCATCACCCTACGTTTCCTCGCTACGGGTGATTCGTATAAGAGCCTGCAATACAACTTTCGTGTTGCCCACAACACCATCAGCCAAATTGTTCCAGACACATGCCAGGCCATCATCTCTGTCTACGGAGATCAGGAGCTCAAAACGCCACAAACGCCTGATGAATGGAAGGAGGTTGCCAGCGGCTTTGAGGAACGATGGAACCTGCCACATTGTGTGGGAGCCATTGATGGCAAACACATACGGATCCGCAACCCCTCCTTTGGTGGCACATATTACTTCAACTACAAGAAGTTTTTTTCCATTGTCCTGTTGGCAATTGTTGACTCAAACTACAAGTTCATCTACGTCGACGTTGGGGCCATAGGATCAGAGTCTGATGGTGGTGGCTTTGCACAAACCCCTCTGTGTAAGTTGCTTGAAACACAGACTGCCAAACTGCCCCCCTCCGAGGTCATCTCTACCGATCAAAATGGACCACAAGCGGACTACTTCTTAGTAGGGGATGATGCATTCCCTCTGCGCCCCTACATGATGAAGCCCTACCCCCAACGATTCCTCTCGAAACCTGTACGGATCTACAACTACAGACTCAGCAGGGTCCGCCGGGTGGTAGAGAACGCCTTTGGCATTCTTGCTAACCGCTTCCGAGTTTTGCACACTCCAATATCTATGAAACCTAAGCGTGCAGAGGTTGTTGTGTTGGCCTCATGCATTCTGCACAACATCCTACGAGGACGAAACCCACCCCGAGCAGAGGTAGATCAAGAGGACCCAGACACCCACGAACTCATACCTGGCCTCTGGAGGACTGACCCACCTGTAGGAAGAAACATGCCCCCTGGGTCCCGCAACACTGCAACCAGGCTTGCCAAGGAGCAACGGGACTACCTCAAGACATACTTCTCTTCCCCTCAAGGATCTGTGGGTTGGCAGGATGACCGTATTTAGGTGAGTGAGGTTTTCCCCTTTTTATTTGTTATTTTTCTGTATATTTCAGTTTCATCTTAAAATTTTGTTATATATTTTTTGCCAGTTTAGTAAGTATTGTACTTTTATAAGTGACTTTTGATGTTTTGTAAAGTTTGTTGGCTTTTCCATATATTTTGTATTGTATATTTTCAATTTTCCTTTAAGTACTTTAATAGTTCCCTGCTTACTTTCTCTTTATCTTTTAGTGTTATATTTCAATCACGTTGTTAATTGTTTCAATGTTTCATTTGTTTTGTACTGTTTATTTTTTTTTATTTTCCATTATTTTTTATATTTATTATTAACCATATTATCAGTAATTTTTTTTCAATTAGTCTTTTCTTTTTTATTACCTTCAGGATATATTTCATTTGTCATCTTATTAATAAATACTTTAGCTACAAAATTGAAATTATAAACACACACGTCATCACTATTTTTATTTTTTATTTTTAATACATCTTTCATTAGAAAATATCTCATAAAGTTATAGCATTTTTGGGGTCTCCAGGCTGGGTTGTTTCTTGGGGGTCTCCAGGGTCTGTTCGGGATCAATATTTGGTGCCGGCGTAGCTGGGTTCGAAGGTGCAGGTGAGGATGCAGACAGATAGTTCTCCAAGTTGAAGCTTGTGTTCCCAAGCCCAAACTGGGAGCTCAACTGCGAGAGGTCTAAGTGCGTTGGTGTGGAGGTAGTAGGTGGGTGGAATGTGGCAGGGGGTGTTGCCGACTGGGGCGGCCGCATAATTAACGATTGCAGTGCTGCGAGCTGATGTGGAGGTAGCACGTACATAGGAGCAGGCTTTGGCAACACTGATTGAGGCAGTGTTATTGTAGGATTCCCCTGGTAGATGACAGTAGCGGTTGGTTGAGGTTGAGGTGGTTGAGGTTCAGGTTGTGGCGCCGGAATGCCATAATTTCTTATGGCATGCAGCATGAGGTCCGGACCAACAGTGGTGACTCCCTCCTCAAAGGCAGTCTTGAACCTGTGGAGGGCTGCCATGAGCTCACTCTTAAAGGGATTTTTAAACTTTGGCGGCAACCCCACACAGTCATTTGCCAAGACATCCATGGAGGCGCGCCAATACTGGAGTTCGGGGTCCTCCACCAAACCAGCCACCCCAGCCAGGTTCTGCCGCACCTGCTCCGCAGTGGCAAGGACCTGGTAAGGGAACAAGGAACAAGAGAACATTAAACACACGAAACATAACATATTTCCATAAATAACCAATTATGAACGTTAACAAATGAAATTATGTGGTATTCGGGGAAGCCTAAAATCTTCAAAGTTATTGTTTCCATTATGGAAAAAGAGAAGATTTACACGTTACACAACACACGAAACATAACCGATGTCAATAATGACCTAATTATGAATGTTAACAAATAAAATTATGTGGTATTCTGGGTATTCTTCAAAATTATTGTTTCCATTATGGAAAAAGAGAAGATTTACACGTTACACAACACACGAAACATAACCTATGTCAATAATGACCCAATTATGAATGTTAACAAATAAAATTTTGTGGTATTCTGGGAAGCCTAAATTCTTCAAAATTATTGTTTCCATTATGGAAAAAGATAAGACTAACACGTTACACAACACAAGAAACATTATTACACAAAAATATGTGGTATTCTGGGAAGACAATATGTTGAAAGTTATTGTTGCTATTATGAAACTAATATTTCCTCTACTCACTTGCTCCAGGGTTCCGGATCCGTGGGCTGCAGGAACAGCACCAGGAGGCTTCCCCTGCTTCGCCCTCTGCGGAGGCATGGAGATGGCTGGGGTGGTGTTCTCCTGATTGCCGGCTGCTTGGTCTTCCTCATCGGCGTCTGCTGGGGCGGGGTCATCAGGCAGAGGTCCACACACAGGAGAAGTTTCGGCAGCTTGGGCAGCAGACTGTTGAGACATGAATGTATAATTAGTAACATGTTAATTATTTATGAACTGTTAAATCACAATCAACATAACCATTCATCTTTGTAACCTTTAAATGAAATTAATAAAATTCTTTGTGTTATTATGAGTTTCATTAACAAAAATTTAAGGTAATTATAGAATGAAGTTAACAAGATAATTGTACAAAAATCAAGGCACCATAATAAGCAAAATATTTCAGAAAAAAATAAATCGTGTCCTGAGGACGCAAAAACTTTTGGCTTGCTATTGCTCGCCAGGAAATTATTGATGTTGTTGACGAATTAATAGTGAAAGTGTTGGGAAACAAGCAAATATAAACGTACCTGAGGCATACCCAGATTCCTGGGCTTCTTCTGTCGCACGATGTGGGGCTTGAGGAAGTGGAACATGGTCAGTATCCACTTCTCCCTCTCAGTCAACCTCTTGGCCCCCTCACCACTCTTGTCCTTGGTCAGCCTGCCAAACTTGGAGCGGAGAGAGGTGAACCAGGTTAACAATTCCGAGGCGGTGATGGGGGGGTCCAGACTGGCTGCCTTATCCGCCCAAACATGGTCGATGTGCTCCTTCTCTTTGTGGCGGTTATCACCCTTATCATACAGATAAGGCACATCCTGCTCCAGCCAGTCTCCCAACATACGCTCCTGCGCCTCCGTCAGGATAATGTTGGTGCTCTTCCGGCGGCGTTTTTTGGGTTGTGTTGGCTGATCCTGTCCCTGTTCCTGGTCAACTTCGTCGGGGTTTTCCTCACTTTCGTCGACGTCCAACACCTCTCCATCATCGTCGGGTATATTCATTAACACTTCACCATCAGAGGTGTTAATCGGCGAGGTTGCAGAGGTCGAGGGGACAGGCGGTGAGGCTGCAGAGGTCGAGGGGACAGGCGAGGTTGCAGAGGTCAAGGGGACAGGCGAGGTTGCAGGCGTGGGGCCAGGTGGTGAGATTGAAGACGTCTTCTTCATACTTCTCTTGGTAGCATTGGTAGCCATGGTGACAGGGCAGGACAGGGCAGCGTACAGAGGGTGGCAGCAGAGGGTGGCAGGGTGGCAGGCAGGGTGGCAGGCAGGGTGGCAGGGTGGCAGGCAGGGTGGCAGGGTGGCGGGCAGGGTGGCAGGCAGGGTGGCAGGGTGGCAGGGTGGCAGGCAGGGTGGCAGGGTGGCAGGCAGGGTGGCAGAGTAGCAGGGATGGTGTTGGTCGTCGTGGTGTGGTGTGAGGTATGACGACAGTCACTCACGCTGTCCCTATATACCCCCCCCGTACGACATTGCCGCGTCTTCCCGGCAACACGCAGAGCGGCGGCGTTGCCAAACGAACGCATACTTCCACGTTCGACGAGAACTTTCTACGATGGACGAGAGCAGCTCTCGTCTCACGTGGTAGCTGCTACGTCCGATGAGGCTGCTCTGGTCAGACGACCGTGGTGGCCTGGTCGGTCGTAAGTTTCCCCGTCTTTTGACATACGTGAAGGCGAGCCACGTTCCTGATTCGACTCGAATCAGCAACCGCGCGGCCTTGGCCGCACCCACAACATTCCCGACCCACGTGGGCTACTCGTTTCTACTCGCGCCATGCGAGAGTACCCCCCCGACTGGCCGTAATTTCATTAACGTTTTGCGTATTATGCCATTACGTTTTACGTAATCGGTTGCCAACTACCAATATACCTTCGTTTACAACAGACGGGAGCTGACGGGAGCAATATACGTGAATGTGTGAACCCACCATTAGAGTCCACCTCCCACACTCACTAAACTATGGGGGGGGGGGGTCCAGACTGAAGCTGGATTCCTAATTAATATTAAACACTCCGTTGCCCCAGTTCGAAACCCGAGATAGGGAACAAACAATGGCTGGGGCAGAACCGTCAAGGCTGCTGCCGGGTCATAAGCACAAACACTGGGAAAAATATGTAGGGGTTATGGATGTGTGTGTGTGTGGACTGTCTATGGGATTAACAGTGCTTATTAGTAAGGACCCCGGCAAACCTCCCAGCTCTTCCAATCAGATACAGCCTTCCCAGCCTATCACGAATTTCGAAGTAGCCACCGGAGGTTCAGAATATATGATGAAAATGGATAGTAAAATGCTGATCAGAGGAAAGGAATAATAAAAAGGGAGAAATGGATGTCTAGGATTCTCTGTTAATTACGTTACGTTACTCTTTTGCAAGCAAGGAAAAAATAAACAGGGGCAGACTGGTGTGCCACTAGAGAGAGCTACCACCACCTATACTGTCTGGCCGCCCACGAGAGAATAATGAGGCCTGGCCCTGGCGTAGCTAGCGGGAGCCAAGCTCAAACTAAGGGGGTTGCAATATCTCACCACACGATATGATAAGACTAAGACACTTCACAAGAATAACTTGTACTAAAGTATTCCTGTGTTAACAAATGAACTATAACAGTGTGGCAGATAAAATAAAGTACATCTTTATATTGTAACACAACTGAACTTGCAATGGTCACACAATTAATTAAACTTGTGTAGCTTAGCAACACTACCTCCCCCCCCCCCCCCCCCAGCGAGAGAGCAACATTCCGTCCTCCCCTTCCTCACTTGACCAGCCACGCCTAGCAGCAAAAATACAGCATTGCCATTAACTAACAACTGGTTAGACGAAACTAGTAACACTCTATTGGCTCATTATACACAAAGGTTTATTGAGACAAAAATGCTTAGAGGCACGGCAAAACTAGTCATGCCCAATTGGAAGGGTATCGGAGAGAAACTCACAATGCCAGGTCTTTCTAATAGACTTGGCACAGCTGCTCTCAGGAAGTCTGGCGCCACTAAAGTCTATCTACTCCTAAAAGACCCTAAAAGACCCTGGTCATTGTGACACCCTCACATGGGGGGGGGGGGGGGGAAGTTTTGAAGCTTTGAAACAAAACTTTCATCATTAGTTTACAACTGTAAAATATGTACATTGACAGTCTTTTGTATTTTTACATTTTATAGATTTTTTTAACATGAGTAAATATGACTTACTTACTAAAAAGCCTCGTGCTCTCCTATCATTCCTCAGAGGACTCGCGGGACAAACAGTCTGCCAGGACATTATCAACACCACAGATGTGCCTATCATCGAGATGATATTCTTGCAACGTCAAACTCCAGCGAGTAAGTCTCTGGTTCTTGTCCCTGAGCCTATTAAGAAACTGCAGAGGATGATGGTCAGAGTAGATTCTGAGCACGGGCCCATATGGTGGCAAATAAACAGCGAAATGGTGTAAACTCAAAATAATAGCTAGCAACTCCCTATCGATCACAGAATAATTCTTTTGTGCTCGGTTAAACCTTTTTGAAAAGTAAGAAATGGGGTGCTCAACATCATCCATGTAGACTAAACAATTGGGGACATCATGCACAACCCTGTCCATTAACCGCTGAAATGTGGCGGGAGCATTCCTCAAGCCGTAAGGCATTACCTGGCACTGATACACTCCTCCCCCCACCACAAAACTAGCGATTTTCTTGGCACGTTCTGGTAGTGGGACTTGCAAATAACTTTTAACTAAGTCCACTTTTATGATGCACGTGGCTGCCCCAATCTTGTCTTCCGAGTCATCAACTCTCGGTAAAGGGTAGGTATCTGTCTTGGAGAGTAAATTTACTTTACAAGGTGGTAACTTTATAGGCTTGTTCTCTCCCACATCGATGTTATGCACCGCTCAAGATGTCAAACCTGGTGCATCCCCGAACACGTGTGGATAAGCCCGCAAGATAGTAAACATCTCCTCAACCCTTTCCGGAGGTATATTGGTCAATTTCTCCCGCAGGGCCAGGTACCCGTTCTCAGCCCATGTCCCAGCCGGCACAGCCTCACCTGGGAAAAACTCCCTCTCCTCCTCCTGCTCCTGCTTCATGCCTTCTACAACCAGGACAGGGCAACGAGACACGGCATCCTGGTCCCTGGGACCGGAGAATTAGGGAGAGTGGAGAGGGGGGTTTAGAGGCACTGCAGGAGCCTTGCCTGGCGTTTCCACAGTGCATTAACCGCTAGCCCCGGGACCCGGGTTATCCAACCACCATCCACCAGGCCCGGGCTCACCCTGCACCTCCGACTCCAACTCTCCAGTCAATAACCTAGGCAAGAAATTGACTGTATCTGACTCAACTTTCTCTACTGACCCATTCCGAGCGGATACAGTAGCACAAACTGCCTCAGACAACTCCCTGTTAACACCAGCAGGTGACTGATCGGCACCCAGGCAACTCTCTCGGTTAGCCCCTTTAGGTGACGTCGCCTGTGTGCCCACCGCACTACAGTACCTCTTCAACATGTTAATATGACAGAGCTGATGAGTCTTATGTATGTCTGGATCACTCTCCCCAACCTTAGAAAACAAGTGTGTTAATGAAACATCACTCTGCGGCGCCTCACCAAACTCCCCCGGTGCCACAGTGGTAAGATTAGGTATAGCCTCCAAGTCGGTCTGATTCGATGATACAGGATCAACCGGTCCTCCCGTAGGGACCCGATCGCTCCCTTCAGTATCACCTCTGGCACCGGGTGAAACGAGTGAGGAGCTTTCCGCTGAGCCTTCCTCCTCGTCCTGCACACCCTCGGTACCCTGCAGATCAGTCGAATCTATGGGTGATGCAGATTCAGTACTGTACATCCCCTCGATCAGATCTATCTCCTCCCCTAACAATTCCTCCGGCTGTGCAACCTGGGCCATAGATCTCTTGACCTCACACACCGGAAACAAATCGGGAGGCAGCTTCTTAGCCTCCTTGTTCCTCTCTTCAGGCTGCACCTGCTCCGACACCACTACCGGAGGTGGACAGACTCTACTCCCTGCCATATCTGCTACAAGTAGAAAATCAATCCCCTCCACATGTAATGTGTCCACGACCGCTACTTTCGCCGTCGCCGTGACTACAGGACACCTAAGATGAACAGGAACGAGGCTATAATGGGCCTCAGTGTTTACACCTCGACATAACACAAACTCGTCAGATTTTATAGGCTTCCCCATAAAGTTCAAACACATGGACTGCTTAGCTCCCGAATCCCTAAGAACTTTGACTGGATACACCTTCCCACACAGCTCTACTTCACCCTCATGAACGAAAGACCGGCACCAAGCGAGCGAGGTTTCTGGACCTGCATTGGTACCTAGTTGAGGCACTTTGTTGGGGGCAGGCTGTGCCACGGCCATTGGCACCCCATGCTTCACCCTTCGGTCTGCCTCCAACCTCGGTAACAAAGATTCATCCCCTCCTCCCTGGATACCAACCACTAACGACACAGGCTTAGCAAGCGCTGCAGAAGACTTTGCCTGGGGACAGTTTGGTTTAATATGTCCGGTCTGTTTACACCCATAACACCTAACAACACTGGAATCAGGTCGGGCTGAATTTGGTGATTTTGGTTTGTCTCCACCGTTAATATTACGTGTGGGACCAGGGCCACTAATACTGTACCGTCCACTTCCACCTGCTCTGTACTTCTCGTCACGTGCAGTCGTGGGGGGGGGGGGGGGGGCATATCTGGCACGATCAGTAAAACCCTTGGTTGCCAACACTCGATCATCAGCCCACATGGCAGCATCAGACAGCTTGCCGGGGCGCTTCTCACGGATCTTTTGGCAAATCTCTCTGTCGACATTGTTGGTAAAGTGTTCTAGCAGGAAAAGCTCAATTGCCTCATTTAAATTTGTTACATTTTCACTTAAAAGCCAACGAGACAAACAATCACGGAGGTACTTAGCAAACTCAACATGCGTATGATTAGGCTTCTTCCTTGCATTACGAAATTTAAGGCGATAGGCTTCTGGTCTGAGTTCATAAGCCTTAAGGATAGCCTGCTTTAAATGATCATACTCTGCTAAGTCCTACACTGACATCCTATCATATACCTCGAGCGCTTTTCCCTTGAGAACATTTGCCACCAATGCCGCCCAACGTTCCCGTGGCCACTCGAACTCCCTTTCTTTCTTTTCAAATCGCTGGAACCATTCAGTGACTTTGTCCTCGTCGAAAGAGGGAACGAGCTTCAGGCTACGAGACAACTTTAACTCGCTAGAATCATCCCTGTGTACCGTGCCCACTTGTCCCCTTGTGTACCTACCCCCGTCTACCTCAACTTAGGTTCTTTGTAACTCCATTGCCATTCTCTGAGTTTCTAACCTCTCCTGCATTTCCAACTTCTTCCACTCTAGTTGTACTAGAGCATCACTCGATAGCCCTAACGGGGCAAAAGTAGGGGGTGGTGTAGGAACATAAGCAGGACGGTAATGTGGCTGAATCATAGAAAGTCCAGCTGGGATAAATGGGGGGGGGAGGTGTAACCTGGTTCTGTGCCGCCCAGCCAGCGGCAGGAGTAGAGAGTAAAGGATGCAAATGGGGTTGAGTAAGTTGGGGCACACCAGAGGGCACTTCAGGCAGCAACGGGGTAATAACAGTAGGACATGTAAACTGGGAAGACGTTATGCTCTTATAAAAGGACTGGGTGTGCGCGGCGGAGAGCGTGCAGGTGTGATATAGCCTCCTGCCGGCACAGTTGTTGGCTCGGCCTCCTCTCGAACATCATAATAATACTGCCATATATACTGCTGACATGTTTCCCTCGTGGTAAGAAGAGACCCCTCTACTCCCAACACTGATGCAATCAACCTCAATTCCTCCACACTTCTCAACTGCATCTGTGCCCATTCTGGATAACTCCGAAGGAACACTCTCGCATCCTCCTCACTGGTGATATGTAACGGCATGACACTCTCCCCCTCCTCTCTTGCTTGTTGTTCAGACATAATAAAATATAAATGCTAGACACCTATTCTAAAAAAAAATCCTCTGATCAAAATAAATCTTCTTAATACTGCTGGTGCTATTCTGATTATCCTAGGCAAGGTCGCCACTGTTACGAATCTGGACCTCAGTTGCTTAGAGACGGTATACGAAAATAATGACTAATGCAAATGCACCTTGTCTCTCTACCAAACAACACCACGACGCAACAGGTAAGAGCTTTATGAACGCTTCCAGGCTCTTCTCAGGGCTTAAGGTGCACACTGCCCTGCTCTTATTCTGAATAATAAGTAGAACAGAAATACTCATGTAACTTACTAGCTACGAGAACTCGAAACCAACACCGGGATTAGCAATGCTGGGTTGGATAATCAAAACAGTTAAATGCATATAGGCTACCAGCAGACATCAACGAAAAAAAAAGAGTGCAGGTGTACTTCGAGCATAACAGGCTATGCGCGCCCTCGACAGTACTATACCGTGCGCAAACCAGCCAACGGTAATCCACTCTCAACCCAAGAGAGTTGCACATAATAATATTGTATACATATAATGAACTAACAATACAAGGCAGTGTCCTAATATGACTACTAACCTCGGGGTGATATTAGTGGAAGCAAGTTGCCCTGACCACCTCTAATATCACACCAGTATATCCTGCTTCAACCTGGGCCCCCCAGTGAGTTACCGCCCAAACAATGAACTCTTAGAGTCCACCTCCCACACTCACTAAACTATGGGGGGGGGGGGTCCAGACTGAAGCTGGATTCCTAATTAATATTAAACACTCCGTTGCCCCAGTTCGAAACCCGAGATAGGGAACAAACAATGGCTGGGGCAGAACCGTCAAGGCTGCTGCCGGGTCATAAGCACAAACACTGGGAAAAATATGTAGGGGTTATGGATGTGTGTGTGTGTGGACTGTCTATGGGATTAACAGTGCTTATTAGTAAGGACCCCGGCAAACCTCCCAGCTCTTCCAATCAGATACAGCCTTCCCAGCCTATCACGAATTTCGAAGTAGCCACCGGAGGTTCAGAATATATGATGAAAATGGAAAGATAGTAAAATGCTGATCAGAGGAAAGGAATAATAAAAAGGGAGAAATGGATGTCTAGGATTCTCTGTTAATTACGTTACCTTACTCTTATGCAAGCAAGGAAAAAATAAACGGGCAGACTGGTGTGCCACTAGAGAGAGCTACCACCACCTATACTGTCTGGCCGCCCACGAGAGAATAATGAGGCCTGGCCCTGGCGTAGCTAGCGGGAGCCAAGCTCAAACTAAGGGGGTTGCAATATCTCACCACACGATATGATAAGACTAAGACACTTCACAAGAATAACTTGTACTAAAGTATTCCTGTGTTAACAAATGAACTAAAACAGTGTGGCAGATAAAATAAAGTACATCTTTATATTGTAACACAATTATATTGCAATGGTCACACAATTAATTAAACTTGTGTAGCTTAGCAACACTACTTCCACCTCCCCCCGCGAGAGAGCAACATTCCGTCCTCCCCTTCCTCACTTGACCAGCCACGCCTAGCAGCAAAAATACAGCATTGCCATTAACTAACAACTGGTTAGACGAAACTAGTAACACTCTATTGGCTCATTCTACACAAAGGTTTATTGAGACAAAAATGCTTAGAGGCACGGCAAAACTAGTCATGCCCAATTGGAAGGGTATCGGAGAGAAACTCGCAATGCCAGGTCTTTCTAATAGACTTGGCACAGCTGCTCTCAGGAAGTCTGGCGCCACTAAAGTCTATCTACTCCTAAAAGACCCTAAAAGACCCTGGTCATTGTGACAATATATATATATATATACCGGTATATATATATATATATATATATATATATACCCGGTATATATATACAGTAAACTTCCGTTAATCCGAAGGGCAGCGGACCGGCTCTCGTTCGGATTAGTGGATTTTTCGGATTATCGGACTTTACCCCTATGAACCTGTGTATTAATGGCCTGACGAAAACATTGAGGCATTACGCCACCCAAATGACACACACATATCATATGTTCATGAAATCACTTCAAAAGTTTACCATTGTCATTGTAGCCTATTACCTACTTCAAAACATTCAGATTAATGGTCAAAGGAATCTGCTGACACCATATGTCCGCATCGTCTACTAGCGAATTTGTCTTGCTCTTGAAGATCAGATCAGATGTGGTTCGGGACAACGGCACTTCCCTGAGAGGTTCTTGTAATTTTCCTTTTCTGATTTTCCTTTTGTGACGTGCTCTGTTATATTATATTGTATTGAAAGCACCCTTGTCTTGTTGTCTTGAAAGCACCCTTGGGACGCTCCGATCACTGAACTATAAATAGTAGCGTATCGGAACGTCCAAAGGTGCGTTTTCAAGCTCAAGACTGAATGCGCTTGCAGAAAATGCGGTGCAAGCCAGTAGCGCATCGGAGCATCCCAAGGATGCGTTCAAGAGCAAAACAAACTCTCTAGCAGACGATGTGGTGTTTACGTTTATATCAGTAGCTTCCTTTGACCATTAATCTGAATGTTTTGAAGTAGGTAATAGGCTACAATGACAATGGTAAACTTTTAAAGTGAATTCATGAACATATGATATGTGTGTGCTCCATTATGTGTCATTTGAGTGGACTAATGCCTCAAAAAGGGGACTTTGGGACTTCTTGAAATTCGGACCATCGGGTGAATTCGGATTTGGCCTCAAATTGAAAAATTCTGACTATTGGGAGATTTGAATCATCGGTCGTCGGATTAAAGGACTTTTACTGTAATAAACAAACAAGAAAATGTCATTAATAAATGTTCTCCTAGAGTGTGTGCCCTCCTTTCCACTACTCTTCTCCCTCTTTCCATGATAACATCTACCTACCCCTCTCCTACTCCTTCCTTAACCTCTGAAGTGCTCATGGGGGGTATGAGACACCACACTCCTGTGCTGACGTATTTGAGCTGTTCCCATCACTAACATCGTTATTTTACCATAAATAGCATTAATACTTATCCATATGCGCCTATTATAGGTTGATTATAAAGGTATTAACCTGTTACAACAATAAAACAAGTGGAAACAGCGTTTGGATGGTCAAAATCGGCGATACAGGCCGGGAGTTACATAATGTATGGCTGAGGCAACCTCCCTTCCCACCACTTTTCCCCACGTCTGGAGAGAGACTGTCGATCGATACTCTCTCTCTCTCTTTTTCACTCGCTTGCTAACAGTGATGACAATGCCCTGCTTGCAATTCGCTAATGTTAGCATGAAAATATACCACAGAATAAGGGAATAACAGGGAAAATAGGTGATAACTGAAGGAGGTGAGGAAAGTGGGGAAGGAGGGGAGGTGGAGGAGTGATATTTGGCATGGCCCAGGGGCAATACAAAAAAAAAAAAAAAAAAAAAAAAATTGTTTTGGGGTGTTTTAAATGGATTTTTTAATAGCCTTATTCTTAAGTCTTCCCGCAGTCCGCCGGGGGAACTCTTAAGAGTCTTCCGGCAGTTCCCGGGTTAAGAGGGCATCACACTGGGCCAAATTCTCGCCATTCTCCGTTTCCGGTCAGTAGCGCCGGCAAATTCTATCACACACGCCAAGCGTCCTGGCTGCGGAAGTCACCGACACAACATTAACAATGTTTGACCTTAGCCTATATTGGTCCGTTTCACCTATACTGTAATGTATAGTAATATGGATTTACATCTACAATTATAATGCAATATGACTCAATCTACATGTTAGTGTAATTTTTTTTTAATTTGAAGCTTATATGAGAAAATTTATATTTTGAACTTCTCGGAGGTTTTCGAATGTTTTCGATTCATACCAATCGCCGTGGCGTAGGCCACGGCGATTACAGTGGTTATTTACTAGCTGCAAGTGGTGTAGCTATGTTAGCATTAATTCACCTTGAAAATTGTTTGTCTACCAGCAACCCTTCTCACAATCAAAACACTTAATTTTGTAGCAAAATGTATATTTGGATCGTTATATTGTGGTGTTTCACTTAAACTGTAAAATAATATGGATTGATATTGACAAACTTTGTGTAATAGGACCCAATCTATACGTTCATGTTGCTATGTTTTGCGTGTGAAGCTTATATAAGTAGCTATGAGGAAGTTTTTTCTCAAAATATAGGCTATAGCCTGACGGAGCCCCTGTCGTTACCTCGGCACTAAGCGATCGTTTATATTGTGCTGTTTCACCAATAATTTAGAGTAATATGGATTTATATCGACAATTATATTTCAATATGACTCAATCTACAAGTTTGCGTTATTATTTTTTATATTTGGATCATATATGAGGACATATTTTGAACTTTTTGGAGGTTGTAGAATGCCTGGTATAATCCTGTGTATGCGGGTAGACTTGTATTTATCTCAATAATTTGATAATGTTACTTTATATTTTTACATTTTACATTCATAAATAGTCCACTAATATACTAGGTTAGGTTAGGCTAGGTTAAATATATTGTTCAATGATTCTTAGTAAAGAGGCATCTGAAGAACAGTTCCTCCTGCTACACAACCGAATGTTTTTTGTTTCATACCAATCGCCGTGGCGTAGGTATAGGAAGTGGTTATTTAGCTGCAAGTAGATTAATCAATAACCCTGCAATCACACAGGACCTTCCTACATTATCCATACGAAGAAACGTTGCATCCCTTGCATTATTCTACAGATATTTTCACAGCAATTGTTCCGAGGAACTTGCTTCAATTGTGCCGCCTCTCCACATCTTTCCGCGTAGAACTAGGGCAGCTGAGAGCGCCCATGAATTTACACTTTCTCCTCCACAATGCAGAACTCCTGCTTATCAGAATTCATTTATCCCCAGAGCTACTACTCTTTGGAATTCACTTCCCTCGAATTGCTTTCCACAAACTTACAATCTGCAAATATTTAAATCCAGTTGTTACAAACATTTTATGAATGGAGGATGCCTTTAGGCACATGGACCTTTTTGTTTTATCTGTGTTTTTCCTTCCTCCGTTCATTGTCTCTTTAAAAAAAAAAAAAAAAAAAAATGGTGTAGCTATTTTATCATTAATTCACTTAGGTTATGTCTATCTGCAGCCCTTCTCACGATCAAAACACACAATTATGTAGCAAAATATATATTTCGACGTCATATACTTGAGATATCAATGAGATTAAACGCGAGCTGTAAAGAGGCTGACAATCTACCGCCGTCGAAAAATGGAGCTTCCCACCCAGTGCGGGAAGCATCCTAGCTCCGTCAAATGGTGAGATTTGTGCTGGAGACTGGCGGTAGCTCCATTTGTTGCGGTAGAATGGCGAGAATTGGCCCAGTGTGATACCCCCTTTATCAGTCTATATCTGCCCAAGCTATCCTCCTCATCCCCAGACCCCTTCTCTCTCTCTCTCCTCTCCGTATTCCCTTCTTCTCCTATGCTTAAATTTCCGGCGAGATTAAAAAAGTGTTCACACGAGAGAGCCGAGTCAAAGGTTATGGACTGGGGACGGAGAATGACCAAGCAGAATCCACATGTATCAATTTGCATAGTAATATGAGTACATCTTTGTGCCACTCATGTTTGTAGAGGGTCTCAGGGGTGCAGGATGATGGGTATTATGAGCAGGGGTGAGATAAATACATGAGGTAAGGCTGGTAAGCTCTAGTTGTTATTATTGGCAAGTCCTTGAATGCGGGCATTTACAATACAATGATGGGAGCAAATAAAACAAAACGGGCGTTGGCAAACTATAGTAAAATATTAACAATGGATATTGTACCAACTCACAAGATCGTATGCGGTTTGTTTTGGCAGACATACTTAAGAATAAACTTAAGATAAACCTAATGCGTCTGTTGGTGCTTGGGATATAGTGGTATACACGACTGGTTGATGTTAGGTTAGTGAGATTGCTTCCCTATTTGTTTTGTTATTATCAAGTGAATGAGTTGACCGACTTTTATCCTTCTTTTCATATTTCTGTAATTATTATTTTTACCTCTTCTTTCTTCTTATCTTCTCAGAATAGTATCATATATCTTCTTCGTATAATATGACCTGCTTAATATATAGTTTTTGTTTCTTGAAGTGGAATGGTATGAATGTAAAGAAACACGCATTACTCAACGTCTTTTGTTGTTCCTGTGGTACGAAAGGTGGCCAAACAAGCGGCCAAGTCACTGTATCGGATATACGCCAAGAACTGGGAGCGGCGAGTAGCCAAGAAACCAACCAGTTGATTCCCTGAATTCCCCAGTGAAATATGGCACCACGGCGAGAGTTGCCCTTCGAATTCTCAGCCCCCAAGGGACGGTGGATACAAACAAACATGTCCGTCTGAACCGGCCTTAAATTCCTCCACTTATTCTCAAGCTCTCTCTCCATACCTACACCTATTCCTCTCTCTCTCTCTCTCTCTTTCTTCTCTTCGTATCCCGTTCTTCTCCTATGCTTATTCGTCCATTTCTTCCCAATCTCTCCTTCCATATCTACGCCTTTTCCTCTCTCTCTCTGTATCCCCTTCTTCTCCTTTGCTTATTTGTCCATTTATTCCCAGTCCTTATTTCCATACACCATTTCCTCTCTCCCTTTGTTCTGTTCATATTCATATTTCCCTTCTCCCGCTATGCTCCCTCCTCTGTTTAACCCCAGTTTATCGTTTCACATCTACGCCTTCTTCTCTCTCCCTTTCTCCCTCCTGTATTCCTTTTCTCCCCTTATGCTTATTCGTCTACTTATTCTCAATCTTTCTTTCCATACCTACACTCCCTTTATTTTCTCCATATTTCCTCCTTTTCCCCAATTCCTTTTTCCATACCTTACACCTTTTCCTCTCTCCTTATTTTGCTTATCTCCCAATCCCTCTTTCATTACCTACACACCAATCTCCCAATGCATCTTCTTACCCTTCCCACCTCCTCCTTCCCTCTCTATTCTTCCATATTTACATTTATCTCCCCTCTTTCTTTCCGTACTTCCACCTATACCCTCTTTCATCCTTCCATATTATCCCCTCTTCCATTCTTCCACCTTCCCCTTTTCCACCTATCCCCTCAACCTATCAACCACCTTCCACCGTTCCCCATCTTCCTCTATGCTCATACCTTGCTCTATCTCTTCCCCCCCCCCCCCAACCTCCTTCTTCCCTCCCAAAACATATAATTTGATGTGTAGCTATGCTCTTCAACTAAACACATGTACAATCTAGTGGTGCCTTACAGGCCACCCTGGGTCAGCGAACCTACGCTCCCTAACCATACAGCTGTATTGTCCTCAATATTCTCGGCTAATGGCTTGATGTACAAGTACCTCCGGATATGCGGCACGTCCCTCCCGGAGGACTACTTGCACCTTCCCTCCGAATATTATTTTATGGAAATAAAATAATTTGAATCTGAATCTGAATCTGTATGGCTGTATGTTTTGGGTGCTGGGGCAATGCCTTCACTATACATATGTATAGAGAAGGCATTGGCTGGGGTCTGGTGACTGGGTCACGACGGGTAGGGTCCCTCTAGGATGTTTAAGGAGGGATTACACGGTCGGGGCTCAGTTGGGGGTCTTGTGGGACAGCATGCGTGTTTAAAAACAAACAACAAAAAACAATCTGATAAAGGTCTATAACGGGGACTCTTGTATTTTAGATATGTCTTTATTATAATACTGTATATACTAAACTTAGGTAGTGTTAAAAATGATCTTCAATATCAATGTATTACTCATCTAACTATATATGTAATGACATAGTTTAAGCTAGAAATAGGGTGAAAATTGCGTATGCACCTTCGCCCTTTTGAGATAATGTAACTATGATACTTGTGTAACATTTGTACTTTTCTCAATAAAACAATCAAATCAAATCAAAAAATCTTCCTTTATGCTTACACCTCTTTTTTCCTTCCCCACTCCCTCTATGTTTATAACCCCATTTCCCCCCCCCCCCCCACCCCCGCTTTCCCTCCCATCTTCCTCCATTCTTATGCCCCCCTCTTTCCCTTCTCACCTCCATCTCCTCCTTCTCCTTGTTATGGGCCTATTGTTGTGGTGGTAAGGAGCACCACTTTCGCCATCTGTCAACAACGTCGCCACCACCACCACCACCACCACCACCACCACCACCCATTGAAGGGAAACCGAACATGCCCATTCTTTAACCCTATTAGATGCAGGGCGGGCCAATTTGGAACCTCCCAGTTTTACTCCATTAGCTTGGAGATTTTAAGACTTTTCATCGCATTAGTTTGGCGATTATATGATGCTTCAACCCAATAAGGTGTCGATTTTTCCTGGACGAGTGATAGCGAGCCCGCAATTTGGGAGAAACCGGCCTTTGGCCGGGAAAATTTTCCACCGAAAAATTTACACATTTAGCTTGAAGGGGGTTTGGGGGACGTTTATTTTAGTTTGAAGGGTGTTTGGAGAGGCGTTTTTCCAAGTCTAGCGGGTAAATTAAAAACACATTGTTCGAAAATGGCTAAAACAAATAAAAACCTCTAATAATTCAACAAAATACCATAATATAGTGTTAAGGGAAGATGGGTAATTTTTATGGACCCCTCATACTAATCCAATCTTCAAAACTTTAAGTTTGCTTCCAATTTATGATGTATACAAATTTGCAGTGACTATACTAATGTTTAAATACTCAAAGGATCTTACTCCATCCATTATTAAAGATATGTTCATAACTAATGAAAATATACATCAGCATGCTACTAGACAGAGAGGTAAATTACATATTCCTATAGCTAAAACAAATGTGAGAAAAGGAACGTTCAGATTCAGTGGCGTTGACATTTGGAACACAATTCACGATATACTTAATTCCAATTGCACTCTAAGTGTATACACAAAAAAGGTTAACTTGTTATTTACTAGAGAAGATATAACTCATAATTATTATTCACTGTATTGAATGATTTGTAAAAATCTTCCATATTATTATGACTGAATTAAATATTAGGAAGAGCTTCTAGGATATATTCTTTCGTTTTTGCTCTGTGTGTGTTCTTGTTGACTCTACTTTTATGTATAGTAATTTGTGATTGAGGACATATACTGTATACCTTAAGGTATCTGATCCTCATTGTTACATATTGTAAATGGTATCAAATAATTACTGATTACTATGTATTTATTTTGTGACAATACAAATTTGTTAATTAAATTGAATTATGCTTAGCCCCATTAGTTTACAGATTTTAAGAAGTTTGCCTCATTAGTTTGTCGATTATAACACCTTTCGCCCCATTTCGTTGTCAATTTTAAGACCTTTTGTGCTCTTTAGGTGTCGATATTTTTTGGCGAGCGAAAGCGACCCTGAAAATTTTAAGAGAAATCGGCCTTCGGTTGGAACATTTTTCTACCGAAAAATGTACAAATTTATCTTGAAGGGGGGTCTAGGGGGGTATTTTTTTAAGCTTGATGGAGGTCTAGAGGAAACTAAGAAATAAAGGAATTTATAAATTAATATACCACAAAAATGGCCCCTCTCCCCTTAACTCTCATCTTGCATAACCCAGGCTTTTGAACAGACAATGGTGGTAAATACCTACAACGGGAACAATAACAACACAATGCTTAAACCAATAGACCGATTCAGATACTTCATATAAATAACGTTTAAATAAGCACTTTCTCTATGCGTCTTCAGTCGTGTGGTCAGGATTTTCTGGACAAATTTTAGAGGAGTAAACATGAAAAACTGACGAATTTTGAAAACTTGATTGAACCATGTTAGGCGGACTACTGTTTTTGTTTCTAATTGAGGAGGCCATAGCACGCTTATCTTCTGATTTCTCAACTATTTCCGATTGGGGCAGAGAGAATCTTGTTACTTTCAATGCTTCCAAGGCCCAATTTCTCTATCTATCTACCCGTCACAATCTTCCACACGACTATTCGTTACTCTTCAACAATTCAGAAATCAACCTTTCATCTTCTCTCAATATACTTGGCGTCTCGGCGTCTCTTCTTCTTCTGACCTTTCTTGGAAAGATTGTACAACTCTTGCTAAATCAGCTTCCCAGAAGTTAGGTGTGCTCAACCGTCTCTTTGGGTTCTTCACCCCCGCACAGCTTCTTTGTCTGTACAGGGGCACAGTGCGCCATTGAGTAATGTTTGTTTGTGTGAGAAGGTTCCACCCATACCACACTTCTCGAAAGGGTAGTCAAAAGCATTTCGTCTCATCAACTCACCTCCTCTTACTAATTCCATACAATTTCTGTCTACAGGTTACAATGTTGCATCTCTCTCACTCTTTTATCACTATTACAATAATCAATTTTCTTCAGAGCTTTCTCAGTGTATACCTCCTCCCTAACGGAGAGTGGAGGGCACCCACCTTTCAACACACTCCAACTCTCTAACTCAAGAGTGAATCGACTTTCTCAGTCTTGCTTTTACTCAAGTGAGCTCTGGAATTCCCTCTCTCTCTCTATCTGTCTTTCCCTTACCATATGACTTAAACTGTATCAAGCTCCATGTGTTTTTTTTTTTTTTTTTTTTTTTAAGAGACAATGAACGGAGGAAGGAAAAACACAGATAAAACAAAAAGGTCCATGTGCCTAAAGGCATCCTCCATTCATAAAATGTTTGTAGCAACTGGATTTAAACATTTGTAGATTGTAAGTTTGTGGAAAGCAATTCGAGGGAAGTGAATTCCAAAGAGTAGTAGCTCTGGGGATAAATGAATTCTGATAAGCAGAAGTTCTGCATTGTGGAGGAGAAAGTGTAAATTCATGGGCTCTCTCAGCTGCCCTAGTTCTACGGGGAAAGATGTGGAGAGGCGGCACAATTGAAGCAAGTTCCTCGGAACAATTGCTGTGAAAATATCTGTAGAATAATGCAAGGGATGCAACGTTTCTTCGTATGGATAATGTAGGAAGGTCCTGTGTGATTGCAGGGTTATTGATTAATCTAATAGCTTTATTTTGAATTTTGTCCAATGCAACCACTCCACTTCCACCCCACAGAGGTGAACAGTAATCCATCTGAGAACGCACATGACTTTTATATATCACGGCCAACTGCTCGTCAGTGAAGAATTCTCGAACTCTGTACAGGAGTCCCAGTTTTTTAGAGGCATTCTTAGCAATGCTTCTAACATAATGTGTCCAACTCAAGTTAGTAGTTAATGTTACACCGAGAATGTCAATACTAGGGGAAGTGGGAATATTTACATCATTAAAAAATATATGGGAGTCAGTGACATTCTGTCGGTTAGAACATTGAATGTACTTGGTTTTCTGTGCATTAAAGGAAACTAGATTTTTTTGTCCCCATCCATTAATTCTAGAAAGGTCCTGGTTCAGAGAAATTGCAGTGTTTATTTTTGAATTTATAAGATCGGGTTGGGTGCCAGAATTGGTAAATGTGAAGGAACTGTGGAGTGTTGAGTCATCTGCGTAGGAATGTATTGGATTATGAGTCGTAGATATGAGATCATTGATATGAATGAGGAACAGAATTGGGGCCAAAACTGATCCCTGGGGAACACCAGCATTTATTGAGTGAAATTGAGAATAAAGGCCATCTACCATTACACGTATTTTTCTGTTATAGTCCATGAGCCAAGACCCGAATTTTGGGATATCGGTACCACCCGGGGTGACTAATTCTCTTAGGTGTTTTTAGCTTGCTACATGTCTCTAGTTTATGTTTTGATATGATAGCCCTTGCACATTGGTAGCTTAATGGTCGTTATCACTTCTTGAATAGACATACCCTACCGAAAATTCCGAAATTTTTTAAAATGTCAAATTTGGGGACAGGAATGCCTAAATGTCAACAAAATGCATATAGTAATTGTCACATTTAATACAAGTCCTGTAAATACACACTAAGCATGCCATGGGCTTGTACATACTATTATGGCAAATTACTACTCCTAAATATCATCTACGTCAGACTCGGAATCTGACTGTTGTGCCACCGGCTCTTCTTCAATAGCCTTGTTCTGACATGTCTGTAACCTGCACATGTCCGTGCATTTTAGACCATTGCTGAGGCAAGTACACTTAGGGAGTTCGCATGACCGCACACACTTGCAAGACAGTAGCTGCATAACAGCATCTGGTGCTGGTGAGCCTCGCATCCAGTTGACGGCAAGCTTACCGTCCTCATCTGTCATCCAACCGCAGTCTGTTGGGTTCGCAACAAATGGCTGGCTCTGAAGACTTCTCCTCCAGATCGCAGCCTGGTAGTTTGCACGCAGTGCATGCATGAAGAGGCAGTCCTCACAAGGAGGGAGTTGACTTGACTCTACCTCTCCACGTCTTGCACAGAACAGCTCATACCGAAGCTTGTTTACCTTAGTTGTGTGGGTAGATGGTAGGTACATGTGGCAGGTGATTTCCTGTAGCTTCTCAAAGAGTTCAGGAGACACTTCCCATGAGCGTCCAAGTTCGTGAAAAGCATGCTGGTATGTCTTGTCCATCTTCACCTGCTTGAGTGTCGTCATCTTCCCTCGGCCAGCGAATGCACTGACGGTATCACAGCCTGTAAAGGCATGCATACCAATCAATGAATCACACACGCTGCCTCCCAGTGTGCGGCTCAGTGTGGTGATATCCAGGAATCTTGTCCGGTTCTTCGTCCCGCACTTCTGGAACAGATGGGATGGGATCTTGTGGCACATGCCAAGACACAACACCATGACGTCTGTATCTTCTGCAGTGATGATGACAGACTTGTTCCCAGATTCTGCTGCATGAAGTGCATGGAGAAGAAGGCGTGTGTCTGCTTCTTCTTGAGTTGACTTAAGCTCAGGAGCCTCTTCCCACTGCTCTTTGGTGATCTTGAAGCAGCGCTGCTCACATGTGACATACAGCTCCTTGTCCTTGAGCTTCTCCCTGTGCTGTGGTGCCTTCCATTCTTCTACCAAGAACTTGATAAGACTTGCCTTGTTGGAGGAACTACCGAGTAACTTTCTCCACTGCTGGATGTTGTGCCCAGGTTGAATGTTCTTGAAATGAATTCCTGTGCCTGCACTTCTTTTGGCTCGTTCTGCATCCTTGATGGATGTCTCCTTGTAGATATCAAACACAACATCAATGCGCCTGCTCTTAGCACCTTCATGAACAGCGTGACTCAGTGCTGTACCTGCAAGCTGTGAAAAAGTTTTGTCGTTTCCCTTCAGTTTGTGGACCAGGCTCATCCCATCAATTATGGTAGCAGAGGGCTCGGGTATCACTTCTGCAGGAGAAACATTCCTCTCTAACTCCTTTGCGAGGGCAGCCTTGTTGGTCTTGCGGAGAGACCCATCACCGCTGGCAAGTGCCCAAGGCAAAGGCCCCAGGGGATGAGCCAAGACATCACTCATTTTGAGCTTTCTGTTCTCGGCAACAAGGATCATCTGGCCAAATAGGTTCCTGTCAGCCTTTAAGATAACCTCCTTGGCATGGTCTTGTGAGCGTGGCTTCATTCTGATGTTAGTGAACGTTCTCAGTTTCGTCTTCGTCATCGTGTCATGAAACTGTATAGTTGGCGTATCGATCTCCAGGCGCTCTTCCTTGAAGGCTTGATATGCATCCTCTCCTATTCTGTAGGCCCCTAGAAGGTCTTTGACAACTTCTGGTGGTGCCATAGTCGCAGTTGACAAACTGACAAGATCTTCTTGCTCTGCGTTGAAGGGGTTCAACCAGCTGGTCTCCATCAGTTGAACTAAAGATTGGACATCGGCCTCATCTCTTCTAATCCTGGGCATCTGTAGGTCTGGGTGGCTGAAGTCAGTATACTTTTGGCCTACTACCATAGTCCTGAGCTGCCTTAAGTACCTGCTGCGATACTCCGATGTCAGGTAGTACCTGGCGACAGCTCCGCCTTTCAGGCTGAAGCCTTTTGTGCCCCCTGGTGTCTGGGTGTCTTTGTTGATCGTCTCTTCGATTGTCTGGTCCACAGGGATCCGTCCAAAGGGATTCTTGCTACCGATCTGGACCGAAAAGCCACCTTGCATGAAGTGTTCATGGACCTCTGGGTGTTCAATGGGCAGTCGAGACATCAAGGCATAGTAGTAGGTTAGGAACCGGGCATAGTTCACTTTGTCATAGGCAAAACACCACGGTATCATCTGTCGGATTGCTCCTAGGTGGAGCATCCAGTTGCCTTCTCTGGAGGCTCGAATTAAGTCCAGCATGATCTCAACCATGTCCAGGTATGACATCCAGAATGCTGAGAGGTTGTGTTCATCTCTGAGGGTCTCAAGATAAACTTGGAAAAGCTTCATGATATGTGTGCATGATTCACTCTCCATCAGCTCTTGAAAGAGTCCCTGAGACACATTGCTGTGAAAGCTGTTGATGTCCTTCAGTGTTTCATCTAGATGGTGTATGTCCCTTGAATGGTTTTCTTCTAGCCATGAAAGGAAGCCTTTCCATGCAAGCCTCATCAGTGCTTCATACACGAGCTTGTGTAGTCTCACTGCTCTGTTGTACCTCTTGCCGTTCATCACTCCTGACACTGATCCTTCTGCGATGATACCTGATTCCACACACAGATCTCTAAGACCTGCATCTTGAAACCTCTTTCCTATGGTGGAGATGAGATTACAGATTGTGTGGAAGACGCCCATCCTGATGATAATGTTCTTGAACTTCTCTTGTTTCCAGATAACTTCGGCAGCTTTGGCATAGAGTGCTTGATCAAACACGCACACAATCTTGTTAAGCTGTAAGGACTGCATGATAGCATGCGTTTGTTCCAAGATTTCATTAACGGTGGACATTTCTGTTGCGGGAGCATTGATAGTGGGCAGGTAGCTTACAGTGTCCTGAACCACTGCAATGTCTCTGCGCATTTTGATGTTGAACCCAGTCCAACTGCTGATGGACTGGTCCTCATGGTCTGACATTCGAGTAAGAAGCCAGATATGGTTCTTTGTCTTTGAATCGTGGACTTCCTTGGTAGTGTCGACATACGCAGTCTCAATCCTAGGTGGCCCTGCCCGCCGCCCAACATTGTATATTGGCAGCATTGATGATGTCTGAGTGATGCTTCTTATCTTGGACTTGGTAATCTCTGGCAGGACTTTCTCTGGCACAGAGCCTGCAACCTTGGACTGGACAGCAATGCCATTGACTCTATGAGAAGTACCTGCTCCACTTAGGGTCTCTTCAAGTCGGTCAATGTTATCCCAGGCCAGGGTTGTGAACACACCCGGGTAGATGTTTGCTGGCAGTGGAATGTCATCCTTTGAGCATTCCAGCTTCTGGATACAAAGGGCTGTATCGATCTCCTCAAACATTGAGTAAGACACACAGTGACCAAGACGATTCAGAGTTCGGATCAGTTCTGTGTTTCCTGTCAAAGACTTTACAGCATTGGTCAGCAGTACGTGCTTGGGTGGTTTTGTCTTGCCACTGGTAACAGCAAAGACCAAGTCACTGCCAAAGGAAGTGGCAAGACGTTGAGCTCTTTCAGAGGGAGTTTCACACTCACACTCTCCTGTCAGCAGGGTGTGCAGGAATTGAGTGACTGCTGCAGGAATGACATTCTGATCTGTATCGGGAGGCCATGGCTGACTCACATCTTGTTTATTGATCTCATTCCTCAGCTGCATTCCTGCTTTGGTTAAGACATCTTCAGAGTTAGCTGCTCTTGCTTCTTGCAGGTCTTTTGCCATTTTGTGTGCTTGCCGGGCAAGGTCGTCCATTGAGAGGCTGCGTGGATAGATTAGAAGCTTTCCTTTCTCATCTGGGACAAAGCGTAGTGATTCTCCAAACTCGGTTTCAATCTTTCGGCGAACATGTTTCTTTGTCGCTGGTTTCAGTTGGATAATACCACGGGACATCATGGATCTCTCAAGCCTAGATGTGAGGTTTGTCATAGGCAGTACCTCTGGGTTGGGGAATAATTTGGTCCTTATATACAAGCAGAGTTCCTCGAGGGCTTCTGTCTCAACCTCTTCGTAGCGTGCTTCCTCGCTTTCTTCCTGATTTTCACCTGCACCCGACCTGGCGGCCGCTGGGAAATCATCTTTTGTGAAGAGTTTGTAGCACGACTTGTGGTAGTGACCCTCTGCAGCAACAAGGTCTCTGCTAACTAAACCAAGGATTCTCTGGTTGAGTTTCCTTATTGCTGCTCTGCGAATCTTCTCATCTGCTCGTAGCTCAACACACTGTATGAGTGGCTCCCTTGTCTTTGTTGTTTTTATGTACTTGCTTGACTTCTCGCAGAAGATACATACTTTGGCATACACCCTGCTAGTACTAGGGGCATCCCTTGATGCCCTCCTCCTGGGGTCGACGCTTGCTGATTCTATCTTGACACCCTTGGCAAGGATAGAATCCAGTGACTTCTTCATTGTAAAGAGACTACGACATTTACGGTGATAATGTATGTGTGGTATTCCTCCTTCTTCAAGGCCCTTGGCTGCTTCCAGGACTGGATCATGCTGCCTGATTTCTGCAGCCCTGAGCAATGTGTTCCAGGAGTCCAAATCCTGTGGTGACACCAGAGCATCGCTGTCATCATCAGAGCAGTGGATGATACAGTCGATCCGTGCTCTCTTCCTCGCAGATGGTTCCATCCTGCCGTCAAACAGTCGACACACACCTGCAAAAAATATCACCATTAAACCATGAACAAACAAACACATTACATGGAAACCACTCTACATATGTTTGCTCCTTCCAATAATAAATTATCCCCAAAATATAACAAAAAATCCCCAAATATGAAATAAACCCCTAAATATGGAGAAACTTGAAATACACATCGGAATAATTCTTGTAGAGAATCAAATAAGCTACAAGAGCTGTTAGAATATATTTTTCAATGTTCCCCATATTTAAGGATTTATTCTAGATTTAGAGGAAAATACCCAAAATATAGAGTATATTCCGAAATATGAGGAAATTTGAAAAATACCTAGGAACAACTCTGGTAGAGAATATAATTCTACATAGGTGTTCAAAGTTTCGCGATGATTGTGTGATGGATTTTAAAGAAAATGAGGAAAACGCCGAGCGTCACGCTAAAAATCTTTATTTTTGGGTAGCGCCCCTATTGCATCAAAAAAATTAGACTAAGCTACCAGTGCGAGAAGGCTATCATATCTTAACCCTCTCCGACATATGACGCAATTTTGAGCCTATTAGGGATACTTTAAAGCCTTTATTACCATCAGGTTTTTTTACAAACCTTTTTAGTTACTTCAACCTCTGCAGTTGTCTTTGAGTTAGATGTGGGCAGAAAACTAATTTTGGAGAGGTAATTATAAGAGTGAGAGAACTCTATTTCTTATTGCTAATCTGGCAACCTCTGCGTCATATATGTCTGAAGGGGTTAATGTACTTACAGTCACTCTATAAACATTTTAGTACCATTCGTGTTTAGTCACCCCAGGTGGTACCGATATCTGGCCTGGCTCATGGACTATTATGAAGATAAGAAGAAATTAGTGGAACTAATGATGCAAGGCCGTAGTGTGACATCTTCGACAATAAGGATTGATGCCAGACTCTATCAAATGCCTTTGATATATCCAGTGCTATTGTATGTGTTTCACCATGTTGGTCTGTAGCTTGGTTGATTTGATGCGTAAGAAGGCAAAGCATGTCTGCAGTTGATCGACATCGTCTAAAACCATATTGCCTATCACTGATTAATTTATTATTCTCAAGATGCTTAATTATGTGATTATTTAATAAAATTTCAAAGACTTTACCAAGAGTGGAAGTTATAGCTATTGGTCTGTAGTTTGATGGATCTGAAGAGGCACCTTTTTTAGGAACTGGATGGATGTTTGCTTCTTTCCAGGGTACTGGGAAGCATGAGGTATGAGTACACAGACGGAAAATTTTTGCCAATACAGGAGCGAGCACCAAGGAGCAATTCTTAAGTACTATTGGAGGAATTTCATCTGGACCAGGAGCCTTATCTACCGAGAGATTCTGCAAAATAGTTTTGACATGTCTGGTGTGGATCTTAAGTGAGGGAATTTCAGGCGAATTAAAATTAAGTACAGGGACATCTTGATTTATTTCATCTAAGGTTGAGTTGGTGGAGAAAATATCCGCAAGAAGGTTAGCTTTACCTCGTGGGTCACTTACAAGATTGCCAGTCGGAGATTTTAATGGTGGAATGGATGAAGCAGTAGTGAAGTTGGATTTAAATGAGTTAAGAGTAGACCAAAATATTTTGTTATCATTTGGATTATTTAGAAGTTTATTTGCCTGCTTGTGGAGAAAGTTTGATTTAGTTAGGTTTAATACAGTTTTGGCATGATTTCTGATGTTTCTAAAGTAATTAAAGGCTTCATGTGTTTTTGATCTTGTGTATGCATTGTAGGCTATTGCTTTTTGTTCAGTTACTCTAGCACAATTATGGTCAAACCATTTAGGTGAATTAGATCTTTTACTGTACTTTTGATGAGGAATAAAAGTTTCCATTCCAATTTTTACAAAATCTTGTATGTGGCTCAAGGTGGAGTGTGCATCATTAGAAAAGAAAGAGGTCCAGGGAATATCAATAAAGAAACCTTGAAGACCCTCCCAGTCTGCCCTATCGTAATGCCATTTAGAAGACATTTAGAAGACAAATGTACAAGACATTTTGTCTCTAAAACACAGTGCCTTGAGCGATGGTGAGCCTGCAATTTAGGATGAACCAGTCTATGACCAGGGCATTTTTCTACCGAAAAATGTATAAGTTTAGCTCAAAAGGGGATGCTGTGGGATCTCTTGAAGCTTGATGGAGGTCTATGGAGGACAAACAAAATAGCTAAATAAATAAAAATATCCCCATAAAGGAAGTTCCAGAAGTCATTATCAAGCGTCTGCATACCTTCAATTCGCTATATTACTGTCATTATCTTCATATTCTCGTGGGGTTATATATTGGCTTCCGTCATTCTAGCCACCTTTCGAATAACTACTATATAACCTGGCCTACTGTCATGTCGTGTATCATGCCGGTAGTATTCTTATTAAAAAGAAAATATATATATAATACAAAATACAAATATATATATATAAATACAAGTATAAAAATGAATACATAAATAAATATTTGGATTATGTTATCATCAGCGTATATTTTTGTCATATATGTGTTTTTATTTGTTGCTGGATATCTAAAAAATCAGAATAAATTAAAAATAATGCATTGTATTAAACGGATTGATCGAAATTAGGTTAATACCCTTATTTAATAACCGCAATTAGATACTAAACTATTGATCAAGAATATGCTACACTCCCTCTCCCTGTGATCCCCATAATAAAGATAAAGCTTCTCAGTAATGACCACGAGGAACTTTTACTCAACGACTTATACTAATTCCCAGTAAATATGTGAGTATTTTGAGGGCCTTCTGAACATGACATAACATGGACAAACCATTTACATGTCAAAGCCGAAAGATATCATAATTATATAAATCTGGCTGCGTCTCTCTCACTCTCTCTCTCTCTCTCTCTATATATATATATACAGTAAACTGTATATCATAGCCATATTCAAGGTTTTACATCTTGAGTACCGTACACACAATTAACTCCTTATTTTGTCGGATATTAAAGTAGGACTGGAATTCATGAAAGAGTAATGCAATTTTCTACAATATAAATTATTGCTATATTTAATTCAGACGGCGTCTTTCTCGTGTGCTATCACTCAAAATGAGATTCCATCACAACCACATTTAACATACGCGATATATTTGTGCTATCACTGCCCCACCCTCAATATATACTCCCAGCACACTGGTTCAAACGAAATTTAAAATGAGGAAGAACGCAAAAATGCCTGGATTTAAGGGGCTTTTGCTGCACAAAATATAATGTAAAATATATATATATATTATATATATATGTATATATATATATATATATATATATATATATATATATATATATATATATATATATATATATATATATATATATATATATATATATATATATATATATATATATATATATATAATATATATACAGTATATATATATATATATACACATACAGTGTATATACATATATATAACAAATTAAATACATAAATATATGAAACAATAACAAGTACAGTATGTGTTTGTAGAATTTGCTTTACTCTGAATAACAAAATATCTCATTTCTGGAGGTATCTTGGGTGACCTAGATGTGTGTGAATTTGTGTTTTGTCTGCGTTTGTTCGTTGTTTTATGTTGTGTTTTGTGTTTTCCCTGTTCTTGCTCTGTCTTGAGGCAGCCACCCCCCAAGAAAATAAAAACAAAATAATAAAATAGAACTAAATAGAAAATAAGAAATAACAATAGGAAAAGTGGGGATTGGGCCTTACCATATAGATAGATAGATAGATAGATAGATCTTGGAAAACTCGCGGGGAAGCCTGTATTTGGACTTTAAATTAATATACAAGGACCATATAGGCCTAATCCAACGCATATAAATTATAAGTACTATTATTATCAGAAGCTTGTATTCCGTGAGACAGTTCCTGCATAGACATTGCCTCCTTATATTGGCTAACACAATGTACTATCTCATTTTGATTATTGTAATTTTCATGGGTTGGCCTTTCAGGTTATCTATTGAAGAACGTTAAGCTCTCTCAGTATAAGGACGCTTTTCTCTATTTAATTCAGGCTATTATGAGACGCTTTTATACAGCTTAGGAACGACTTCTAGCAACGAAATGGGTAAACTCGATGTTACCTAACACTTTGATTCCACCAGATCCTTCCTATACTGAATAAAATCGTCTAATAATAGTCAAACTAAAATATATTTATGCTTCCTCGTACCTAGAAAGGGTTATTTGGTACAAAATAGGACAGTCTTCCTCCAAGAGCTTCCAATATAAATGCAGCCAGTCGAGTCTTATACATTTATATTGTACTTATTATGTCAAGCAATTACTCGAAATTTAGTGTTATGCTTCACTAACAAACAATTAAGCAGCAATTTTAGCTTTATGTGGAAACTATTTAAATGCTTCAGTCATAGCCTTGAGTAAATGTACTGTAGATCACACTGTAATAACCTCTTCTGGATCTCTTCTGAAATACATATTCAATATTACATAAATAAATTAAATAAATAAACAAATAAATGTATCAATACATAAATTAATGAGTATATAGAAGAAACAGAGAGAAACACCTTGATATCGTAGTTCAGCCACACATACATGACTAAATTAGTAAAACTTTAACTGTATTCAGGATACCTATCAAAGTTGTATTCTTCAACAAGTGTTCCTCTGATGAAGCGGAGAAGATGCCAAACTCAAATGCTATGTTCGCTAACGTAGTTAGAGGAAATACCATTTCTCACTTAACCCCTTCAGCACCATGACGTAGTTTTCATCTTATTCTGGTTACCATTAGACGACTTTGCTTAGCTTATATAATCTACCTCTTGGACTCATAGGGCTAAATACGATCTCGATAAACCTGAATTAAATAGACCCTTCTTAAACTGCCTAAAATCATTAAAGTTATCCTGAATAAAAGGTAAAAAGACGTAATCATACTGAAGGGGTTAACCTGCTAAATATGTTCTTTTACATGATTGCTTAAGAGCGTACACAATTATTCGGAATTAAGCGAGTTCCTATATTTGGCACCTTTCTACGCTACGCCGTAATTATCCCTTTATCGGGCAAGTGACCGAATTTGATCATGCGAGGGATCAAAAATATTTCTACATATGATCTCAAAAACACCCTCACCCCACAAAGGGTTAAGTATCAGAGTAGTTATATTCTTTCCCTTTGCCTATAAATACAGACTCACAATGGTGTTACATTGATATCACCATTTTGTTACAGGTCAGTTATTAATGATGATAGGTTGTATACGACGTAACTGTGGTGTGTTATGATGGGCATCTTCCATACGAATATATACATTTCTATGTACTAAATATAGTTTGTTTATCGCATCAATATCCCTCTACCCATCTATCTATATGCTCATCCCGCCATACATGCCTCAAACTCTCTCTCTTTCTCTCCCTCCCCCGTGATGCCGTAAGCCCCCGTCTGCGGCACCGTATGGTTGGCAAGTGACGGGGCACCGGATGCTGGGGGTCACCGCCGCGGTGCCTCCTTACGTCAGTTACTAGGCCCATGGTGGTATTGTTATTGTTGTTACCCCCGAACCCCCCTCCTCTTTTCTCTCCATCTCCCCCCCCCCCCCCCCTTCCCTCTCCGGCCCCTTCCCCCCCCCCCCCCCCCCCCACCCTGCGCTTCATTGTACCCCGCTCCTCCTTCCCCCTTCTCCACCCGCCCCCCTCCTAACAGCCCCCTACCAACCTCATTGTTGTCTCAGTAACAAGATATCTCGCTACCGTACCTAACCCCATCGCTTCAAAAAAAAAAAAAAAAAAAAAAAACGGAAAAAAAAAACGAAAACAAAAACCGACCGTTAATATTTTAGAAAACCTAGAATGGCGAATATAACTTACCCCAAATTAGGTTAGGTTAAGTAAGGTTATTTAGATACTCTAATTTCCACAGGATTCACACATATAACAAAGTAAAAATTGGGAGCTAGTTCTGGAATTTGGCCATATCAACAACCTCTTCCTCTGTTCGTCTATGTGCACCGTAAACATCAGGCATTGCTAATTATGAAACATGCAATGTTATGATGCAGAGAAGTGGTAGATTCATATTTTTGCCATTAAATAATAAGAAATCAGCTGCCAAGGGATTGAAATTTCCGCCAGGTTAAGGAGAGAGAGAGAGAGAGAGAGAGAGAGAGAGAGAGAGAGAGAGAGAGAAAACAACAATATATAGACAATAGGTAGCGAAGTGGTTATGCAGCGAGCCGTCTACGGTACCCTCCATTGTTTCACACGGCTCACGGGAAATATGCACCAACCACAGGAAGGAAGGAAGGAGGAAGAAGAGGAAAGCAGCTCGCTGATGAAAGGAATACTTTAGGTAAACAAACAACGTCTGAGGTGGGCGATTGTGACGACATAATGTGGTGTGTATGGTGAAGGGAGCTACGGTGTGTAAACAATATAGATTCCTTTCCGGGATTCAAACCGGCGGGTGAAACTCCAAATTATGGCTATGATGAAGGTAGGGGAAGGATAATTTATGGAATATTTGTATTGATACATTTATTTATTTATTATTATTATTAGTGATAGTAGTAATACCTTTTATTTATTTTCGTCCCAGGGCCTCCATAATGCTTGTAGAAATACCCCCAAGGCTCCCTTTTGAGGTAATTTTTTTAATTTTTCGGTATAAAAAGGCCAGTTTCTCGTATCTGTAAATTAAAGACTCACTGTCGCCCGCCAGAACAAAAATCAACGCCTAAATAGCACAAAAGTTCTTAAAATCGCCAAATAATGGGGCAAATGTCTTATAAACTTAAAACAAGTGTATATAATCATTTACCATTATACAGTTAAGGAGAGATGGGTAAATTTTTTACCCCTTTCTCCCTCGTGTTTAGCCCCATTAGTTTTGACATTTTAAGACTTTCGGCCCATTAGTTTGGCGATTTTAACACCTTTAGCTCCATTTCGTTGTTAATTTTAAGGGCTATCGTACCATTTAGGTGTCGATTTTTCCCTGGCGAGCGAAAGCGAGCTTGTAATTATAAGAGGAACCAGCCTTCGGCTGGTAAATTTTTCTACCACCGAAAAATGTAGAAATATATCTTGAGGGGGGGGGGGGGGCTAGGGGGCGTTTTTCTAAGTTTGAGGGATGTCTAGCGAGGAACTAAACAAAATAAATGAATATATGAATTACTATAGCAAACAACTAGCCACTAGCCCTTTAAGGCATACTGTTAGTAATAACCACATCCAGTATCAGGATGGAAAGGTAAATCACCACCAATATATCTAATGTGTTTATATAAATACTTGTTTATACCCTTCATGTTTTGTTGTGTATATGAATTTCAAGACCTTTCGTCCCACTGTTTTGCCAATATTAAGACCTATCGTGTCATTTAGGTGTCGATTTTTTCCCTGGCGCGCACTAGCGAACTTGTAATCTAGGAGGAACTGGTCTGTGGCCGAGGCATTTTTCTACCGAAGAATGTATAAATATATCTGGAAGTTGGGCCATGGATTTTGTTTTTGTTTTTCTGTTTTTCCCCTTTAAAGCTTGATAGAGGTCTAGGGAGCAAACTACCCCCCCCCCCCCAATTAAGATACTCTCTCTCTCTTTCTCTCCCTCCAACACGAGACACATTGGAGAAATACTGTATGAATGAGCATAAGGGAAGGGATGTGCTACGACCTTGCCCATCCTCCCACCACCACCCTCCTCCTCCCCCCTTGGAACCAACCTATATATACCTGGCAACACATCATAATCAGCAGTGACTACCCATCATTCGTGACAGAAAGATGGTCTCCTCCGCCTTCCTCATCGCTCTTCTAGGTAGGTTTTAGTGCTACCTGTGATCATGTGTATCGTATGTAATTATGCACTATATGTTATCAGTCTGCAGCATCATGAGACATTAGGTTGTCAGCTCTAGGAAACAAATAGGATTGTTTCTGACTAATTTTCACTACACATGAGAGCTTTAAATAAATATGAGTTAAACTTGCAAATCATTAACATAATGACAACAACAATAGAACAAAATCGAGAAAGTATATGATGGTATTACTGGAGAATATCAAACAACATCTATATACCTCCCAAAGGCATATTGGCTCACACGTGGCTGCTTCAAATGGTGTTGATTGACTAGTTTGAGTGTGGATTTCTCCCCTCATTAATTAGTACAAAGGGTGCCAGTATGGTGTTTATTAGTACAAAGGGTGCCAGTATGGTGTTTATTAGTACAAAGGGTGCCAGTATGGTGTTTATTAGTACAAAGGGTGCCAGTATGGTGTTTATTAGTACAAAGGGCAGTATGGTGTTATTAGTACAAAGGGTGCCAGTATGGTGTTTATTAGTACAAAGGGTGCCAGTATGGTGTTTATTAGTACAAAGGGTGCCAGTATGGTGTTTATTAGTACAAAGGGTGCCAGTATGGTGTTTATTAGTACAAAGGGTGCCAGTATGGTGTTTATTAGTACAAAGGGTGCCAGTATGGTGTTTATTAGTACAAAGGGTGCCAGTATGGTGTTTATTAGTACAAAGGGTGCCAGTATGGTGTTTATTAGTACAAAGGGTGCCAGTATGGTGTTTATTAGTACAAAGGGTGCCAGTATGGTGTTTATTAGTACAAAGGGTGCCAGTATGGTGTTTATTAGTACAAAGGGTGCCAGTATGGTGTTTATTAGTACAAAGGGTGCCAGTATGGTGTTTATTAGTACAAAGGGTGCCAGTATGGTGTTTATTAGTACAAAGGGTGCCAGTATGGTGTTTATTAGTACAAAGGGTGCCAGTATGGTGTTTATTAGTACAAAGGGTGCCAGTATGGTGTTTATTAGTACAAAGGGTGCCAGTATGGTGTTTATTAGTACAAAGGGTGCCAGATGGTGTTTATTTATATGTTTTCATACATGGTGCGCTTCTAATTTAAAGCCATGTATACTCTTTCTCTCGGAATTACTCAATTCTATCTATCTATCTATTGCCAGACACCATGACCCCCGAAGGGGTGGCTACGAGTGAATCGCCCCCATGCACCTCTGTCCCCCGTCAGCCGATGCCCATCTTCCCATCCAACACCGCTTTCACGCATATACCTCTCAAACCCTTCCTTCCACCTTACTCTCGGTCTGCTCTCCCTCTCTGTCCTTCCACCTCACTCTTTAACACTCTCACAGCCATTTTCTCACTTCCCATACATTCCTCATGGCCGAACCATCTCAAGGTTTTCCTTTTCACACTTACCAGCATATCCACACTACACCGCTCTTTTACTTCCTCATCCGTCTGCCTATCCCTCCATTTAACTCCACACGCACTTCTCAAGTAACTCATTTCCACCCCTCTCACTCTTGATTTGTGTCTCTCCAACAACGTCCATACTTCACTCCCGTACGTATGTCGGGATTCAATATTCGTTAATGTCTCGCTCGATCACAGCATCTTACACTATGCATTCCTAATTTTTGTGTTTCGTATTCTTCATTCTTCCTTTGATAGTTATCTGTAATACAGATAAGAAATCTAAACTTAAACATATAAATTGGTCCTCAGTAATTTCAAATGTGTATTCAATATACCTGCAACATATCTATTAACCCTTTCAGTACCGGTACCGCCTTTTTTATTTGATTTCAGCTAAATTTAGACTACTCTATGAAGCTTAGGAAAGATATATATAAATAGATATATAAATATCCATATTTAGCTGAATTTAATCGTCAAATATTTACCAGAATATAAATGAAATGTCGTCACCTGTACTGAATGTGTTGTTCCCACACCTAATGAGAAAAGAGAACCTTGTGTGTTTTATTGCAAGAAATAATATGTGCATTATTGCAAGTAATATTATATGCTTATATTGCAATTAATACTATAGGGTTTGCATGTCTTCATATCACTGCTAATTAGGACTTATAGGTCGTTTTCATAATCAGAGTTACTTACATTTCTATTGTTGTATTATGTTAAATATATGTTAACCCTCTGCAGATTATGACGCATTTTGACAATTTATTCTGGTTATCATTAGACGAGTTTATGTAGTTTAGGAAGGCTCTGAGGGAATTATAGGGGTAAAGGCTATCTCAATTAACCCTCTTACTTCCCTATACACTTCCTAATCTGAATAAAATAGTCTAATAATAGCCAGAAAACAAAAACATGTTGTAATCGGATATTGAAATAATTAAGATTGATCTAGAGTGTCTAGATTACATTTTAGAAAGTCAAAGATACTGTTCACGTCTCAAACTCTTCCCATCTAATTTACACATATATATATATAAATATATACCGTACATATCTTATTATGTTATGGACATTCGAATACTATAGTCTCAAGCCCACTCATACAAAATCTTAGAACCCCTATATTTTCTTTAGGCAATTGTAACTATCTGGATTTATTTTTGCATATAACTCGTCAATAAATACAGTAGTATGTATTGTTTTTTAGTTGATGTATAGACAACATGTATTTTGTTGATTCCATTTTTTGGAGTTTAGGAGTAAAGTCGGTTGGTGGAGGGAACATAATAATTACATTTCGTTTCCAGAGATTTACTTTCATAATTAGAAATAGGTGAAGTCCTAGAATTTGTATGGGTGGGCTAGACACTATGGTATCCGAGTGTACCCTAGCATAAACTTCGCATGGCCCAGGAGGCATGTGTGATCTGTCATATCATATTAAGTATATTGTTCTACTGATTGTAATATCAGAAATATGATCCAAATTTTTGCCATATATTCTAATTTGGTTATTGGAATTTTAATGTTTTATACGTGGGTGTATGTGTGCATAAGTCTGATTATATATGTTGTATTGTCAAAACACAATAAAAGTATTTTTCATTCCTCAAAAGTAGGTTATATGGTTAACCCGAGGAGTGCATAATTGCCTGTGTACAAACGTAGCTATATGCAAATTAATTACCTTTGATTCTGACAGAATTTTTTATATATACCATAATTACAAATAATTATTTTAGACACATATTCATAAGTGGTAGGAAGTACTACAGGGGAATTATCGCACCTATGACATATTCCTTTGTTTTGAGAGCCCCTGGGGCATTTTGGATTTATTTTGTTCATGGAATTGCTTCCATGAGTGTTATCGCATTCGCTATACACATACTTCTGTGAGACTTATCACACTTGCTGGGTTAAGATATCTCAATTTACAAGCAAGCAACCAATTGCAGAATAATATATTATACCTACTCAACTGTGTTGGCAATTGTTATCAACTTAATCATAATATGCTTGTCCCATTCTAAGTGAGACTTATTAGTGTTGCACATATCTACATAATGTAATTCAGATTATCTAGATGATAATCAGCAGGAATTTAAACCTGGCTTTGAATGTACGTTCATCACTGACGAATGACATGGGCATCAGACGTACAACAAAGATATGGTATATCTTTTACCATGTTAACCTATATTATGTGACACAATTCAGTTGTTGCTTAATGGGATAATATGGCAGTTCCATGTATCTTTGATATTTGTGATAAGATACAGCTAATAACTACCATTTTACCATCATCAGTGTGCTCTGTGCGGGGTGACACTGGCTTTGGAGGTGGCAGCAGCTACAGCAATGGAGGTGGTGGCGGTGGTGGTGGTGGCGGCGGTGGCGGTGGCGGTGGTGGCGGCGGTGGCAGCGGCGGTGGTGGCGGTGGTAATGGCTACAACTACGATGCACCACAGGGTGGAGGTGGCAGCAGCTTGCTCGGAGTCGGAGGAGGGTTAGATGGTCAGGACCCAATAGCCTCCCTAGCTTCCAGTATCCCCGGTGGTGGAGTGCCCGGAGAAGATTACCCGATCTTGTCCTCTGTGCCCGATACCGGCTTCACTTGCGAGGACCAGGAGTTCCCGGGTTACTTTGCTGACACCGCTGACGAGGCCGGCTGCCAGGTCTTCCACATCTGTCAGTTTGATGGCCGCCTTGACTCCTTCCTGTGTCCCAACGGTACCATCTTCAACCAGCAGTACTTCGTGTGTGACTGGTGGTACAACGTGGACTGCGCCGCCACGGATCAGTTCCTGTCTCTCAACGGCGACATTGGTAAAGTTCCTGAAGGAGGCGGAGGTGGAGGCGGAGGCAGAGGTGGAGGTGGAGGTGGAGGTGGAGGCAGAGGAGGAGCTGGTCAGGGTGGTGGGGGAAGCAATACAAGATCAAGTGGTGGACAAGCCCCGAGTCAACAATACGGAACTCCCCAGGCTGGTTCAGGGCCAAGTAACTCACTACAAGCTCCTTCCGCTTTGTATGGAGCACCTAGTAGATTTTAGGAAGAGTTGATGATTAGTTTTAATCTGTTGCTCTCTATGACCTCATTCTACCTTACATGGAGTGCCGAGTAGATTGTACTACTGAACTGAAGATATGAAGTTTAGCTTTAATCCGTTAACCTCTTCTGTACTAGCTACGTATATATATTTAATTTTATCTATGTTTAGACGATTTCGTACAGGCTAAGAAGGATCTATGGTAGTAAAACAGGGGTTAGTTAAGATATTTCGAAGCCTGTTAACTACTGGAGGCCCTTTTAAACTGAATAAAATCGTCTAATAATAGTCAGAACAAAATTAACAAGACAGCACTGGTACTGAAAGGGTTAATGCTCCCTATAACCCGTTTCACTTAATGTGACACAACGAGTAGATTTCTGGATTGAGGAGCTTATGCATTTTAACCTCTTGCTCAATAGCAGTCCACTTTCTCCAGAACAATGCGAATATTGTAGGTTTGAGGAGTTGAATCTTATATTTACCTCATTGCTCTCTATGCCAGACTTCCACTTATTTTGGGAATAACAGGTTGATTATAGAGTTCTACAGGTATAATTGGTTACCACGCCATTGAGAGAGACAATTTTAGCGTCTTGCGGAAAATGTCAACTCCTGGAAAAGCCTTGGGATATTAACTGGTATATAATTATGAAGTTTAGTATTTATCTTCATCAGGCCATGACATATAAGGTCTTCCAACTGTATTTGGTGTAACTCGTTCAACTGAACATTCAATTCCATGGGTAATCACTTGTCACCTAATTTAAACTACCATAGCCTACCTAGTCTGATTTACCTAACTTAACCCAACCTTTCTTACCTAACCTAAATGAACTTGCCTAACATAATTCATCTTACTAAACCTAACCAAGCCTACCGTATCAATAATGTACAGTTTTCTATAAGCATATTTCTGCATTATATACTAGTTTTATATTCCCGAATGTGTGCATGAAAACATATTATATCTTATGTTGTAACCCTCTGTGATTGTTGCAGATATTGTTATTGGTCGATTATGTATCATACTATTATTATTATTAGAGAATATATGAGTTGTTATGCAAAGAGGTCTTTCTTTACTATATTCCTGTTTGTAATATTAACTCTTTCAGGATACGAGGGCGCATTTCTTTATTATTTTCTAACTATTGTTAGATAGTTATATTCAGATTAGGAGGGTATATAGAGTCAGACTTCGACTCCTCAGAATTCTCAACTTTATGGCTCAGACTATCCAGTCACTCTAATACTAAATATTTCTGTGCTGTCTATCTTTTCCACAACTCTACTAACTTCCCCAAGTTATTTAACTATCTAAACTCTAAAGTGGAACACATCCTATCCATCTCTCCTTTCTCAGAAATCTCCATCTTAGGAGATTTCAACATTCACCACCGCCAATGGCTCTCCTTTCATTCCACTGACCAACCTGGTGAACAAGCCTACATCTTTTCTATCCTAAATGACCTAGAGCAATTGGTTCAGCATCCTACCCGTATCGCTTTGGAGATCGGCCCAACATGCTTGACTTGTTTCTAACTACTAACCCTTCTGCTTATACTGTCAATCTTTTCTCTCCTTTGGGCTCCTCCGACTATAAATTCATCACCGTCGCCTATCCTATCTCTCCAGTATGGCCAGCCGATCCTTCCGCCTGTGGCACTTTGGCGCTGCCGACTGGGAGGCTCTTCGGCAGTATTTCTTTGACTGCCCATGGAATTATATTTGCTTCCTTAGCCGGGGACCCTTGGAGAGTGCTGAACGCATTACCGAGGTAATCTTTTCGGGCATGGAGGCATACACTCCATTTTCTTTCTCTCGGACTAATGCAAACAAATCTTAGTTTACTCAGGCTTGTTCTACTGCTGTCTGCAATTAGGAGGAAGCATTCAAATGGTACCGATGCTTTCAAGCTCAAGAATCTCATTCTTCCTATGTTTCTGCCTGGAATCAAGCCAAATCTGTCCTTCGACTTGCCAAGCATTCTTTCATCAATAACAAATGCATTGAACTATCCAACTCCAGCTCTTCCCAAGCTTTCTGGCATCTAGTCAAAAACCTCTCCAACAATTTCTTTTCCTCGTCTTTTCCTCCCATTTTCCATTCTGATGGCACAACCATCACTTCTTCCTCTGACAAAGCTGAACTTTTCACTCAAACTTTCGCTAGAAACTCCACCTCTCTCCTACTTATGCCTAATATCCTAATCTCTTCTAAAAATGTACTTTCTACCTTCTCTGGGCTTTGTACGGTCTGGATGGTGTTCCTCCTGTCGTACTCAAAAACTGTGCTTCCGTGCTGGCTTTCTGCCTAGGCAAACTCTTTTGTCTCTATCTCTCCTCTAACGTCTTCTCTTCTTGCTGGAAGTTTGCTCTTATTCAACCTGTTCCAAAGAAGGGTGACCGTTCACAACCCTCCAAATATTGTCCAATTGCTCTCATTTCTTGTATCTCTAAAGTTTTTGAAACTATTCTTACTTCAAAATTTCTTAAGCATTTCTCTTCTCGTAATCTACTCTCAGATCGCCAGTATGGCTTCCTTAAGGTTCGCTCTAGTGGTGATCTTCTTTCATATTTTACTAACTCTTGATCATCCTCCTTTTGAGACTTCGGTGAGACCTTTTCTATTGCGCTAGACATAGCGAAAGTTTTGATAGAGTCTTGCACAAATCTCTAATTTCCAAACTACTTTCCTTCAGTTTCTATCCCTACATCTGTGCCTTTATCTCTAGTTTCCTTTCTGGCCGTTCCATAGCTGCGGTTGTGGACGGCCATCATTCACTCCGGTGTTCCTCAGGGTTCTGTCCTATTTCCAATTATCTTTCCAATATTCATAAATGATCTTCTCAACTGTACCTGCAGTCCTATCCATTCATATGCTGATGGCTCTACCTTACACTATTTAACTAGTTTTCCAGAATGCCCCAGCACGCAATCCCTCAAAAGCTCATGTGATGAAGCCATAGAACACTTATCTTCCAATCTAAGAACCATTACATATTGGGGCAGAGAAAATATTGTTTCTTTCAATGCTTCCAAAACCCAATTTCTCTATCTATATATCCATTAAGAACTCCCAGAAGACCATCTCTTATACTTCAACAATACAAAAATCAACCCTTCATCTTCTGCAGTATTCTCGGTGTCTTGTTTCTTCTGATCTCTCTTGGAAAGACCATATTACCACTCTTGCTAAAACAGCTTCCCAGAAGCTGGGTGTGCTCAACCGCCTCAAGTGATTCTTTATCCCTGTGCAGCTTCTTGCTCTGTACAGAGGAACAGTGCGTCCTTGGTTTGAGTAATGTTCACATGTGTGGGGAGGATCCTCTCATACAGCACTCCTAGACAATGTAGAAAAGAAAGCCTTTTGTATAATTAACTCCCTTCCACTGGCTGATTCTCTGCAATCTCTCTCTCTCTTTGCCGCAGTGTTGCATCTTTCTCCCTATTCTATCGCTATTACAAAAATCAGCATTCCTCAGACATCTCTCAGTGTATAACACCTCCTCTACGTAGGGTATGTAGTACCCGTCTTGCAACACAATCCCATCCCTTCTCTGTGCAACTCTCCAACCCAAGAGCAAATCTAAATTCCCAATCTTTCTTCTATTCAACAACTGAGCTCTGGAACTCTCTTCCTGAATCTATCTTTCCCTCATCCTATGACTTAAATAGCTCCAAACTCCGTGTGTCCAGACATTTTGGCTCGAACATTCCTTGATTTTGGCCTTGTCATTCTTTCAACTCTGGGGGAGGCACTCGTCACAGGCATTTTGCCTTTTGTCTCCCTCATCAACATAGAAAAAAAAGAGAAAAACAAAAGTTGGTTTGAGACAGTCTTTACCCATTTACTTCCCAGGTTACCCCCTTTGAAGATTATGACGCATTTTGACAGTTTATTCTGGCTATCATTTGACGATGTTTGCAGCTTGGGAAGGATCTGTGGAAGTTATAAGGGTAAAAGCAATCTCAATTAACCCTCTGAATTCCACATACCCTTCCTAATCTGAGTATAATAGTCTAATAATAGTAGGTACAGTGGTATGGTTTAGGTTGTTTGTTTGTGTTGCGGACTATATAAAAAATAGTCGGTAAATTATCAGCTGAAGGCAAATTGAATCCTTTAGCAGCTGATTTCTCGATACTTAAAGAAAAAATACGAAACTACTATGTCTCTGCATCATCTTATTGCCAAGTGTTCACAATCAGCAACATATTTCGCTACAAAAGCTTCGAAATAGCCAAGTAATTAAGATGTATATGTAGCAATTTACCATCAGCTGGCAAGAAATAGCCTATCATGGGAGCACCCACACCCATATAGATTCAGTATACCCTGTTCCAAAGAAGTAGGCCAAAACTCTTGAACACTAACCTTCATAACTCACAAATAACTAGAGTAATCCAGCTAATATTTCTACCATTTGGGAAGGGTCAGCCAGGGAATAAGTGCGGACATTTACAACCAATTTGCTCCAGCCCTTTTTGAGTTATAGAGGTTGGAGTTCGCGATGTCTGGCCTACCTATTTGGAACAGGGTATAGTTCCAGAGTGGACTTGAACCTCCGCCAAATTACAGGCTGACTTATGCCGGACCAATGTACAGTCATGAACCAAAATACCCTCACACTTATTTCTATCTATACTATATGCTCAGGCCCAATCCCCATGTTTCCTATTTTTATTTGTATTTTCTATTTTATTCTATTTTTTGGTTCACACTTATTTGAATCTTTGAATATTTAAAGCCAAATTGTGAAGCCTCTGGGATATAACAGAACATTGGATCGTCTCGCTTGGGTTCGATACCGACTCAAATGGGTGTACAGGTATTATGGCTCATGACTGTTCTGTACAACCATGCGGCTAGCGATAATTGAAGGGTGTTCGAACTTTTATGAGCGACTGTAACTTGTGGGAAATGGGCCGTTTTGTTTGTCCCACTTCTTCCTCATGTTTAGCCCCATTAGTTTTCAGATTTTATGACGTTTGACCCATTAGTTTGGCGATTTTAAGACATTTCGCCCCATTTATTTGTCAAAATATAGACTTTTCGTGTCATTTAGGTGTCGATGTTTTCCTGGCGAGCGATAGCGAACCTGTAATTTAAGAGAAACCGGCCTTCGGCTGGGACATTTTTCTATCGAAAAATGTAAAAAATTTATCCGGAAGGAGGATCTTGAGCCGGTGTTTTTTAAGCTTGATGGAGGTCTAGGGAAGAAACTAAAAACATAATAAAAAATATACATTAATGAGTAAATAAACACGACCCATCTCCCCTTAACGACATAAGTTAGGGCCTAAGTTTTCGAAGCTATCCCGAACAGAATCGAATCTTGTCATTCATTTATTTGTTCACCTAATATTTACATTTTGGAGGTTCATTTTGCAGTTCGAGAGTTCATATTGGGCCCGGGTTTATGTCGCGGAGCGTACCTGGTATTTCATTAAGGGGAGATCTCCACTTGAGGGATTTTTGTCTTGACCCCTTTCTCCCTCATGTTTAGCCCCATTGCTTTTCTAGTTTTAAGACGTTCGCCCCATTTTTTTGACGATTTTAAGAACTTTCGACCCATTTCTGTCAATTTTAAGACCTTTTGTGCCATTTAGGTGTCGATTTTATCCTGGCGAGCGATAGCGAGCCTGTTATTTAAGAGGAACTGGCTTTCAGCCGGGAAATTTTTCTACCGTAAAATGTACAAATTTATCTTAAAAGGGGCTCAAGGGGGTGTAATTTTAAGCTTGATGGATATCTAGAGACCAAACTAAAAACCTCCCCTTAAGGGACCTATAGCCTGTTATTTTAAGCTAGCGAGAAACTGACTCATCCTAATCTTAAGGGAAGATTTTAATTTGCTCCCTAGATCTCTATCAAGCTTAAAAAACACTCCCAAGACCCCCTTCAAGATAAATTTGTAAATTTTTCGATAAAACAGTGTCTCGGCCGAAGGCCGATTCCTCTTCCATTACAGGCTCTCTATCGCTCGTCAGGAAAAAATCGACACCTAAATGGTACGAAAGGTCTTGATATTAATACAGAAATGGGACGACAGATCGTAGAATCAACAAACTAATGGAGCCAACGTCTTAAAATGTCAAATCTAATGGGGATAAACACGATGTTGAATGGGGTCCAGCAAAAACGACATACCCCCCCTTCATTCGTATAGTCGACGTACTGTACCGTACACTCTAGGCTAGGGCATAAATTGTGGCCTTAAGTGGGTAGTGCTTGTTTTTTGGTCTATATAGTTTTATATTAATTTAGTTTTGAGTTTCCTCGCTAGACCTCCATCAAGCTTTACAAAAAAAGTAATAATAATAATAAATACAAATAATAAAAACAAACTTAGACCCCCTTGCAACATAAATTTGTATTATACATTTTTCGGTAGAAAATAGTCTCGGCAGAAGGCATGGTTCCTTCTAAAATTACAGGCTCGCTGTCGCTCGCCAGGAAGAAATCGGCACCTACATGCCACGAAAGGTCTTAATATTGACAAAGAAATGGAGTGAAAGGTCTCAAAATCGCACAACTAACGGAAAGAACGTCTTAAAATCGTAAAACTAATATGCTAAACATGAGGGAAAATGGGGTCCAGAAAAAGCAACTAGCTCCCCCCAAAGTTTCGAATTTATCCAGAACTGAATCGGATCTTTTCATGAACATTTCGGAGCTTCGTTTTGTGGTTCGGTGGTTCGTACTGGGACAGGATTACGTCTTCGAGTCTACAGTATGTCTATGTATGCAATATAGAAGACGTATTTTATCCCATGTAAGAAGCCTATAACGATAACTATTGAACCTGACTAATATAGGAAACTTTATCAAATCTTTAATATTCTACTAAACATACAACACACCGTTTAACCCCTTCTGTACCAGTGACGTCTTTTCACTTTATTCGGGCTACCATTAGACGATGTTATTCAATTGCAAAAGGGTAACCAGCAATTAACAGGCTTCGAACTATCTCACTTAACCCTTTTTACTACCACAGATCCTTCTTAAACTGCACATAAACGTCGAAATATAGCTAGATTATAATTAATAAGACGTCGCCGGTACAAAAGGGGTTAAATAGGGAAATTATAGGTACATAGACACGTGGAACCAGACAGGTGGAATTGGTGCAGTTGGCAGGCCTGAGGATGTTACCGCCAATGAGATGCCTGATTCACTCCTCCACCGCGACCAATGATCAGCCATGTATCACTATTGAACCAATCACTGACCTTGTTTCATAATTGTGATCACCCACTTCTCAAAACATCATCATTTTGCTGTGAGTTTTCGTGCGTGTTGGACGTGTTTGGGAGACTCGCGTTTTTTAATCGACTATACAATTAAAAAAACATTCAGTATTTAAAGTGTATTCGTATATGATCGTGGAATGTACTGTAGTAGTTCAGTGAAGGAGTGAGAGGAAGACTTTTAGACACTTAATCATATTATCGGACGATATCTAAAATGTTGTTGGTGTGGGATGAAGAAACGGATGCCTGTCAGACCCCGAACACAAGCGAAGTATATCAAAGAGGACTAGACAATCATACTCCACTACTTCCTAAACCAGCTTGCTGGAGCAATGCTGGTCGCCATGAGTGCTACCCTTGGCTGCAATATAGGTGAGTAACACCGGTTACTTTCATCTTGATTAGAGTAGGTGTCTAAAGGATCAGTTAGAATATGTTCAATTGTACAATCATGGAAAACAATGATAAATTTCAAGGTATAGGTCTATAATTGCACCTATACGAGCTATACAAATTATTATTGTATTTAACAGGAAGGTATGATGAGGTAAGTGATGTGGTATAGGTGGCAATATGCGGAAATGGAGTATAAGGGCATTCCGCCCCCTCTGACCCCCTTACGAAAATCTACGGTTACTCACTCCACCCCAACTGGATTTCTACTGTTTTACCCAACCAGCGGGGGTGTGGGGGTGGCAGCCCCCTCCCATAATACTAGGTTAGGTTAGGTAAGGTTGTTAGGTTAGGCTAATGTCTCTCTGAAACAAAGTAAATTCCGTGTCCCATCTAGATTGATAGACTTTTGTCAGAGGGGGCGGAATGCCCTTATAATCCATTTGCGCATATTGCCACCTATACCACATCATTTACCTCGTCGTACCTTCCTGTTAAATACAATCATATATTTTTTAGCTCGTATAGGTGCAATTATAGAAATTTACCGCACTTTCTAACAATAAATTACACACTTACAAAGCATTAAAATACATACATAAAATAAATAAAACCTTTTAAGGTTTAGTTAACAGTTGTAGTTATGCAGAATTAACATCAAAATAGATGCTGATTTCAATGAGTTATGGGGGGGGGTGAACCCCCCTCGACCCATCCTATATCCCAAGGCAAAACAAATTGGGTAGCATTCAAGGAGACTACTGCAGGACTCTTCTTCTTCTTACCTCTGACCGGGTATAGCCTAGTGTTTACTAGCCTAGTGTTTACTAGCCTATACCCCTTTGAAAGGACATTAGCCTAATCTAACAACCTTACCTAACCTATCCTAGTATTATAGGTAGGGGCTGCCGCCCCCACACCCCCACTTTGACTTAGATTTTTGGTGTATTTGTCTGTAAAGTGGGTATTTTTCAATTTGTGGATAACGAAAATCCTCCATGCGGACCATATGGAGAAAAATGTGGCGAATCTATTGGTGCCTATTTCCCCTAATAAATTGTTTCTCATAACGCTGCACTAGTGTCGTTGAATATAACCACAAATTGTATATTTACTCTGAAAATTACTACATCTGAGTGTTTAACACTTACGCTGCGGGCATATTTTGGCTATTTATGGCATATTCAGGCACTCCTTAATGATTAATCAAGTGTCTGCATGAAATTAAATTTATTCTGCCGAAAACTAGACTAAATTAGCTTCAAAATGACACTAGAACGAGCTTCCTAACTCGCGGGGTTCACCCGCAGCGCTACCGTAGACATTGGGGAAAACTCGCTATTTATTAGCAATGTAGCGCTTGGCAACACTGCTGAGACCCTGGTCTCGGACCTCAGTTTGCCTCAGTGCACGGCTGGACGTGCTGACAGTCTATTTCTACGGCTTTTACAGCCTGGGGTAAATATCCTGTTTGCCACCGTGAACGATTATTTCAAGTATTATTTTTGTTTTCCTTTTTTTATTTTTAGGTGTTATTTTATGAACCCCGTCGGAAATTGCGGTTCAATGTTATTTTAATACCACGAATTTTTGTGATATATTTGAATATAAATATTGAATCATATGCTCTAAAGATCATAAGAAAATTTGTTTTAACCCTCGGCAAAACTTAATAAAAAAGTATGGTACTAAAAAAAAAAATCGTAACAAGGTTGTCAATACGGTACTTCCAGTTATCGATAGCTCTAAAGATCATAATATGAAAATGTGTTAAACCCTCGGAAAAAATTAATATAAAAGTATGGTACTAAAATTTAATTTTCGTAACAAGGTTGTCAATCGGTACTTTCCCGTTATCAATGTACAATCAAAGCTGAAGATTGCAGAGTAAACACCATAGACTTCATCGACTTTACCTTCGTATACTAGACATCCAATTTTTTTTTTTTTTTTATTAACTAAGGGATTAGTACTCAACCAGCGGGGGTGTGGGGGCGGTAGCCCCACCCATAATACTAGGTTAGGTTAGGTAAGGTTGTTAGGTTAGGCTAATGTCTTTTCAAATCACTATGGGGGGGGGGGGGGGGGACGTGTCTCAACATCGATCGATAGGCCTAATGGGGAAAATAGGTTTTCCCGAGATTTCTAATTAATTACAAACACTATATATTGATGCAAATGAACAATTTTGTTTATAAAAAACACTCGGAAAATTCGTGGTATTAAAATAACATTTTTCCCAAGCGGCGTCCATGACTAAAGTGAGGAGAGACTTAAATGAAGGTGTGTATCTGTGATTGGTTCAGTGCAATGATGTAATCAAGGTCAATACACTTACCTGATAGGTTGCTGGTTGTATGCGTGACGGAATCTATGAGTTTAATGACGTGGTCAGAAAAAAACCCCAATAAGAATCCAGAAGTGTCTTGTGACGTATTGCGCAGGAGTTAGGAAATGAAACTCAGTATTTCCAATGAGGATTGGCAATGAGGAGGGGGGGGGGGGGGCAGAGCCCCCCCTCAACCCGTCCTGTATCCCACGGCCTATAACGCAAGTCTATGAGAAAATGTACCAAACAACTGGTTAGCTTAGCCATTTTAAGTCGATCGCCAAGGCGGGAAGTCACTTCGAGCGTAAAGTAAACAAAGCGACGCTACTTCCACGAACGCAATAGTGTTTTCTTTATATTTCGTCTCATTATTAATATTAAGGTGTCCCCATTGTTTTTTTAGTGTTTCGTGCACCAGAAAAGGGTGTAGCTAGGTGTTGGATGCGTGGAAACCGAAAACAAATATGTATTAAATCGTTGGTGGTACCTTTCAAATAGGTGTCCAGTAAGTAAAATCGTACCAAGCATTGTCCATCAATCTTGAGACACCAAAGCAACAAAACATATTAGTTTGCTCGCGATTACATTTCCGGCAATTTTGACTGCCGTGGGATAAACAAATAAGTTCCCTCACCCTCCCATGACTTATTGTCATCATCATATTGTATATATTGCCAGCAGGGGGCAAATAACCGAATCAAACAAAAACAAAAGCGAAACCACGAGTGTACGACCTATGTAAACAAGACGACCCTAGCCAGGATACTACGGTATATCCTTAGATTTATAGCGTATATTATAATGAATTACCGACGGTTTGGACATAATGCTAATGAAGTATATGATATAACTAACATATAAGCCTAAATAATATATCGATGGTTTTGACCCGGTGTTAAAGTACTGGATAAATTCCCAGCCTGGAAATTGCCATGGTGTTCCGGAACGTCTCCCGCAGCGAAAGGGGTAAAGATAGTTGAATAATGGGAAAAATAAAAATTTCCGGGGATTATGACTAATTTCAACTACTGTATAATGATGAAAACTACCTAAAACCAAACAGAAAAACCACGGGAAAATTAGTGGTAGTTTCGGTAATATTTTCCATTTGTATTAGTAAACATGGCTTTCTGCTATATTTTTGGTAATTATAGGGAAAAGGCACGCACCCTTATTTTTCATGTTTCTTCCTCCAGATATTGATAAATGAGTTTCCATGGTTTTACTTATAATTCCAACGTGGGATACAAGATGGGTTGAGGAGGGGCCTCACACCCCCTCCTCCCCCCATGTCTTATTGAATTCATCATCTATGTTGCCAGCAGGGGGTAAATATCGATTATACTTCATAAAAAAGACGTTTGTAAACAGCGAGGACATCCGAGGGAGCTCTGAGAGTGAGGGACCTCCGCGTTTTGTCCATTAACCCCTTCAGACTCATATGACGCAGAGGTTGCCAGATTAGCAATACTAAATAGAGTTCTCTCACTCTTATAATTACCTCTCCAAAATTAGTTTTCTGCCCACAGCTAACTCAAAGACAACTGTAGAGGTTGAATTAATTTAACTAAAGGTTTCTAAATGCCCCTGATGGTAACAAAGGCTTTAAAGTATCCCTAATCGGCTCAAATTCGCGTCATATGTCGGAGAGGGTTAATATCTGGTAATATAAATGTGATCAAAATTATTCACTCACAGTGGATTGTACATGAGTACAGTATAAGGATTCCATAGACCTACGTTGTCCCTAATAAATTATTAATAATAAGGCGACGAGCCTTCTCTAAATAATGATCATATATTTGGTAAGATTTTACGGTTTGACAGTTACAAGCCCCATCGATGTTTGTGTAGCCTATAGGTATGTTATATAATTGTCTTCAGTCCTATATATGTCCTTCCCGTCGCAAATGTATTATAAGGGAGATATAGGGTGAAACACAGAGTCTTGTCTGCATGATGACAAGTCCTGTTTTACGGGATTTCTGCTTTATAGATTTTTTTTCCCTCTTACCTTACTTGGGGGACCTTACAGTTGCGCGATCCAGTGCTGCTTTGGTAATTGCGTACATTTTAGGTTAGTTTCTATCCACGTATTACTTTTAGGTTAGGTTAGGTTAGGTTAGGTTTCTTAGTTAGGTAAAACAACACTGTATATCAAAGAAAAAAAAACACATTCTAAAACTCGTGACTGTCACACCGTATCAATTTACCATATATTTTTGAGATGTGCTTTGATTATTTATTTATTGTGGAAATGTGACACGCCCCCAATACTGGGGATGGCTATGCATGTCAGAGAAAATGTCGGGTTAAAGACGTAAGTAACCAATATAGGCCTACAACCTTTTTAATAAAACTTGGCTTGGGTTTTCTTGTTTTTCAATTTAAGGAAACTTCAAAATTGGAGAAACCGAACCAAATTGTCAAAACTTGGCTCGGATTTACAGGATTATGAGTAAACAAAAATATTTTATTTGCCTTGGAGGGGGGCTCTGACCCCTCTCAACCCCCCCCCCCCCCCTCCCCGTGACTTATTGAAGTCTGCATCTATGCTGCCAGTAGGGAGTCTAAATAGGGTAAGAGGGGGCAGAATGCCCTTATAACTATTTTCCGCATATTCTCAACTAATTCACATCACTCTCCTTATTGTACTGTACATTCCTGTTAGAAACAATTATAAAATGCTGGGGGGGGGGGGGGGGAGGGGGAGGGGGGATAGTTGTGTGACCATAGAGAATATATAATTAATTCTTCTTCAGTGTTAATTACTATTTTTGCCTCCCTCGGGAACCAGTGAGTCTCATTACCGCTCGACTCACTCTTGTTATTGTTGTTCTACTTGTTGGACTGGAAAGAGTCAGCAAGGGGGGAGGGGGGAGGGAGGGAAGGAAGGAGGGAATGACAGAAGGGTATGACGAAGGGTTTGGAGCGGCTGGGTGATTGACAGCTCTTGACGGAGGCCTTCAGTGCTTCATAGTGCTTGTTGCTCCGATATCTATGTTTGCATCTATTGCCTCCGTCGGAAACTCGATTTCAGGCTTATATATCTTGTCTTAATCTTCTTGTTTTTCTGCTTGTTGTTGTAGATTGGCCGAAAGAATGTTCTCATATATATATACATTATATATACACATGGTAAAAATCTTGTTTGGTTTAGCCACTTTTAGAGGTGTTTACTTGTATTTTTTTATTTTTTACCTAAAATAACGTGTTTCTGTATATTTGTAAAAAAATTTTTTTTGAAAACTTATCAATCGGTAATATACGGCCCCATTACCCCAAGAATATAAACAAAATACACAAGTAGGGAGGGCTTTGAAGCTCAGGGAAAATGATAGGTTAAGAAGATTAACGAGTGACTATGGGTAACAGAACATTATCCACACCTTTAATAGTAGGCTACATACACATGGAAACTCGAGTCAAGTTTTGTACTTGCCAGATGTAATAAAGACATAAAATACGATAAATGTGGGCCAATCTACACTTGAATGTCACCCGTTCCTCAGCATAAACACACGATTGCAGGCGGACCGCAAAATATACCTAAGACTACCCAAACATACCGCAGGCCAATTGATTTACCCAAAAGTAAGCAAATCGCTCAAAATCGAGGCAACATACAAACATATTTGGCTCTGATTTTCGTATGTTTCAAGGGGTATAATTAGGGATCTGGATGGATCTACGATGGGTTGAGGGGGGGGGCAAAGCTTATTGTAATCATAATCTATGCTGACAGTAGTGGGCATTACCAAGATTGAGATATGATAATCCCGTGCTCGAGTTGGTATGAATGAACCGCCGGGACCGGCCAGGTATAGTCCTGGGGCTGAGGGGGATCCTGTGTGCAATCATATGTCCCCTAATTTTGACTCTTGAACCTTGTAGGGGACCCCTAGGAGGTTGAAAAAAACTTGGGTAGACATTCCAGATATGGGGCAGAAAGGTGTAATTCAAGATGGCGTCCAAGATGGCCGCCGCATTATAATACCGGGTATAACTTCATGTGGAAGTGTCCTAGAGTGATAAATGTTGTGTCTTTACCTAGGTTTTCGGGGTCAAGGAATCTATTAAAATCATTTATAGGGTAAAAAAGTAATGGATAAATGGTGAAATCCAATATGGCCACCGTGTCCTTTCATGTAGCCTGTCAGGGTTCGTTATTTACCAAGAGCAATAAATTTGGTGTCTATATGGGTTTTAGGGGTCAAGCATTTCACTCAAACCAATCAATTTGCACAAAAAGCAATGGATAATTGTTAATTTCAGAACAGGGCCTCTAATTGACCAGGGTACAGGACCCTTACAAAGATCAAGAGTCAAAATTTTACATTGAATGGGACTTTAATAACCTTGAAATTTATACTATTAAATCCTGAGCACCGTTATTTATCATGCACAATGCAGAACACATTATTCATAAATCAACTAATGTCTAAATAACTCGATCAGTTTGGTATACAGTGGGCATCAAATCTCTTGACTATTAACGTTTATTAGAATTTGCACAAAACACATCTACTTAATTGAAATAACCCTGTTAGGGTTTTTGCATTGGCTGCTCTGATTGTATATGTTTGCCTGGCATTTACAGAATATGCAACATTGAACTTTTTTTTCTCTACAAGGACAGGAGCGAGTGGCACATTTCACACCATTACATTTTAAAGCTATGTCTTCAGGCAAAAAACGCTGGCATTTAATTGGCACAAGACATTCATTTTCCATCATAAACCCATACTCTTGTGGGTTTAGCGAAAAATCTCCTAAGCAGTTGACTTGCATATAGGTCACATAGAATGCCCTAAGAATATGACCTTGCATAGCATAGCTGGTTGGGGGAAGGTCAGTTATTGTTATCGACTTTCTGTGATAGTACATGTTGTAACGTAAACAATCCATCGTCTCAATGCCATGATTTCCTCGGCTTAACACTTGGACCAGATACTTCTCGGCATTATGCACACAGTCCTTCACATTTGCCTGTGCCCTTTCAAAGTCCTTTAGGTACAGAACAGGTTCTGCCTTGATACCAGCAGCCTTCGTGCCAAATTTGCTCGTCATGTCACAGCCAGTTAGTGCATGCATCGCGGGGAGTACCTCACACATTGGTCTTCCTACCTTGTCAGCTATTACATGGAGAGGGATAAATCGTGTCCTGTCTCCAACTGCCCCTCTGGGCCAAAGTTCACGCAGTCCATTTGCTGTGAAAATATGACAGAAATGCATTGCAACTACGAACACATCAGTATCGCTAGAGAGAATTACAATCCGTGTGCAATTACTTCTGATGGCATGAAGAGCATGTGGGATGATACGGATATCAGCCTCTTCATGATCCGAGTCCAGTTCTGGGTGTTGGGATACTATTCCATTCCTGATCGACTGAGTTTGTGTTGAGGTTTCGTCTCCCATTATCCGACTCAATACAATGTGAACATCTACGGATTCAGCAGTAAAGTGATCAATCAGCCATCCTTTAATGAGTTGTTCTAGTTTGGCTTTGTTTGCTGCAGATGGCCAGAAACTATCCATATCTCTCGGTAACTTGCTTTCTAGTGTGATGTTACTGTACAAGACTGGGGGTTTCCGAGTTCGTCTAAGTCGTTCACTGTCTTTCACTGATCCTTCTAAGTATGAATCGAAGATGAAGTCAATGCGAGAAGCCTTTTTGCAAACCCCAAGGATCATGCTCAGGAATTGATTGCACAATTCTTTGAAGGTATTCATGGAGGATGTTTTCAGCTTCCGCACATAAGCCATAACATCGACAATGTATCCGGTTGGCATATCCGTCCAATGCGTAGGAGCTATGTAGTCACCTGCTGTAATATTTGATTCAAGTTCTTTCACAAGCTCATGTTTTGCTGTTTTTTTCATGAGTCCATCCTCATCATTAAATAAGTAGCTAGTATTGATCAGATCATACGTGAACACCTCTTGAGCATCATGTCCACGGATCATGGCAATGTCCAGTTGCTTCAGTGCAACACCTAACTCCTTGTCCTGCTTCTTTTTCGCTTTTGGGGCTGATGCTTTGTTTTCCTCGGTATTTGCGAATGTCTTAACATTGTTCCTGTTGATTGTGTCACTCAGTCGTTTTGTCTTCTCCACCAAGCGCTCCTTTCTAAACTTGTTGTATAAATCCAGACTGGTTTCTTGAACAGACAATAGACTATCTTGAATTTCGTCTCGCATGATAGCTCTGGTAAGAAGGTTATGCAGTTTCAGTTCAGTCGTTTGCTTCACCTCGAATGGATTTTCATAGTTAAGGATGTACGCGATCATCTTGTCTACTTTTCTTTAATTTTCTTGTGTTTGCCACCGACTGAATGAATGATTGACTGTAAGTTCTGTATTGTTCAACTGTACATCTGTAACTTCACCAAAGGTTTGATTTACTGCTGTCAATTCATGGTGAATGATGTTCCATCTTGTTACGAATTCTTTCCGTTTCGTATTGCCAATGATTCCCCCACTTGTCTTAGATGCGCGGTTGATGGTCTGTTCCAGACACATGTCGGCAGCAACAGCAGAGAATGGGGCGGAAGAACGTTTCACTACAAAATGCCCAGTCATGAAATTGTCATGAACAACTGGTGCAGTTTCTGGTAGCTTCTTCATGTCCTCCAAGTAGAGAGAACACCACCGGAGATAGTTGGTCGAGTCAAAGACCGCAAAATATAGCAATACTGCTTCAACTGATTGCAGGTGCAGATGCCAGTCACCTTCTCTGTCAGCCCTCACAAGGTCCTTTGCCAACCGAACCATTTCAATGAACCTATCCCAGTAGATGAATGTTTTGCTTTCTGCCTTACTTTCCCTTTTAAACTCCTCAAAATCCTTGAACAGGTCTCCTGATAGTCCAAGAAAAGCGTTAAGAAGCTCCTTACTTCTCAACTTGTTCTTTGCAGATACCTCTTGCTTCATTTCTCTAAGCAACTTGAGCGACTCCACATATTTCTCTATGCCATGCTTTTCAAAGAATGCGCTCCATTGGAGTCTCTCCATAGCCTCTGCAAGGAGAGTCATGCCTTCTAGAGATCTGACATAATGTGAACCTCCCAAGACGGCCTGGGTAGTATTTTGACCAAATATTTCATTTTCGATCCATATACTCTCAGCACCACTACAACGAAGATACTTTCCTATGCAACCAAGGTAAATCTTAATTAAATGAAATGATCCTAGGCAAAGAGTCAAGTCCTCGAATTCTTCTTGGCGCCACAACATAAACTCTCGTGCGATTCTGTAGACACCTTCATCACATGCTATAGCTAAGTGGTTCTGATCTAGCTGTCCCAAGACGTTCTGAACATTTTTAAGAGCGGTATACACTGTGTTGTATTTTGTGACTGGGAATGGTAGAACTGGCAAGAAGCCTACAATCATTTCAGGAAGTTTCTCATCTGTGACAACTGAGTTGAAGCCACTCCAGCATGGCATTTTTTGTTCTTTGCAGTCTTGTTTGATTAAGCCTTCTTCTATATTTGACAAATTCATCCGGGCTAGTGACCAAGCAAGGTCTTTTCCTTCCGTACTACATCCTTCACTTAATGTCGAGCTGCTTACTGAATAGTCACTGGGTATGTCTCCCCTCTTTGTAGGTTTGAAGAAGTCCTTTAGCTCTTGACATTTTAGGGACTTCTGAAATGACTTGGGACCATGAACTACAAAAGTTTCCGAAATTCGTGGCTTCCTTTGAACACCATCTGCTTTGTCCTGATATAAAACCGAAACAGTGTCATGAGTGCCCCTAGACCCGATAGTGTCGCCTCATTGTGATCAAAATTATCAAATGCGGTAGTGGTGAATATCTCTGGATTAAGATGGCTTGGCAAAGGAACATCATCATTTCCATTTGTGCAAACTAAGTCTGCCAAATCATTCTGATACCGGAGAATTTCATCGTAACTCACTGATAATCCTAAATGGTTTAGAGAGGTGATGAGTGTTTTGCTTTTGCATGTTGCAAGGATTCCTTCTGCACACATCAGATGGAGTGGTGTCCTGCGTCTACCATTATGGACCATGAAGTACAAAACCTGGAAAAGTGACTTTAGTTTCCTCAGTTTTGGTGAATGAGCACTGCTGTTACCACAAGTTTCTTCATCAGATGTGTCGTCATCATCGTTCAATGGAGAGTTGTTATTGCTACCCATGCTGCATTCAAGATCATTTCTATTACAATTTAGTAACACACACAAAAAAGTTAGTAACTCATCTGGGATATCCGTATTATCCCAGGAGTCCTGCAGATCAGCAGAATCACAAAACTTGTCTTCCAAATAAAAATAATAGTCCAAAAGTGCATGTCTAATAGCTGATGCGCATTGAGTGATGGGATTGCTTGACCGAATGACGTCAGCCATTTCTGCAGGACTGGCATTTAAGAAAACCATGGCATACTTATTTGCTTCTGTAGGTCTGGAAATGTTCAAGTCTGGGCCATAGTGACTTTCAAGAAAAAGTCGAATGTCACTGTTTGAAAATGTTTCCTGGGAATCGATGAAGCCATTAACATTGTCAAGGAGGTCACTTAAGGCAAAACCTTGTCCACCTTTCAATGCGAATTCAATGTTCTCTAACAACCTTGCAAAATTTTTATTTTTTTCTAAATTATGGGATGGTGCATCACATTGACTTTTCGCACGGCCGTACCTAATAAGATAATTTCGGATGCAGTTTTTGTGGCAATATATATCTGACCCAAAGACGAAGTGAACATCTTGCAGGTCACTTGTCCTATAGTATACTTCATCTTGAAAGAATACCACAGCCTTTAGGAACTTTTCTGCACGTACATCTTCACAAATCCTGAATTTCTGCCTGTCGCCCTTTAACTTTACATTGGCACACACCGTACATTTCTTTTCTGAAGCCGGTATGTCAGTAGATGGAGGAGCTCGAGGTGCAATTCTAGCTCGGGATGCTCGTCTCACAGATGGGTTTGTGACCAGTTCAGTTTCTTCCGGCTCTTTCACCACTTTGGACGGCTGTTCTTCTAGTTTATTCAGTGCCTTTTTCAGGGTGTACGATTTATAACATTTGTTGCTCACATGATAGACAAACTCTTCATGATTGACTTGCTCTAGCCTCCTTGCAACCAAGTCATTACGTATTCTAGCTGCCTCTAGGACTTTCAGCCGTGCCTCTGCGTTGCTGCATGTTGATTCGTTGGTGTCAATCTGACAAATAATACACATCTTGATGTCGACATCAGCCAATTCTGACCGGCGCCTCTTCAGTGAAATCCCTGCCATTTCATTCGATGCCTGAAAAAGAGAGAACAGAGAGAAGTATTAGTTAATCTGTTACGAATGAAATGTGACTATACACCAAATTCAACTTCTCAGGCACTATCTCAGGGTGCAAAAGCAACTTTTACATTACATTTCAACAATGAAAGAGTGAATTTATAGTAGCCAAATGGGGAAATAATCTATACTCGCTTATTATCTGTTTATTAAGGATTTAATGTTATAGTTAACAGACTGTTGTCTTAGTTGCATCATTTTATGAATTGATGGATAATTAATCAAATAACAGCCCCTGCTTTGAAATTAACATTGGTTTTTGCACAAATTGATTAATCTGAGTGAAATGCTTGACCCCTATAACCCATATAAAGACACCAAATTTATTGCTCTTGGTATATAACTAACCCTGACAGGCTACATGAAAGGACACGGTGGCCATATTGGATTTCACCATTTATCCATTACTTTTTTACCCTATAAATGATTTTAATGGATTCCTTGACCCCGAAAACCTAGGTAAAGACACAAAATTGATCACTCTAGGACACTTCCACATGAAGTTATACCGGGTATTATAATGCGGCGGCCATCTTGGACGCCATCTTGAATTACACCTTTCTGCCCCATATCTGGAATGTCTACCCAAGTTTTTTTCAACCTCCTAGGGGTCCCCTACAAGGTTCAAGAGTCAAAATTAGGGGACATATGATTGCACACAGGACCCCCCTCAGCCCCCGGACTAGTAGTCAACAAACCTGGGAGACGATCGAACACATGAAGTGGCGATGTATCACAGACATTACTCTTACAGGCGTCTCTAACACGAAGTATTATGCACATATTGGTAAGTAATGGACTAGTGCCAAGGATGTACTGTACATTGTGTTTCACGGGTAGGAGTACCGGAAATTGCGTTCACGGCTTAAAATATGGAGGTGATAAATCGCCATCAACAGTTCTAGACGAGTACGATATATATATATATGTTAGTAAAGCCAGGTAATAAATTTTCTTTAATACATACGAGGTTGAAAGAAATGGCAATTTCTGCGTTGGAAATTTTATTTTTCAAAGTTTCCAGGTCTCTGATGAGTTTTCGCTGGGTGGCAGGAAGTAGATGAAGGAGATGAGCAAAATTCATCGTGGTACAGGGTTACATTAATGTACATGATGATACAGGATATACGACGCGTTTCACTGGACAACCAGCATTATCAAGTAAGGATAGAATGATATAAAAGGTAAACAGGAAGGGTATATATAGAGGGTGGAGGATCAGAGGAGGCGAAAATCAGGGGGCAAAAGTCTGCTATTGGTGGAGGGGTATTCTAGGAGAGAGAAAGAGAGAACCGCTTCACGCATGCGCACTGGATGCGGGATGGTGGTCGGTTGGCGGGGTCGAAGCTGATTGGCTGCGTGTCGAGGGGCGTGGCCTAAGTTGTGTAGTACGTGTGGCGCCTGCGGAAGACGAAGCTGAAGGAGGTAGCGCGGGGGGCTGCGTCAAGGGCACCGGGGGGCGAGGGTGGGTGTTAGGTCCTGTAGGAAAGTGCCTTTTGGCAGAAGGAAGGATCTGAAGGTCCAGAGTTTGGTTGTTGATGTTGGGATATAAGGCTTGGATATATAAAGCTTCGAGTATAGGTAATCTCCTTGGGTCACTTTCTTTATCGAGTATGGTAGTGTGTTTCTCTAACTCGTGGCGTGTGAGGGGGGGGTGGTTAGGGGTGAGATAGTGGTCTTTGATGGCTCCAGCCTGAAGGTGAAGAGTTAACCGACGTGAAAGACGAGTCTGCGTCATACCAATATAGGAATGAGGTCCACAGTCCTCATAATTACAGGTATGTTGGTAAATGACGTGATCGTCAGTCATCGGGCTCTTTATCTTAGTGGAAGCTGGTTTGTTGCGGAGAACGAGGTTGGAGGTCTTGGGGGATTTGTAATAAATTATTAATTTGATTTTGTTTTCCGGGTTGGTTGGGTGGACATGCTTGGAGATTATTTCTTTTAAGACGGCCTCGTCATTTTTGTGTTCAGAGGACATAAAATTGCGGTAGAAGATCTTAATTTCATTGGGGGGGTCAATGTTGGGAGGGCTTTGGGTGTACCATTTTTCAAGATGGTGGTTGATGGTGCTGGAGATGTCGGAGTTTGAGTATCTGTTATTTACTAAAACTTGGGATAGTCTTTCTAGTTCCTGGTGGGTGTCGGCCCAGGTAGAGCAGTGCGTGAGGGCTCTCCTAGCATAGGCGGAGATGGAGGATAGAATATAACGGCGGGGGCATTCACTATCGCCGTTGAGGCATTGTCCTGTGTTAGTTGGTTTATTGTAGACGGTGGTTTTGAACCCATGGTCGTTCAGAGCTACGAGGATGTCGAGGAAGGGGAGTTGTCCATTGTTAGATTATTCAAAGGTGAAGTTAAGTCCGGAGGAGGTCATGAAGCGACGCTGGAGTTCCTGTAGTTCGTGGAGGTCCTTGATTTGCACGAAGATGTCATCCACGTATCTACAGTAGATGGCGGGTCGTTGGGCAGCTAGGAGCTCTTCCTCGATGGTACCCATAAAAAGTTCGCAAAAAGAACTCCTAGGGGCTGCCCATCGCCACACCGTCTATCTGCTTGTACATGTTGCCCCGGGGGCAAAGGAAGGGGGCCTCCTTGGTACATAGCTCCAGTAGTGTTTTCAGGGCCTTCTCCGGGATGTCCAGTGTTGGTGTATCAGGGCAATGGTAAATTCGACGTAGAATCATGTCAATGGTCCTATCCACTGGCACGTTGGTGAACAGGCTTTCTACGTCGAGAGAAGCGATTGTGTGGTTGTTGTTACTGGGGGTGTCTCGTAAAATTTCCAAGAAATCGTGGGCTGAGTTAAGGTTGAATTGGCTGGGCACGTAGGGGGTGAGGAGGTTGTTCAGGGCCTTGGCGATCTGGTGGGTGGCAGTGGGGATCTGGGAGATGATGGGGCGGAGGGGGTTCCCAGGTTTGTGTGTTTTTATGGTTCCGTACGCATAACCAGGGGTGTATTCTCCGACGAGTTTTTTAAGGTGGATCCCTCCTTGTTTGGCGTTGATGGCGGTAATGGTGGTGTTGGCAGTACGTTTGATTTCGTCGGTTGGGTTGCGGGTGATCTTTTTAAATTTGGTGTAGTCACTTAAGATGACGTCCATTTTTCTAAGATATTCCTCCTTGTCATGAATCACGAGGCAGGAAGCTTTATCCGCACGACGGATGATGATGTTGGGGTTGTCTCTTAATTGTTTGGCAGCTTGGAAGTGTTGTTTGTTGAGGATTTTGCTATGGTGAGTTCCTCTGGTTTTGGCGGCTTCAGCGAGGAGAGTAGTTGTAGGGCGGGAGTAGTGGTGACCTTGCCATCCTTCTTGAGTCGTAGGATGTTGTCCAGGAGGATTTCCGTTTCTAGGCGTTTCCGGTGGGGGCCAGGTTTGGAGCTGTAGTGGCAGTTGAGGCCTTTGTTGAGGAGGTCTTCTTGGTCCAGGGTCAGAATGGTGTTAGTAAGGTTTATATATATTGCTCTACCTGGGCCGGCACCCACCAGGAACTAGAAAGACTATCCCAAGTTTTTAGTAAATAACGGATACTCCAACTCCGACATCTCCAGCACCATCAACCACCATCTTGAAAAATGGTACACCCAAAGCCCTCCCAACATTGACCCCCCCAATGAAATTAAGATCTTCTACCGCAATTTTATGTCCTCTGAACACAAAAATGACGAGGCCGTCTTAAAAGAAATAATCTCCTAGCATGTCCACCCAACCAACCCGGAAAACAAATCAAATTAATAATTTATTACAAATCCCCCAAGACCTCCAACCTCGTTCTCCGCAACAAACCAGCTTCCACCAAGATAAAGAGCCCGATGACCGACGATCACGTCATTTACCAACATACCTGTAATTATGAGGACTGTGGACCTCATTCCTATATTGGTATGACGCAGACTCGTCTTTCACGTCGGTTAACTCTTCACCTTCAGGCTGGAGCCATCAAAGACCACTATCTCACCCCCTAACCACCCCCACCTCACACGCCACGAGTTAGAGAAACACACCACCATACTCGATAAAGAAAGTGACCCAAGGAGATTACCTATACTCGAAGCTTTATATATCCAAGCCTTACATCCCAACATCAACAACCAAACTCTGGACCTTCAGATCCTTCCTTCTGCCAAAAGGCCCTTTCCTACAGGACCTAACACCCCCCCTCGCCCCCCGGTGCCCTTGACGCAGCCCCCCGCGCTACCTCCTTCAGCTTCGTCTTCCGCAGGCGCCACACGTACTACACAACTTAGGCCACGCCCCTCGACACGCAGCCAATCAGCTTCGACCCCGCTAACCGACCACCATCCCGCATCCAGTGCGCATGCGTGAAGCGGTTCTCTCTTTCTCTCTCCTAGAATACCCCTCCACCAATAGCAGACTTTTGCCCCCTGATTTTCGCCTCCTCTGATCCTCCACCCTCTATATATACCCTTCCTGTTTACCTTTTATATCATTCTATCCTTACTTGATAATGTTGGTTGTCCAGTGAAACGCGTCGTATATCCTGTATCATCATGTACATTAATGTAACCCTGTACCACCATGAATTTTGCTCATCTCCTTCATCTACTTCCTGCCACCCAGCGAAAACTCATCAGAGACCTGGAAACTTTGAATGATAAAATTTCCAACGCAGAAATTGCCATTTCTTTCAACCTCGTATGTATTAAAGAAAACAAAAAATATATATATATATATTTATATACAGGGTTTCCCAGGAGGAAAGGGCATAACTTTGGGAAATGGTAAAACAAGGTATTCTAAGCATAAATTGTTCTATAACAAAAATTCCAAATCTTAACCATTAAAAAGATATTGAAGATTTAATTTAGTGTCCTCCCCCGCATCACAGTAATGGACTCTTCCATGTCAAATAGTTTCCAACTGGTCCATAGTGAGCTAATATGTCTATAATTATTTTGCAACTTACAGAATTACAGTATCTTAATAATAACCTGGTAAAATAATTGCAGAAAGATGTAGGTGTGGGACAGCTAGACCAGCCTTATGGGGAAATACTGAAGAGAATACCATTTTCAAGATGCAATATCTCTATAACGGTCGAGATTTGGAATATTTCTTACAGAACATTTTTGGCTTAGAATATTTTGTTCTATCATTTCCCAAAGTTATGCCCTTTCCTCCTGGGACACCCTGTATATATATATATATATATAAGAGCGAGAGAGAGAGAGAGAGAGAGAGGGATTTAACAATCATGGGGGTATGAAGTATAATGTTTTCGAACAGCTAGATGGTTTGCAGTGTTTGACAGATGCCTTCGGTGCTTTTCAATGTTTGTTTTAATATTAATTCTCCCATAGAGAAGGCAGGGCTTGAAAAAAAGGTTTGAAATTGTTGGGGTAAAAGACACTAGGCTAGATTATGTTAGATTAGGTAAGTTAGGCAACCTACCTAATCTAAATTTACCTAATTTATATAGCCAAACAATCCTTATCTAAACAAGTTGGTCAAGACTGATTGGTTAGGCTAGGCTAGGTTGATTGTTTTTGGGGCGTATAGTTGCATGTGTCATAATCTAAAATTTCGCACTTTTGCCTACAGCCTACGCTTAGTATTTTATATTAGTCGGACGACACATTACCGATTTACTTAGAGTATTCTATATTGATGATGTGCGAGTCGAATTTGTAAAAGATTCCTTTAGATAAAAATAGCTTATCGCAGGGTATTGAATAAATTCCTATATACTCATTAGTATATCCCCAAATTCTATTTTCTATGAATAATTGACATAGAAAACTAATAGTCGACTATATTTTCATGGCAAACTACTATATATTATTGAGGCTACTTATGACGTCAACACACACGCGTTCAGCTCTTAACTAAAGACAGAGTAACATGAGCACTTTACCGGAGTATATGGGAATTTTCAAGAAGACTTTCACGGCGGTATTACTGAATATTTGCAATGCAAACTATCATAATACACTTAAATATCAATATAATGCATAACACTGCTATGCTATGGGAGAAACTTTTTATAATTATTTTCCAAAATTTCTCGGAGACTCCTATTTTCCCATTACTATATATTGTACGAAAAGTTTGGTTAGATTGCAGCTATCTAATGCCGGACTCCGTGGTCTCCTAAGGGGTGGCCACGAACGAAGCGCCCCCTTGCACCTCTGTCCCATGTCAGTCGACGTCCATCCTCCCATCCAGCACATACTTCTTAACTCCATCCTTCTAACTCTCCCTCTCTGTCCTTCCATCTCACTCTCGTATACTCTCTTAGTCATTCTCTCGCTTCCCATACGTTCCACATGGCCGAACCATCTTAAGGTGTTCCTTTTCACACTTTCCAGCACATCTCCATCCACACCACACCGCTCTCGTACTTTCTCATTCGTCTGTCTATCCCTCCATGTAACTCCGCACACACTTCTCAAGTAACTATAATTTCCACCCCTCTCACTCTTGGTTTGTGTCTTTAGTTTGTGTTATTCCAAAGCTAGGAATAACAAAATATATATGTATGTATGTATACATAGGCCTACATACATGCATTATTTTTGCTGCTACCTCTGGAATAACATACAAATCTAACCTAACTTCTCCTATATATACTTGGAGATAATGAGTATCTTTAGGAAAGGTTAGGCTAAGTTTTTAGGATATTGTAAAGCTATTGAAATATATAATTTAAAAATGTAAGTAGAGAAACGACTTTCTAATTAACGTTGCAGTTTGTGTTATTAGTGTTTTTTATTCACTCGGCGCTAATTAACCCCTTGAGGATTATGCCGCATTTTGAAAGTTTATGCTGGCTATCATTACACGATTTTATAAAGTTTCGGAAGGATTTGTGGTGATTAAAAGGGTAAAGAGTATTTCAATGAACCCACTAACTTCCATATATCCTTCCTAATCTAACTATAATCGTAGCCAGAATTTGAAAATAAGTGCGTAATAGTATATAGAAAGGCTTAAAGTGTCCCTAATAATCTACCCCTTTAAAGGTGAACAAATCAATACCTGAATATGGTGAAGCGTCTTATATCATCGAACTATTGGTTAAATCGTCTTAAAATCTCCAAACTAATGGGGCGAAACAGGGGAGATCCCCCCCCCCCAAAAAAAAAAAAAAAAAATCCCATCCGATCAAATAGGGTTAAAGGAATAAAAAGTAGAGCAAATATGACCACAGCAATAAATACGGTTGCACTAGATTCCACCCCATAACTCAGATAAAGTAACCAATTTATAGCCGTGACAAATATATATATTAAATATACATTATGGAGATTAACTAACTTACATAGGAATCCCTGCCATTAATTTCCCAAGCGGCCACAATAAACTTCAGCTCTACATAACAATATAAACCCAGTATTCATGTATAGCCAGAATAAAGATGGAGGAAATATAAATCACGCTACAAATATTGTCCTTTTAATTATGAAGTGCCAAAAGTCCCGCAATATGGTTAAAGACCAAACCGGATTAAACTATTTATCAGGGTCCAGAGAATAGGGAGACTTGTAATGATATGTCTGTTTATTTATTTTATATTTTTAGTTTCCTCCCAAGACCTCCATCAAGCTTTATAAAATACCCCCAAGACCCTCCTTCGAGATGAATTTGTACAATTGTTGGTAGAAAAATGTCTTCTCCTAAATTGCAGGCTTGCTATCACTCGCCAGGAAAATGTCGACACCTAAATGGCACAAGAGTTCTTGAAGGGCATAGCGCATGTGGTCAGCTATCTTCATTACCATAAATGTTAGTGTACAATATACCTCATATGTGCATTAATAATAGTCAGAGTTTCTTATAAATATAAATAAATTGGTGTTTTGGACGGTGGTGGCGAGAGGCATTTCTAAGCTCTCGTGAAGTTTACAAGGGCATTGGGATAACACAATCGGTCAAAGAGTTTCAGGAGTCAGGTCAATGGCCACCATTTTGATTCTCCGTATCTCTGTTAAGTACTCCATGCATGCTGTGAAAGCAGTTTCAAAGATGGAGAGATATTTAATATAGGAGTATAAGAAATTGTATGAACAGCATAAGCTTTTAATAATGAAATGTAGAACTAATGGCAAGCTACCGAATAATGCACTGTGAAAGTGAAAATCAAGATGGAATATTTTGATAGTTGGACGAACGCTGTGATTCTAGAGTACCTGCGTACCGTTAGGGCGAGGCCTACAAGAATGATAGGGCTGGTACCATTAAGAGGGGTGAGTGTTGCCATATGGATAGAGCTGCAAATACGTATTTATTTATGATTAACGAGACCAAATATAAATAATTGTATTGATAGATACTAAAGGATAGACAAATCTTACACTCATGTGATATAAATATCAAATACTGCCTTCACATTACTTCATCACATATGAAATATATCAGGGTAAGCTAGATCAAGGCAATATCAAAACATATTCGAATTTCGCGGTCTACCACGACCACGAGAGAGAGGCAACAGGAGCTGCCATCAACTTTCTAAGCTTAAAATATCTTGCATAGCTTTGTTAATATAAATATACGAACGGTATGTATTTTTGTATATTTACACTTGATATTGACAGATTATTTGAATTTAAAGGCAATAATAGGGTTGGGTGGTGGCTGATAACTACCGTGTTTGATGGAGGAGCAATAATGGTTTGGTGGTTCTGACAGGTAATCCACGGTAGCCATGTCCGTTTCTTAGTCATTAATGTGCGACTTTAACCTCATGACACAGGGACAAGTGGCTTATTTCTACACTTTTGGTAATGCTCTATATTGACAGAAATTAGGGGACGGTGTGAAAAAAGCTGTCTCAAAATATCATACTGATCCAACTGTTTGTTAATAAGTTATTCCCGAAAAACGATGCCACACGGCCTCTGAAACCCATAGTAGTCCTCATTACTCCTATACACAATAAAATAATAGTTCCTCATTAATCTTGCACAATACAAATAAGACTAGGTATATATACAGTATAGGAGGTCCTCATTAATCTTGCAAAATCACAACAATCATCTCTCCCCCCCCCCCCCTCATTATCACTCAGGCAGGCTCCATGGGACAGGGGGGTGGCCACTGGACATTCATTGTTTTTTATCTGATACCTTGCCTCTCGTTGCTCTTTATGTGCTGGGAGGCTGAATGGTTGGTGGTGGTGGTCATGGTGGTGGTGGGGAAGGTGGTGCTGGTGGGGGGGCGGGGGGGGAGGGGGGGGCGGTGGTGGTGGTGATGGTGGGGGAAGTGGTGCTGGTGGTGGGGGAGGCGGCGGTGAAGATGGGGGTGATGGTGGGGAGGTGGTGGGGAGGTGATGGTGGTGGTGATGGTTGGGGAGGTGGTGGTGGTGGTGGGGAGGTAGTGGTGGTGGTAGTGTGGGAGGTGGGGATGTAAGTGGTGGTGTTGGGGGAGAAGGTGGTGGTGGTCATGGTGGAGGTGGTGCTGCTGGGGGTGGTGGAGGGGGGGCGGGGTGCATTCTGGGACCGAGCTTGTTTGTTTATGGCGAATATTCTGGGCGTCGGTAACGCATACATATACAGATAGACAAGCATACACGCATAAGTAACTACACACATACACACACAGGCAAATACAGTACACACCCTGGTTTGGGATCCAGTTCACTCCTTTAACTTGGGGTGTGGGACACTTGTTACACGCAGCATTGCAATTTGTCTCCTTCATGTACATAGAAATACCTACGCAAACCAGTACACACACACACACACACACACACACACAATCATTTAACTTTTCATATATCTTTCTCAGTCTCCCACATCATATTTTACTTTCAAATTTGCTTCTGTACGCCATTTTGACCTGTGTATACAGTACATTCACTCCGTCTATCCCTTTGAGTGCCAGCGACATGTGTTGTATTTTATTCTAGCTATATTTAGAGATATTATGCAGCTTAGGAGGGATCTGTGGTAGTTAAAAGGGAGGGTTGAGATAGTTTGAAGCCTTATTAATGCTAGAGGTCCTTCCTAAGCTGAACAAAATCGCATAATAGTTGCCAGCATATGACTAAAAGGACGTCCCTGGTACTGAATGGGCTATAGTTCAATACTCATGCTACATAGGCCTTTTCTTCTAGATTATGGTCAGTATAATTAACTCCACACATATGCCTAATATCACTACTATTACTCTTGCTATATCCACTCTTTATTATTCACATTATATTCTTAGGGGATGCATATTGTACACCCAATGTGTTCACGCTCGGCTATTCGTGACTATGTGTTGATAAGTTTTATACGCAAAGCGCCGCTCTAGGCAGTATTAATTGCAGAGGTTAAGGTAAGAATAATAACATAGTTTAGGAGAGGATTGGGAAAGACAGATTTGCACCTTGTGCACAGTCAAATCGTTTAATCTCAGAAATTATAGTTAAGTAATGATATGTTTTCAGATTGCTGTAAGAAACATTTCTTGATTCATCCCTTTTCCGTTTTATATATTGCAAATATGTTTATTATACATTAACTGTTAAGCTTTTAATAAACCTAAGTAATATTCTGAGACTAAAGGAGGGTACTGTACTTTTATATATTTTTCCCGTACATCTTCCTAAGATCTTAGTTAACGTTTTTCGACTAAATTTGTACCAGTTGTATAAATTTTGTTCTTGACATATATATTTTTGTTATTGATACCGTCTCATTGGGGTATAAATCCTTCTCATGTCGCAAACATAAGAACAAACCAAAATTCCCAATTTTAGTAGTAGAGCCTGCGTGGAAGGTAGGTAAGTAGCGTGCGTACCTCACATGTGAGAGGCTGCAAGTTCGATCGAGTCTTGGTGGTCTCGGTTCGACCCCCGCTGGTTGAATGTCTTTGGCACTCAATCAAATTATGGCCTTCCAATTTTCCTTTGTAGTGGCGGACATCCCAGTATCAAATTTCCAATGTAAATGCTAGCATCTGCTTACTGGCAACATTCACATGCAGTATATAGCCATTCCAACAATGTCATGGTATAGTCAGTAGAGCGTCGGCTGCTGATCAAAGGGTCGCGGCGGATCTAGCCCTCACTGTCAAAATATCATTGGTAGATGTCAAACCTGGGCAACTTGACCTAGCAATTCGTGACAAATTCCTAAATTCATGGCAATGTTCTCGGGAATTAAGTCGTCTGAAAAAACAAAAAAAAACAAAAAAAAACACACACACACACTAACATTCCACAAACATATCGCACAACTATGGGCGGTTGGGCCAGTGACCCTCCCCGGAATAATACTAGAGAATCAAGGAATTGCCTCGATGGAGGCGATTAATTTGTGGACACCCCTCCGGGAATCAAAGGGTCACTCTCTGTCCCCCTCTCTCTCTCTTGTCTTCGTAATCCGTAGTAGTGACATAGATCAATCCCCTGATCCAACTTGACATTGTCTCCCTGCGCAATTAGTACCACTTACACCTTTCTATCAGATCACTTTTTGTATTTATATACGGTATGTTTTATTTATTTATTTTTTACTTATATTTTATTTCTTAGTTAGGCCTACCTTCCTTCGATTACATCCAGCTTAGAAGAACCTCTGGTAGGAAAGGGACAAAGCTAACTCCACTAACCCTCAAACACGTTTTTCATTACAAAATACTCTCTGAAGGTACCGTAACTAGCTATATAGAACATATATAAGTTGTAGTCATCAATGCAAAATATTTAATCACGCTTTAATTATTAGTATCTCCCAGTAATGGACCGCAAGGTTTTTGAGAAACTATGTATTCCCTGCTACTCATTGTAACTAGCTCTATAAATACTCCCCCTTTTTTATACGAGAGAGAGAGAGAGAGAGAGAGAGAGAGAGAGAGAGAGAGAGAGAGAGAGAGAGAGAGAGAGAGAGAGAGAGAGAGAGAGAGAGAGAGAGAGAGAGAGAGAGAGAGCGAGAGAGAGAGAGAGAGAGAGAGAGAAGAGCGAGAGAGAGAGAGAGAGAGAGAGAGAGAGAGAGAGAGAGAGAGAGAGAGAGAGAGAGAGAGAGAGAGAGAGAGAGAGAGAGAGAGGAGAGAGGAGAGAGAGAGAGAGAGAGAGAGAGAGAGAGAGAGAGAGAGAGAGAGAGAGAGAGAGAGAGAGAGAGAGAGAGAGCTATAGCTCTTTAGTAGAGAGTGTATATATATATATTTTTTTTTTAAACCCCGGCACACAATCACATTCCTTCCTCCCGCCGACCCTTCATAAACCAAAGTACCCACTAGTTCCGAATCCCCACCCTTCACAAGTTACGTTTGCACCTTTATCGGTCAATCGAACCCACAACCCGCGCGGCTCGGGTATCGTCCACTTATTAAGGGGGGGTGGTTTGTTTTTCAGGACCCCCTTTTCCCTCGTGTTTAGCCCCTTTAGTTTTGAGGTTATAGGATGTTCGTCCCATTAGTTCGGCGATTTTAACACTTTTCGCCCCATTCCGTTGTCAATTTTAGACCTTTTGTGCCATTTAGGTGTCAATTTTATCCTGGCGAGCCTGTAATTTTAAGAGGAACCAGGCCGGGACATTTTTCTATTGTTCCACCGATAAATTTACAAGTTTATTTTGGGGATGTCTTTCTAAGCTTGATGGAGGTCTAGCGAAGATAATAAATAATACATTAATATATGAATTAATAGAACAAAAACTACAATAAACAGCCACTAGCCCGTTAAGTCAGCATGACTAGGTTACCCACTATATATACTGCACACATGTCACTAGCTTACACTTATTATGTCACTCGTATTTCGCTAAATAGTACATTTCAAGACACTAATGTTGGACATTACCAAATCTCGACTAGCATAACTGGCCTTATGATAAGCACATAATTGGTAAATAATTAATACAAATATATAATGAATATCTATATCTATCTATCTATATCTATCTATATCTATCTATATCTATCTATATCTATATCTATCTATATCTATCTATATCTATCTATATCTATCTATCTCTATTTGCTCAGGTCCTTCTTTGTTAGCATTCTTACAGTAATATTATGTTCTTACAACTATCACAGGAAGTTACAGAATATCCATACAAGTATAATTATATAATTATACAAAATATCGTGACTAAGGTTGTCGTTGAACTTTTGGTGTGTGACTGTACAACTTTTAACACTCGGTGACTGAATTCTTAACCCCTTATGTAACGGTGACGTCTTTTTCACTTTATTATGGCTACTATTAGGCGATATTACTCAGCTTAGGAAGGACGTCTACCAATTATATAGCTACACACTATCTCAATTAATCCTTTCAGCTAACATATATATCCTTCCTAAGCTACATAAAATCGTCTAAATGTATCTGGAATCAAATACAAAAGACGTCACTGGTAAAGAAGGGGTTAAAACGTTCTGTCAAAAGCTGTTAGACCAACATTACGACGGATTTTTTTGGTTTCGTACTGTTTAATTTATTTATGATTTTTGTTTAACTTTTATGTATTCATTTATTTATGTTTTGCCAGACGCCGTAATTCCAGAGAGAGGGTGACCATGAAAATTAGGCGTTTGTCACGAATCGCTAGGTCAAGTTGCCCGGACTTGACATCTACCAATACAATTTTTGACACTGCAGGCTCGATCCGCCGACCCTTTGATCAGCAGCCGACGCTTTTACTGACTATGCCACGGCTCGCGACATTATATACTTGAATATTTGCGATTGTCAGGCTATAAGGAAGATTGAACCGTAAAAGTTGAATGATTGCCTTTGACGTAGGAACATATATATTTCAAGTGATTATATGACAATATTTAAGGGGGGTTTCCAGGACCCACTTCTGCCTCATGTTGAACCCCATTAGTTATGTGATTTTAAGACATTCGCCCCCATTTGTTTGGCAATATTACGATAAACCCTATTAGTTTTGATATTTTAAGACATTCGTCCCGCTTGTTTTCGGCGATTTAAAGACCTTTTGCGTCATTTTGGGGTAGATATACTGTTCCTGGCGAGCGATAGCGAGCCTGTAACTTAGGAGGTACTGGCCTTCGGCTGAGTAGTTTTCTACTGAAAATGCAAATATGATCTCGAAGGGGGTTGTTCTCGAGGGTATTTTTTTTAAACTTTATAGAGATCTACGGAGGAAACTAAAAATACAAAATTAAACATAATTAGTAAATAATTATGTGAATGAAAAATACATAAATATATCAATAAAATAGGCAACAGAAAATGATAAATATAATATATAAATACATAAATAAATAAATAACATCTGCCCGGGTTAGGAAGTCATTATTTACGGCAACGCACAATCCACCATTACTTCGTCCCATGTCCTAAACAGCATTATAGTATAGACCTCCATTTACACTGTCAAAAGATTAACACAGCTGCCCCAGTCGTGTTAATCTTTTGACAGTGTAAATGGAGGTCTAGGGAACAAGTAAACAAAATATATATTACTAATACAACACATATAATAAAGTCAATGAATGAAATGTAAATGCATGAATACATATAGCAGTCAAAATATATATATAAAACAATTCATAGATATAACAAGTACAATATAATATAATGAAAATCTCCCCTTAAATCAGTGTTAGCCCGGATTAGGAAGTAATTATTTACGGCAACGCACCCACCATTACTTCGTCCCATGTCTTAAATATTATTATTATAACCTTCCATGGGGGCAGTCGTGTTCATCTCTCGGTAGTGCTCGCCATTTTGTGTACAGTTGCCAACACATTTCTTAACCCCATAGTCCCAAGGGTTTAAGGACACCAATAAGCATAGTCTTGAGATAGTCTTAACCCTATTATTTCCCATCAGATCCTTCGTAAGCTGTATAAAATCGCCTAATTATCCTCAAGGGGTTAACTAGTATGCATTCAGTTTACCCGTCGTGTATATTAAATTTGGCTGAAGATTTGACCCAATTCGTGACATTTTGGAGTTTGACTCATGGACTACAACTAAACCAGTGTCAACAAGCCCAATTGCTAATAACGCATTATGTACCTGTGACATCCTTTTAATTAATTTGAGTTTGAGTACTATTAGACGATTATATTCAGTTTAAAAAAGGGCCTTCAACAATTATTATGTTCCTTCCAACAACCAACTATACTCCTAAAATCGATTAATGAAATTTACAAACACATGTGGCAGTCCGTGGATTCGAATCCAGGATGCTCACACCGAAAATCAACACCTTATGCATCGCACCACGTAGGCAGTTAAAGAATGGTGGACACTGCCTACGATTTATTATAATTGTCAGGCGTCGAACAATCTCATTTCACTATTTTTACCACCACAGATCCTTCTTAAACTGCACAAAATCGTCTTAATGAAGCTTGGGTAACATTAAAAAAACATCGACTGTACAGAAAGGGTTATGTTTAGTCTCATACATCGATAATTACTGTTTTAATAAGAACATATTATGCATAATAGGCATCTCTTATTCGGTAGCTTTCCCAATAGAATAAAAAAAAATTGTAATTGAGCATTGTCAATTTAAGGCAACAATCGAATGATGCGACCTTATTCCATGATATACTGTACATACAAAATGTGTAATGACATTTTAAAGCAAATTGGCGAACCTTTTAATTCTGGTGCTTGGATTAAGGGGAGGGGCCCCCTTCTCCCGTATATTGTATTTAGCCCCATTGGTTTGTCAATTTTAATACTTTTCATGTAATTTAGGTGTCAATGCTTTCCTGGTGAGCGATAGCATACCTGCAATATAGGAAGAGACATTTTTCTACCGATAACAATGCTCAAATTTATCTCCAAAGGAAATCTCGGAGATATTTTATAAAGCTTGATGGAGATCTATTGGGGAAACCAAATATATATATATATATATATTTTGTTTTGTTTTAATACATAAATAAATTAATAAATGAATATATATATATATATATATATTAGATATATATACTATATATACTGTATATATATATATATATATATATATATATATAGTATATATATATATATATATACGGATATATATATAATATATATATATATATGTAGATATATATATATATAATATATATCTATATATTTATATATATATATATATTATATATATATAATATATATCTATTATATATATTATATACACTGTATATACAGTACCGGTATATATATATTAATAATAGAATAATTATAATCCTCATTCATCATCGATGACGTCATAATGGAGTTAACAGGCCAAGCGGTACTGGAGGAAATAGTGTGCTTGTTGAGTTATACGGGAACCATTTATCGCTATCAGAGTCGCCAGCATACCAGCCAGAGGGGTTTAGAATCACTCTCAGTATTGTAGGGTATCATTATACACCTCCACACCGGAAGTTCACCTGTTACCGTAGAGTCACGCTTAGGAATCATGTGCTACCTGTATACTTTAATTTTGTTTTGTTTAGATTTTTTTTTTTTTTTTTTTTTTTTTTTTTTTTTTTTTTTTAAAGCTTTGAGATAATAAGTTATTTTGAGCCATTAAGGTCTCGATTTTTTTCTGACGAGTGATAACGAGCCTGCAATATAGAAGGAATCGGCCTTTGCCCGGGGTATATTTCAACCGAATAATGTACAAACATATCTCGAAGGGGGATCTTGTCGGTAGTTTTAAGATCTTGCTGGAAGTCTAGGGAAAAATAAATAAATATATATATACTGTATATAGGTCTATACTGTATATATACAGTATATATATATATATATATATATATATGTATAACAATTGTATATATATATATATATACATGATATTCGAGACGTTTAGCACAACTCTCAGCAGCGTAGCGTTATTATACACATATCCCTTCATTACATCAAAGGGGGATGGGCGTATTTATTTGCTCATTTATGGATCTTTTCATTATTATTTTTTAGTTACCTCCCTAGACCTCAATCAAGTGTATCAATTCAAATTTATCTTGAAGGAGGGTCTGGGGGCCCAGACCCTCCTTCAAGATAAATGTATACATTTTCCGATAGAATAACTTCTTAAACATAATAATTTCAGGCTCGTTATCGCTTGCCAGAACATAAATCTGAAAACTAATGGGACCGAACGTCTTGAAATCTGAAAACTAATAGGGCTAAACATGAGGAAGAAGGGTGACCAGAAAAACGACCCATCTCCACTTAATGACATTAAATATTTGTTACTATTATTACACAGTAAATATCGAACTGAACAGGTATTTTTAGATTACAAGAAAACTAATCTATTGCCATAAATTTTGTTGTGTGTATGAAGGAGACAACAGGTAGGTTGCCTGTAACAAGGGTCTCCCCCAAAGCCAAAAGAGTGACAGAGCTAAATTCAAGGGACGTTGGGTTCAAAATGCATGGACACACGAAGTTTAAAGCAGTTTTTGTCATAGGATGAAGAAAAGATTGATTAAGGAAGAGAGTTCCAGAGTTCATGTGTTGAGTAGAAAAAAGACTGAGAAAATCTGCCAATTCTTGGGTTGGAGAGCGGGAGAGAATAGGAGTGGGACCGTGTTGAAAGGCGGGTGCCTCGCACTAGTCTCAAGGGAGGGGATATGCACTGAGAGAGCTCTGAAGAACACCAGCTGATTGTTGTAATAGCGATAGAAGAGTGAGGGAGGCGCAACATTGCGGCGTGTAGAAAGAGATTGTAGGGAACTAGTAAGAGGAAGAGAGTTGATGAGGCAAATTGCTTTTGACGCGACTCTTTCAAAAAGTGTGGTATGGGTGGAGCCTCCTCACACATGCGAACAATACTCAATACAGCAGTGTACTGTGCCCCGATAAAGAGCAAGAAGCTGTGCGGGGGTGAAGAACCTACGGAGACGGTTGAGCACACCTAGCCTTTGGGAATCTATTTTAGCAAGAGTGGCAATATGATCTTTCCAAGAAAGGTCGAATAAAAAAGATACACCTAGAATATTAAGAGAAGATGAAGGGTTGATTTGTGTATTGTTGAAGCATAATTGAGTCTTGCTGAAGATTGCGATGGAGAGATAGAGGGAGAAATTGGGTCTTGGAGGCGTTGAAAGGAAAAGATTTTCTCTGCTCCAATCAGAAATAATTGATGGATCAAAAGATGGGCGTGCCATGGCTGTGTTATGTGAATCTTGGAGTGATTGCATGCTGGGTTGATGTACAAAAGTTGAATAGTGTAAGGTAGAGTCATTAGCATATGAGTGGATAGGACTAGAGGTAGGCTACACTTGAGGAGATCATTGATAAATATTAGAAAGAGAATTAGAGACAGTACAGAACCCTACGGAACACCTGAGTTAATAGGTTGAGGAAGTGAGCGACAGCCGTCCACAACTACTACACTTTACTAAACAACCATTGATTACTGGTTATACTCATTATACATTATAATTTTATAGTTGTAATTCAATGTCCACTTATTAATGGTCCAATGAATTAATACCGAAAGAAAGAAAAAGCAATACCATTCATTGATAACTGGGATTCTTTCTATGGTAGAGATAGGATGTACGCAAGGGATGGGGTTCATCTTTCACGGTTAGGGGTTTCCACATTAGCTAGTTCTTTAGACAGGGTGGTTGTGGGGTTTTGAACAGAAATATTGAGAGTGTAAAAGAGAGGTTAAATGGATTTTTTTTAGCGTCAGGCGAAAGCGATAAGGATATTCAGTCTCATGCTAAAATATATGACAATATTGCTAATGATAGTAGTGATGGTGCAACGGAAGATGGAAATGTCGTTAGAAATAAAGGTAAATTAGGTATAAATAAAAGAAGTAAATTGTAGGAGTCTATGTAACAAAATGAACGAACTTAGATCCCTTGTTATCAAAGAAAATATAGACATACTAGCGCTAACTGAAACGTGGATTAATACAGAAACCAGGCATTTTTTTTAGCAGAATTTGATATACCAGGATATAGTTTGTTTAAATATGACCGAACAAGTAGGAGTAGTGGCGGTATAGCAGTGTTTGTCAGGAGTACATTAAAAAACTGTATTAAATCAGGTATTAGACTAAATAACGATAATGAAAGTGTTTGGGTAGAGATAAACGAAGGTAGTGAGACCATAGTTATTGGGGTTATGTATAGACCGCCAAATACGAGTAGAAATGATTGAACGTCATTATGGGAGGAAATTAATATGGCATCAAGGTTTAGCAATGTGTGCATTATGGGGGATTTTAATTTTCCGAATATAGATTGGCAGCATAAAATAGGCGACTCTGATTCTGAGGAGTTTTTTGAGATTGTACAAGATAGTTTTTTTATTTCAATTCATAGATACGCCGACTAGAGGTAACAATATTCTCGATTTAGTTTTCAGTAACAATGAACATATGGTAAATAATGTAGAGATAGGGGACCACCTAGGAAATAGTGACCACAATTCTGTGTATTTTAATATATAATGGAAAGGTAATACCAGAGAGAATACAACATTAATACCTGACTTCAGAAAAGCCAATTATGGGGGGTTAAGAAGAGCCCTATTAGCGGACCCTATGGTAAAAAAATTAAGTCGATCCAGGTGTCCAAATGAGTGTATCCCTTCTCAGGCACCTGTCATCTTAAGTCAGGAAGAGACGTCAAACTTGGTAGATACATATGATAATTTTATCAAGTCAGTATTCAATGCGCAAAATAAATATATCCCCAAAAGAAAATTTAGATCAACACAGAACCAACCCAAATGGATGAATGGATGAATGGATGACTATTAGATCTTCTAGGAAAAAAGAGAGGAATATATAGAAAAATTAAGGAAGGCGAAATTCACCTACTTGCTTACTATCAGAATCTATCACGACAGGTAACAAAGGATATTAGGAAAGAAAAAAGAAATTATGAAATTAAGGTTACCAATGACTCAAAAAATAATCCTAAAGCTTTTTACCAACTATATAAATCCAAGGTTAGAGATGTAATTGGTCCCCTTAAAACTTCGATAGGAGAAATGACAGAAAATTATTTAGAAATGTGCAGTACATTAAATAGTAAATTTCTTTCCGTTTTCACAAATTAAAATTTGGCACAGTTTCCAGAAGTCTGTAAGGTATATAACGATAGTATAGAAAATAGGTTAAGTACGGTTACTATAAGTAGAAATTATGTGATTAAGGAAATTGACAGACTGAAACCTCATAAATCGCCTGGTCCTGATGAGGTATATGCTAGAGTATTAAAAGAATGCAGAGAGGAGTTAAGTTACCCATTAACATTTCTATTTAACAAGTCATTAGCAACAGGTATAGTTCCAGAAGCTTGGAAGCTTGCAAATGTAGTTCCGATCTTCAAAAAAGGTGACAAATCAATAGCATCCAATTACCGTCCCATTAGTCTCACTTCAATCATAGGAAAACTACTAGAGTCAATTATTGCTAGGAAAATGAGAAACCACTTAGAAACATTTAACTTAATCAATTCTTCTCAGCATGGATTCACTCAGGGACGGTCTTGTCTTACAAATTTGCTTAGTTTTTTCTCAGAGGTATATGAAGCATTAGATAATGACAAGTCATATGATATTATAGGTTCCATGTCTGTTGAACCAGTGCCACTTCAACCAGTGCCACTTTAACCAGTGCTAACTCAACCAGTGGCCATTTCAACTAGTGACCATTTTAACCAGTAACCTAACCTAACGTAACGTAACGTAACGTAACTAACCTAACCTAACCTAACCTACTGGTTAAAATGGTCACTGGTTGAAATGGTCACTGGTTGAAGTGGCCACTGGTTGAGTTAGCACTGGTTAAAGTGGCACTGGTTGAAGTGGCACTGGTTCAACTGACCTGTCACCGATATTATATATTTAGATTTCAGTAAAGCTTTCGACAGAGTCCCTCATGAGAGATTGATGAGAAAGGTTGAGGCATATGGAATAGGTGGGGTGTTGTTAGGATGGATTAGATCATGGCTAACTGGCAGAGAGTCAGCATAAATGGTACGAAGTCAGAATGGGGAGCAGTCAAAAGTGGTGTCCCCCAGGGATCTGTATTAGGTCCTCTGTTGTTTATTATATACATAAATGACCTTGATTTAGGTATAACTAGTAGGATAAGTAAATTTGCAGACGATACCAAAAATGGGAGAAACATTGATTCAGATAGAGATATAGAGTGTCTGCAAAGGGATCTAGATACCTTACACGAATGGTCAGTAAATTGGCAGATGAAGTTTAACATTGACAAATGTAAGGTATTAAAGATAGGGAAGATGCATACATATGTTAAATATAAACTAGCTAATATGGAATTAGAAAACTCAGACTGTGAGAAAGATCTAAGTGTGTTTGTTAGCAATGATTTGAAGCCTAGAAAACAATATATAAGCGTTCGTAACAAAGCAAACAGGATTCTCGGGTTCATATCTAGGAGTGTGAGTAACAGAACTGCTGATGTTATCTTAAAACTTTACTTGTCATTAGTGAGACCCCATATGGATTATGCTGTTCAATTTGGGTGTCCTTATTACAGAATAGACATAGATTCATTGGAGAGAGTACAACGTAGAATGACAAAAATTATCCATAATATTAGAAATTTTCCGTATGAAGAAAGGTTGAAGAAATTAGGCTTACATTCGTTAGAGAGACGCAGAGTTAGAGGGGATATGATAGAGGTATTCAAGTGGGTTAGTGGGATTAATAAAGGGGACATGAAAAATGTACTAAAGCTCAGTGATAGCGAAAGAACTCGTACAAATGGTTTCAAATTAGATAAATTTCGTTTCAGAAAAGATATAGGCAAATATTGGTTTGGTAACAGAGTTGTAGATGGGTGGAATAGGCTACCAAGTGATATAGTGGGATCAACAACGATAGGGAGCTTTAAGAGAAAATTAGATAGGCATATGGACGAGATGGGTTGGGTGTGAGGGGGATCTACCAGGTGTGGGCCAATCGGCGCTCAGCAGACCCCCGTAATCTTGTGTTAATCCCTGACCATTTTTTTGGGGGCAGTACTCAAGGTATTAGTGAGTTGGGCCTATAATTGGGCCTTGTAATTGGGGTTGGGTGTGACAGGGATCTGCCTTGTATGGGCCGATCGGCTTTTTGCAGACTCCCATTTTCTTATGTTCTTATGTTATATAATTAACAACCAAACTATATGACTCCTCGGAAAAATTTAACTGAACCGCCACGTAGCGTACACTTCACCAGTTTCGAATTACACCTAGTTGAGCTTTTATGTTTATTGTAGGCCATCAGTTTAGTCAGGGCCTTTGTCCCTGCTACGGTGTGCATCCCAACCCTTAAGCCGAGGTTACACGGGCGATTTAGGTGGCAATAATCTGTCGGCAACTCTTTTCTGGCAACAATTCTGGCTACTTCAACATTGGTTTTGGTATCTATAATGAAGGAAGACTATATTTTTGGAGGTAGAATACTTAATCAAAACTTAAATTCAGAAGAAGCCATACTGTATTTGTCTCCCCTATAGGTCGTAAAAAGTGTTCGTGTGACTTGGCCTTAAATCTGTGCCTAGCTCTTCCTCTCCCCTCCGGATGTGCCTGAGATTGACAGGAAGTGCTCTCAACGTTTCCCACGCCAAGCACCCGGACCCCCTGCAATTAAATCGACGAGTCTCCCCTTTACCGCGGCATCCGTGTCCGTTTTCTCTCATGACTTTTTGATGGCCTGCGATTGTTACAGAAAACGCGATGAACCGTAGTGATTTTGCTATTCAAGGGAGATGCAGAAAGCAGAACCACTCGCTTTGTTACCAGTTAATTTCAGTGGGGGGATTCGCAGAGGGTTGTTCTCGGGCGACATGATGTGCTGGGGCTTGTAAAAAGAATATTAAATTTGGTTTATATTGACTAGTCGTTTGAGGTCACAGTTTGCTGCACTTTAACTCGGACTAATCATGAGAGAGAGAGAGAGAGATTATTGTTTGCATAAATGTACATAGGTACACAAACCACACAGACCTTACGATCCAAGCGAGGTGGTGAGGACTACTTCTATTAGAGATACCAATATCCAAGTAAAAGGAAAGTGGATATACATCAGAGAGAGAGAGAGAGAGTTGGGTGTGTCATATTAAGAGGGAGGGGGAAAGTGAGAGAGAATGGGGGAGGGAGAGGGAGAGAGAGGAAGAGGAAGTATTATTGTAATAGACACATACAACAGGTACCGTGTGTGTGTGTGTGTTTATTTTATTATATGTAAGTTAGATGTGATTATGAACGTTTGTGTGTATCTATGAACGTATACGGGAACCCACACGGGAAAACAATATCTTAGACCTGGTCTTCAATAACAACCACTCTCTAGTACACAGCATTAACATATCGGACACAACATACTCAGATCATAAATTAATTGAGATCAAAACAACCTTAGAAAGTGTACAGACAACCTCAGAATCGAGAACAAAAACCGGCCCCTTCAGTAAATTTAACTTCAATAACAAAAACATTCGGTGGGAAGAGGTAAATCAAGAAATGGAGGAAATAGACTGGGAAGATTTAATGGATAACCTGACACCAGCAGAATGTCTAGTCTTAATAACAGAAACCATGACCCAAATCTGTAGCCACCATATACCTGCAAGACAAACAAAACGAAGAAGCAAACAAGATCGGGAAAGGAGGAGGCTGTACAGAAGAAGAAAATTACTCACACAAAGACGCACACATCAAAATCTACAGGATAGGCAAAAGGTCGAAATAGATAGAGAAATTGTGGAAATTGAACAAAGGCTAAGAATATCATATGAACTACAACATATGGAAGAGGAGAGGAAAGCTATTGCAGGTATAAAGGAAAATTCCAAATACTTCTTTTCATACGCCAAACAAAAGGCTAAAACAACATCAAACATCGGCCCACTGAGCAAAGGGGACGGCTCTTTCACAGGGGACAAAAAGGAAATTAGCGAACTCTTAAGCAGGCAGTATGAAATGGCATTCAGTGAGCATGATGAAACAAAAGTCATCAGAGACCAAAATATATTTTTCATGGAAACCTCTCCCACGGAAACCCCTCAGATGCTGGATATTGATTTCGGTCCAAAAGACATAGAAGAGGCCATTTCCAACATGCCATCCCACTCGGCACCAGGCCCGGACTCTTGGAATTCGATCCTAATGAAAAAATGTAAGGAAAACCTCTCAAAACCCCTGGCTATAATGTGGAGAAGGAGTCTAGACACTGGTGACATACCAGATAGCTTGAAAACGCAATAATTGCCCCACTGCATAAAGGAGGGAGTAAAGCACTACCAAAAAACTACCGCCCGGTAGCTCTAACCTCTCACATCATTAAAGTTTTCGAGCGAGTCCTGCGAAGCAAAATTTCAACATTCATGGAGACAAATGAACTACACAACACCGGTCAACATGGGTTCAGAGCGGGAAGATCATGTCTCTCACAACTTTTGGAACACTATGACAAAATTCTTAAAGCGCTAGAAGAAAAGAAAAACGTGGATGTCATTTACAACCGATTTTGCTAAGGCATTTGATAAATGTGACCATGGTATAATAGCCCACAAACTGAAAGCAAAAGGTATAACTGGGAAAATCGGACGGTGGATATACAATTTCCTCGTAAACCGAAAACAATCGGTAGCAGTAAACAAAGTCACTTCTGAGCCTTCGGATGTCAAAAGCTCAGTGCCCCAAGGAACAGTGCTAGCGCCCCTTCTGTTCCTCATACTAATTTGCGACATACAGTAGATACCAACACCAGACACAGTACGGTGTCGTCTTTTGCTGATGACACAAAATTAAGCAAGATAGTAAACACACAAGAGGACACGGGCCGACTGCAGGAAGACATGAATGTAGTGTTCCAGTGGACCAGGGAAAACAACATGCAATTCAATGAGGAAAAATTCCAATTAATACGGTACGGAGATAATAATGGTGTTAAAGAAATTACAAATTACTTAACAGAATCTAACCACATAATAGAACGGAAAGACAGTGTGAAAGACCTCGGGGTATTAATGTCTGAAAATATGGGTTTCAAAGTACATAACCAGGTCAAAGTGGCGGCTGCGAAACGTCTAACGGGTTGGATTCTGAGTACTTTTAAAACACGCGGTGAATTGCCTATGATAACGCTCTTCAAATCTCTAGTGCTACCGCGGCTTGAATACTGTAGCGTATTAACATCCCCATACAAAGCAGGTGAAATAAATGACGTAGAGAGTGTATAAAGAAATTTCACTTCGCATATAAGTTCGATAAAACATCTACACTATTGGGAGCGTTTAAGAGCACTGAATCTGTACTCACTGGAACGTAGAAGAGAACGTTACCTAATAATATACACGTGGAAAATCGCAGAGGGTTTAGTACCAAACCTACATACTCCGATAGTCATGAAATTCAGTGATAGGAGAGGCTGGGAATGCGAAATCCCCCGGATGAATAACAGGGGTGCTATGGGCTCTCTGCGAGAGGGCTGGTTATCACACAGAGGCCCACGTCTCTTCAACAAACTCCCACGGCGAGTAAGAGACATGAGGGACATCTCGTTAGACAACTTCAAGAGAGCCCTAGATGTCGAACTGCAAAAAGTGCCAGACGAGCCCATCCTCGCAAGGGAGCGAGCTGTCGCTTCAAAAAGTCTACTGCACCAAATCACCACCCATAACGAGGGGCGTCGCGCTCCTTGGTGCCGCTAGAGGAGCGGCGAACACATCCAAAGGTATCCAAAGGTAAGGTAAGGTATATCCTATAATATGTGCATTTGATTGTATGGAAGCTTATATGTGATTAGGAACGCATTAATGTGTGTCTGTGTCTGTGAATTTTAGTAAGATATTATGTAAATCTACACACAAATGCACTATAAATATCCCAGTGTTATGTTCATTGTGAAATACTACACTATTATTTTAATATAGACACACTGAACGTGATCTTCCGACGTTTGCTGTAATAAATGTTCTACCTAATGAAAACTATTGACCTTCTTCTATAAAAATAACTATTTATTACAAGACCATGCAAAATCAATAGCTAAATGAACATTCTGCTTATAAACAGTGTAATCTTAATTAAGGGAGCGGTGGTTGTTTTTTTGTTTATCAATTAATTTAATAAATTTAGTGTTTAGTTTCCTCGCTAGACCTCCATCAAGCTTTAAAAAAAACACACACTGTAGACCCCCATCAAGCTAAATTTGTAATGTTTTCGGTAGAAAAATGTCTCGGCCGAAGGCCAGTTCCAATTAAAATTTCAGGCACGCTATCACTCGCCGGGAATAAATCAACACCTACTGTACATGGCACGAAAGGTATTAAAATCGACAACAAAATGGGGTGAAGTTTTATAATCGACAATATTGGGGCGAACGTCTTAAAATCTTAAAACTACTGGGGCTAAACATAAGGGAGAAGGGGGTCCAGAAAAAGAAACCATGATCACTTTTTCTTGTCAGTCTTCACGTTTTGCCAATAGCCCATGCTTAGTACCAATGTTACTTCGTAGAAATGTCTAGTTAACGCATCTCTCCCTAAAGTTCGACACCTGAATGTGGTGATGTGTTTTAATATCGCCAAACTAATGAGAAGAAACGTCTTATAATATCCAAACTAAGGGAGCGAAACAATGGAGGCCCAAAGAGACCACTCCCGGGCCAAATTGGGTTAAGGGGAGATGGGTGCATTTAATTGTTTGTTTACTAATATTTCTATAATGTTTTTATTTTCTTCATAGACTTCCATCACGCTTAAAAAACCCACCCCCTAGACCCCCTTCAAGATATATCTGTACATTTTTCGATAGAAAAATCGGCCTATTCCTCTCAAAATTACAGGCTTGCTATCGCTCGCCAGGAAAATATCGACACGTAAATGGCACGAAATATCTTGATATCGATAACGAAATGGGACGAAAAGTTTTAAAATCACCAAACTAATGGGTGGAACGTCATAAACTCTAAAAGGTAGTGGTACTAAATATGAGGAAGAAGGGGGACCACACTAACGACCCCCCCCCCCCTTTAACTGCAGGGATAGTCATAAAATTTGGTAGACTCTTGTATTTGTTGTTATGCAAATATTCTCTGATAATAGATTTGGAAGGGGTGAGAGATCAGTGTGTGTGGGGGTTGGGGGTTAAGTGGCATTCATTGGCTTATGGATATGGCTTAATAAGCTTATGTTATGTAAATACGATTCCACTAACATAAGAGATTAGCTTTACTTGAGTGATGAAGAGGTTAATAGGTCGTAATCTTTAATGTTTGACTGTACTTGGCCGATGGATGTTTAAGTAGAATATTTCCTAATGAAGTTGTGAATGGAGACTCCAAACAAACCATCTAATATGCCTGCCTTACTTATACATCAGTGTACATAACACATACACATACACATAATGTACAAAACATCTAATTCACTTTCCACACTTATTCATCAATGAACATATACATGACTATGCACATACATGTACTGGTAGGCCTACATGCATATATATTAATTCATACATGTGCATGCACACGCATTTCTAAACACAAACATACATGATACACACACACACACACACACACACACACACACACACACACACACACACACACAATCAAATGCATAACTATGTATAAACACGTTTTTAAACACTTGTGTAGAAATCTTCGCGCGCGCACACATGTGTACACACATTTACAAATCAATTTACACATACTTACACATACATCCACATACACTTACAGACACACACACACTTACATACACACACACACACTTATACTGTACACTCACTTCCCGTTGTGAGAAAAGAGGGATCCGCCCTACCTTTGTGCTGTTTCCTCACCTCTCTCTCTCTAACTCTAATATCTCTCTCTCCTGTCTCTCTCTCTCTCTCTCTCCCCCCCCCCCCCTATGAGGCACTTTAACAGAAATCTTCATCGTAGAATAATGTCAATAGTGAGTGCAATAGGCAGCAGTAATAAAGAGGATTTAATTGGTCTGAAAGTAGTTTAACTCCTTCTGTACCGGCGACGTCTCTTATATTTTAAACTAGCTATATTTATAAGATTGTATGCTGTTTAACCCCTACTGTACCGGTGCCATCTTTTTAACTTTATTCTGGTTACTATTAGACGATTGTATTCCATTAAAAAATGACTTCCAGCAATTTACAGGCTTCGAACTATATATCTCATTTAACCCATTTTACTACCACAGATACTTCGTAAACTGCACAAAATCGTCTAAATATAGCTAGAACTACCAGTCTTGCTAAGGCAGCCTCCCAGAAGCTGGGTGTGCTCAACCGCCTCAAGGGGTTCTTTACCCCTGCTCAGCTTCTTGGTCTGTACAGGAGCACAGTGCATCCTTGTATTGAGTATTGTTCACATGTGTGGGGAGGATCGTCTCACACCGCACTCCTAGATAAAGTAGAGAGGAAAGCCTTTCGTATCATTAACTCCCGTCCACTCACCAACTCTGTAATCTCTCTCTCTTCGCCGCAATGTTGCATCTCGCTCGCTATTCTATCGCTACTACAATAATCAGTGTTCCTCGGAGCTTTCCCAGTGTATAGCACCTCCTCTACGTAGGGTACGCAGTACCCGCCTTGCAACACAATCCCACCCCTACTCTGTGCAACTCTCCAACCCAAAAGTGAAACGCTATTCTCAGACTTTCTTCTATTCAACTGCTGAGCTCTGGAACTCTCTCCCAGAATCAGTCTTCCCTCTTCCTATGACTTAAATTGCTTCAAACTCCGTGCGTCCAAGCATTTTAGCTCGAACGTCCCTTGATTTCGGCCCTGTCACTCTTTGAAATCTGGGGGAGGCACTCGCTGCAGGCAGTTATGCCTTTTGTCTCACTCATTCACATATAAAAAAAAAAAAATAGAATTAAAGAGACGTCGCTGGTACATCAAGGGTTAAGAAGAATCTGTGGTGGTAAAAAGGGTTAAGTGAGATAGTTCGAAGCCTATTTATTGATGAAGGCCATTTTTTCAATGAATAAAATCGTCTAATTGAAACCAGCATAACATTAAAAGGACACCGACGGTACAGAAGGGGTTTATACTAGCTATATTTAGACGATGTTATGCAGTTTAAGAAGGATCTGTGGTGGTAAAAAGGATTAAATTAAGTGAGATAGTTCGAAGCTTGGTTATTGCTGGAGGCCCTTTTTAAACTGAGTAAAATCGTCCAATAGTAGCCAGAATAAAGTTAAAATGACGGCACCGGTTCAGAAGGGGTTAATAGGTAGGCAGCAACCAGTTATAATAACCTGCGATGTTCCTTCCGAATGTTCTCCTGTAACTTCTTCAGCTTCACACTTCACACAGAGGTTATGAGGCAAGTAAATTGTTACATAAATTTAATCTTTTTAGGGTCAATTACTGTGACTATTCTAAAATTTGACATAAATAATTTTAATCAAGCATTTTTAACGTGAAGTTTCTTGTATAACCTCTGCTTACTTTGTGTCTGTTTGTATTTATTGTTTATCTTTTTCTATTATTAATATTGATGATTTTTTTAAATTAATTGTTCTTGTTAAAAGAGTACTCTTTGTTTAAACATGTTACTTTTTCATGTTTTGTAATTATTTGTCTTTATATTATATCTATTCATTGTCGATAGTATCAATTGCTTGCTTTTGCGATTTCCTTAGTTTATTTGTACGATAAATGTAGGTTATGTTTTATTGATAGGGGTCACTTGAAGCATGCTATGCTTACAGGTACCTACCCGATAGCACTATCGTTAGTGAGTGCTATATATATTTTTTTGTAATATTATATATCTTATCAATATTTTTATTTTGTACTATTGTTAATGTCTTGTCATGTTGCAAATTTGATTTTAAATTAACATTTTAACACTAATTGTAGTTTCTTTTATTCATGCAGAGTTTAGTAATATTTGCCAGAACGTCCCGGACTTCCCAAATTGACTAATTCCCTGAATGTGACGATAGTGCGTTGTTATGTGTGCAATTAGTTTGCTTGGGAACCAGATTAACTTGCTCATGTAGTAATGTACACCCTATGTGGTGGATTGTGTTCTTTCATTTCATAAATCTTATTTTAGTAAGCGTTGTTTCCACATAGCGATTTTGATATGTTGTTTTGACTTTATATTGTCTTTGTCCCAGTTTTGGTTTGACTTTGTTTGCAAGTTTTACATTTTAATTACACACTTACACACCTACATTCACACACACACATACACATTCACACACACACACACACACACACACACACACACACACACACACACACACACACACACACACATCTACATTCACACTTGTTCTCACTGACACACACACACTCACGCACATACACATGTACTTATACACACTCCTACTCTCACACACGCGCGCACACACACTCATAAACACACATAATCACAAACACACACAACACACTAAAGACAACCACAACACACTTAGACTAACAAAAACACACACATAGGCCTATACACGTCCATTACAGTAACAACCTATTCGTGCCAATGTAAGTGTAAGAGTGTAGAGTGTAGAGTGTAAATTCGATGATCAACACTTTTCTGGCAACATTTCTTGATTATTTTTCACCGGTATTGGAAACTAGACTGATAGATGAATTTAGTTGACATCAATATTTTAAATGTTGACCTCCGAAGCTGCCAGACCCGTGTTGAAGATAAATGTTGAGGGAAAAAGTTGTCATGTGATACCGGCTTAATGTACAGTAGCCAAAACATGAACCTGGGACAAATACAGTGAAGAACAGGCTGTATTACACTAAAACATGAAGGGTATAAAAAGTTCATGAAAACCGGTGAATATTGTTATCTATTTATGGAAATATCTTTATTTATAAGAGCAACGTCGGCAATCTTGGAGCTATGCCCAACTCAGAGTGTGGTTTGTTGGCAACATTAGCAAGAGATTCGAAGGAAATACAAAAATATATAAAATAAAAACAAATATTAGCTACAGTGCATTGTATGATTTAAAAATGACCACTATGAGACTTGTTACTCTATATGGCTTCATGTATTACTCATTATTTGATTGTCAAGACTATGTTATATCATACCACATAGCCGTCTTAGCTTTTGTTTTCGTGTTAATCCTTTCGTCAACCAACCTGGGGACAAAGCTCCAACCTCGTCGATTTTTTTTTTTATAACTGAAGATATTTACGCGACTACAGTCACTATTTTAATGGGATAGTACTATTTCATTTTATCTTATTATTATTATAAAATAATATATTATAATAAATTATATTATAATGTATATATATATATATATATATATATATATATATATATATATATATATATATATATATATATATAATAATAATTATATGTATGTATGTGTTTTAGTTTCCTCCTCAGACCTCCATCAAGCTTTAAAAACTTCTCCACTTCGAGATAAATGTGTGCATTAATCGGTAGAAAAATGTCACGTTCCTCCTAAGGTGCAGGTTCGCTATCGCTCGCCAGGAAAAAAACATGACACCCTAAATAGCACGAAAGGTCTAAACATTAAGACAAAAATGGGTCGAAAGATCTTAAAATAGCCAAACTAATGGTGCGAATGTCTAAAATATAAAAATGAATGGGGTTAAGTATGAGGGAAAAAGGGGGCCCAGAAAATTCACCACTGAAATGTTACCAAGTATAGCATGTAAGCTAAAACTGGCATCAATATGCAGTTATTACACGCATAATAAGGGTATTGACATTTGTAGTTCTACCATCCTGCCACCAGATGGATCCACTGCCTTGTATCACACTATTTAGTTTTCTCTTTGGGGCTCGGAATGTGTTTAATGAGAAGCGTATGTATGTACCTCTACAATATCTAATTTTTGGTTTAAGGATTACAGATTTGTTTTTGTTATCAGATTATACCTTGTCACATTCTATCTCACATCACACTCGACCTAAGACCCCCTCACCCTCATGCTTACGCCTTATACTTATTTACATTCAGTTTGACTCCCACTCCTTTTATACAGCCTTATTTTGGCACTCACTCTGTCTTAACTTCTCACTCCCCTCACATTAATCTGAAGGTCTATCGCACAATCCCTCAGTGGCTTATCTAACTCCTTTTCTGCTGCATCTCTCTCTCTCTCTCTCTCTCTCTCTCTCTCTCTCTCTCTCTCTCTCTCTCTCTCTCTCTCTCTCTCTCTCTCTCTCTCTCTCTCTCTCTCTCTCTCTCTCTGTATTCAGTTTCCGTCACATATACATTACATATTATGTAGCATATTATTGTATAACTATTCATATTACTGCTACAATACTAACGCAAAGTCCAATTGCAGTTCTTATTTACCCTTTCAAGATACGCTGACTCATTTATTTTTTGGTTTGCTGGCTATTATTAGATTATTTTATGAAGATTAGGAAAGATGTATGAGAGTCAGAGATTTAATTGACTACTTGCGAGTTTCAGGCTATAAGGAAGTTGGAGCTGTAGACATCGATATTTAGCAGAATTAACAACTAAAATACGGTCCTAGTACATCTATATACTGTATATACATAAAATAAAATTATCAGAAACCTACTTTATTATTGTTTTTCTGTTATATGTCAATGTTTACGGCTCCAACTTCTTTATAGCCTGAAACTCGCAAGTGATCAATTGAGATCCTTCCAAAGGTGTATACAATCGTCTAATGGTAGCCAGAATAAACGGTCGAAATTCGTCATAATCTTCAAGAGCTCTGTGAATTTAAGTTAGGAAGTTTTGATATATTGCACAATACCACCATGAGAAAATAGAGGATACATATTTAAGCAACTATTTAAAGCTCTTTCTTCGATACATAACGGTTCTCAGTGGCGATAATAGCAACTCAGGCAGATATTGTCGGTAATGTACCCTCTAACCTTTGATCATTCGTAGGAAAATATAATGGGAAAGCCTGGTGACAAATAAAGCGGTAATATACGTGTATAAGCCAGGTCAACCAATAATTATCTTTACAAAACTTAAATATTTGCTGCTTGGTGCTCCCTTATCGGTGAGATCCCTTCTTCGTTATCTCTTATTAAGGGGAGATGGGTCGTTTTTCTGGCCCCCCTTCTTCCTCATGTTTAGCCCCATCTATCTATCCATCTATCTATTGCCTAACGCCGTGATCCCCGATGGGGTGGCTACGAACGAACCGCCCCCATGCACCTCTGTCCCCAGTCAGTCGACGCCCCTCCCCCCAACCAGCACCGCCTTCGTTCATATACTTCCTCACTTCATCCTTCCACCTCTCCTTCGGTCTACCTCTCCCTCTCTGTCCCTCCACCTAGCTCTCGTACACCCTCTTAGTCATTCTCTCGCTTTCGATACATTCCATATGGCCGAACCATCTCAAGTTGTTCCTTTTCACACTTTCCAGCACATCTGCCTCCACACCACACCTCCTTCTTAATTCTTCATTAGTCTGTCTATCCCTCCATGTAACTCCGCACGCACTTCTTAAGTAATTCATTTCCACTGCTCTCACTCTTGGTCTGAGTCTCTCAACCAATGTCCATGCTTCGCTTCCGTAAGTCAGTGTCGGGATTACCATACTGTCATGTAAGGACTTCTTCACTTCCATTCTGACCACCCTATTTCTTGTTACTGCTTTCAGCGTTCTAAAACCCTCATTAGTTTCATATTTTTAAGACGTTAGTTTGGCGATTTTAAGACTTTTTTGCCCCATTTCGTTGTCAATATTAAGACTTTTCGTGTCATTTAGGTGTGGATTTTTTCCTGGCGAGCGATAGCGAACCTGTAATTAAAAAGGAACCGGCCTTTGGCCTGGAAATTTTTCTATCGAAAAAATTATAAATTTATCTTGAAGGAGGGTCTTGGGGGTGTTTTTTAAGTTTGATGGAGGTATAGGGAGGAAACTAAAGCAATATAATAAACAATACATACCTGAACAAATAAATACACCCATCCCCCCTTGATAATATAGAGTTATGGTGTTCACATTGCTATCATGCTACGACACTACTCATTACGTATAATTCATTAACATATACAGAGACTTATCAACACTTATTATCAAAGGGCAAAATTATACATTTAACTTTAAAGGGCATAGCGCACGGGGTCAGCCATGGTCAGGTATCCTCATTATCATATATGTTGGTGTACAATATACCTCCTATGTTGGTGTACAACATACCTCCTATGTTGGTGTACAATATACCTCCTATGTTGGTGTACAATATACCTCCTATGTTGGTGTACAATATACCTCCTATGTGCAGTAATAGTCGTCCGAGTTTCTTATAAATGTAAATATAATTAAATTAGTGTTTTGGACGGTGGTGGCGAGAGGCATTTCCGAGCCCCTCTTGACGTATATTGGGGCATTGGGGTAGCCATAGAATAACACAATCGGTCAAAGAGTTTCAGGAGTCAGGTCACTGGCCATCATTTTGATTCTCAGTCTCTCTGTTAAGTACAGTAAGTACTTCATGCTGTGAAAGCAGTTACAAAGATGGACAGATGTCTAGAAGAGGGGTATGAGAAATTGTACGAGCAGAATAAGTTTAATAATGAAATGTAGAAATAATAGCAAGATATCGAATAATGCACTGTGAAAGTGAAAATAAAGCGGGACAATTTTGACATGTTGGCCGCACGCTGTTGTAGTACGAAGGTATCTGTCTACTGTTAGAATAAACAATAGTGTTGCCATATGGATAGATCTGCCAATACGTATTTATTTATGATTAACAAGACCAAAATATGAATAATTGTATTGATAGATACTTTAAGATACACATTTTTCACTCATGTGATATATACATCAAATACTTTATCATGTACGAAATACGTCAGGGTAAGTTAAAATTAAATATAGGCAATATCAAAGCAGATTTAATTCCCGCTGGCAAGTTTCTCTCACAAACAAAAGAGAGAGGAGATAGGGTTTGCCATCAAGCTCCTAAAACTTGAAATATCTTACACGGCTTTGTTTACTAGTTTAGATCAAAATTTAAGGCAAACCAAGGCAACTGTGCAGTACCATTAATGTTCTATCATGCTTTAGACAGTGATAAAATGGAATGGGATTTTGTATGAGCTATGCTCTTTAATATATATATATTAATTGCCTAAAAAATTCACTAACGCAAACACAGTTTTGGATCCACGATACAGCATATTATAAATGTATTTAAACATTCGACTTTCAGTGGGTGGCATTATTGTATGTATGTATGTATTTATATACATATACATATATCATTAGTGAATATAACTATTATGATATAAATAAGAGGATTTCATTTGCTTCTGAAGCTCTATTAATTAACTGATATGTTTTCTACGACTGATTTAACGTGCCTAACAAATATAGTGTACATTTAGACAATTCAATTTCATGTTCACCATATCTGTCCTTGTTTGACACTATATATATATATATATATATATATATATACATATATATATATATATATATATACATATATATATATATATATATATATATATATATATATATATATATATATATATATTATTCTTCAACAATGCAAAAATCAATCCTTCATCTTCTCTCAATATTCTTGGTGTCTCTTTTTCTTCTGCTCTCATTTGGAAGGACCATATTACCAGTCTTGCTAAGGCAGCCTCCCAGAAGCTGGGTGTGCTCAACCGCCTTCGGGGGTTCTTTTCCCCTGCACAGCTTCTTGCTCTGTACAGGGGCATAGTGCGCCCTTGTATTGAGTATTGTTCACATGTGTGGAGAGGGTCCTCTCACACCACTCTCCTAGACAAGGTTGAAAGGAAGGCCTTTCGCATCATTAACTCCCATCCACTCACCAACTCTCTGCAATCTCTCTCTCTCCACCGCAATGTTGCATCTCTCTCGCTATTCTATCGCTACTATAATAATCAGTGTTCCTCAGAGCTATCCCAGTGCATACCACCTCCTTTACGTAGGGCACGTGGTACCCGTCTTGCAACTCAATCCCACCCCTACTCTGTGCAACTCTCCAACCCAAGAGTGAAACGTTACTCTCAAACTTTTTTCTACTCAACAGCTGAGCTCTGGAACTCTCTCCCAGAATCAGTCTTTCCCGCTTCCTATGACTTAAATTGCTTCAAACTCCGTGTGTCCAGGCATTTTGGCTCGAACGTCCCTTGATTTTGGCCCTGTCACTCTTTCAACTATGGGGGAGGCACTCGCTATAGGCAGTTATGCCTTTTGCCTCCCTCAATCACATAGACAAAAAAAAATATATATATATATATATATGGGGGAACTCGTGAGAATTACCAATATCACACCCTGCACCACACTAACTTAAAATAAATGATTTCTTGTACATGGAGGACGATTTTGATGTACGGAATTTGATTCAATTGGATATGTTTGTCTTGGTTCATTCTTGTCTGCGCCATATTAAAGTGAATAAATATAAATAAGCATCAAATAAACAAAGACATAAAGTAAACACACACACGGACACATGCTAGTTACTCCCACAAGCAAACCCATAACGAGCACACACACACACACACACACACACACACACACACACACACACACACACACACACACACACACACACACACACACACACACACACACACACACACACACACACACACACACACACACACACACACGTACACGTAGGTGGCATAATAAGATAATAGATCACTTGAACCATTCGCACAAAAAAAATCACGCCCGCCAACTTTGTAGTATAAGAATATAATTATAACCTAAACCCCAACCCCTACCTACCTACCTACCTACTATGTTACAACGTTATTATATACAGTACCAAGCCAGTTTTTCTATGCTGTTTGATGATAATACGCATTTTGCCAGGTTGGTGTGGTATCATTAGTTTGCTATGTTTTGTATTCTTTGTTACAAACCTAAACGGCCATGGGTTTAGACAAATTTACAACTCCTATTTTCATTGTATTTTTATCTATATATTTCGTACCTCCATTGGTCTGCATACAGTACAAACACTCTATACAATTTTTTGGTGGAAGACCATTCAGAGACAACAATAAATTACAGTGTCGTTTAAAAGTAATAAGTGTGGTAATTTATGCTAAGGACAATAACCCCTTGAGGATCATGACGTGTTTTGGTAGTTTATTCTGGCTCTTGTTTGGCGATTTTGTTCAGTTTTGGAAGGCCCTCGAAAAGTCAGAGGTAAAATACTATCTCAATCATCGGATCTTGAAATGGTTAACAAAATGAGAAACAGTAGGATGAGTATACGTACACATATACACTAGTATATATATTGTATTTATTTATCTATTTATTATTATTATTATTATTATAATAATAATGATTTATACTTTCTTCTATTCAACAGCTGAGCTCTGGAACTCTCCCAGAATCAGTCTTTCCCTCTTCCCATGACTTAAATTGCTTCAAACTCCGTGTGTCCAGGCATTTTGGCTCGAACGTCCTTGATTTTGGCCCTGTCACTCTTTCAACTATGGGAGAGGCACCGGCTATAGGCAGTTGTTGTTGTTCCCTAAGCTGCCTGGCCGAACAGCCCCGAGTCCCTGAGGAAGGCCATGCCCACGATCGGGCTTTCCGACAGAGCTCTCATTGAGTGTAGATTGTGTTGTTGGCGTAAGTGGTTGTGTGAAATGCAGTCTATGATGTGTTTAATGGTATGGGGTGCTGTGTAACATCCCGGGCAGGCGTCGACAACGGAGTCATCCAGTCTCTTCTGATAGCTCAGGAGAGCTGGATGGTGTCTGCATCTCAGCCTGGCAAGGTGGACTCTGTCCTCGCGAGGACAGTTCTGCCT